>CM028325.1:5000-317500 GCA_016647705.1 Eucommia ulmoides | reverse complement strand
CATTCAGAGAAGGAACTTCACCCTTACCGAGGATTTGAACTCGAACTTGATCAAATTCAACGTTGAGTCCCACAAGAAAATCATAAACTTGATCTTGTTCTATGAAATTCTTTAAAATTGTTGCATCTTCTGGACAATTTGTTTCAAAGCACCTATAGTGATCAAGCTCTTGCCATAGATTCTTGAGTGTATTGGCATATTCCGTGACAGTTTTGTTCCCTTGAACTATCATGCCGGTTTGAACGTTTATCTCATATACTTGTGCTGAGTCACCTTTCTTTGAGTATGTTTGTCGAACAGTTTCCCAAATATCCTTTGCGGTTGTCAAGAACATACATGTGTCACTGATTTCAGGCGTCATGGAATTCCACAACCAAGCCATGACAAGTGAATCTTCCTCGTCCCAAGCTTCAAACCGAGGATCTCCTTTCTTAGGCCCTGTTCCAAGCAGATGGCTTATTTTTCCTTTTCCTTTCAACGTGAACAAGCTGTGACCACTTCAAGTAGTTTTTTCCATTCAATCGGTATGCTGATTGAATTTATTGCAATTCCTCAGCTGCTTGATGTTGTGCTACTTCTTCAATTCGGCCAACAGTGTTGGTGATTTCGGACGTCTCTGACATAGTTTAACTGAATACGTTACTATACCGTGGGAAGCGTAGTAACGTTTTTGTCAATGGGTATGATTAAGATGTCACTTGATGCCGAGTTTCTGAGTCAGCTCACTGAGTTTCTGAGTTGACTTACCGAGTTGACTTACCTGATGTTTAAAAGGCCAATCGATGAGAAAGGAACCTTCGATGACGAATCGCGATGGACTCACTGCACAGCGACGTTTCGACGACAAATTGACGGCGAATCATGATGCTGCCTTTGATTTCTCTGAAACTGAGTTCGAAATACAGCTATGCATTGGTTTGGCAAATGCTTTGATCTAGAGCAGCGGCGGCGACGAAAGGTAGGCCACTTTCTGGTTCGTCGACTTCGAGCAGATTCGACAGCAAAGGTGGTGGTTAGGGCACAAATGTATTTCAGCAACAGTGGCGTTGGCCAAACCCAGACGTTGTCTCGGTAATGAGGGCCGATTGAAGAACCAGGGACCCAACAATCTTTTCGGCAATGAAGTCCGAGAATCTGGTCGCGAAGGTTGCGATCTGGTTCGACGAGCACGTCGCCTGGGATTTGGAAAGGAAGATCAACGATAAAGGCCAAATATGAAGGCTGAACAGGTATGGTCGGCTATGAAGGCCAAACCAAAGCGAATTTATGCTTTAGAGAAAACCTAAAGCTCTGATGCCATGTGGAAGAAAAGATATTGAGAGAAAAAATTCTTTATTGTTGTTGATCTGTACAACAATGGGTTTATATATACAACCCTAGTTGCAAAGAAAGGAAAAAATAAATCAAATTCCCCTAATCAAGGGATTATTCTAGAAATACAATGAACTAATATACAGACTTTCCAAAACAACCAATTTCCTTATTCTTAATTTCCTTATTTCTCTTGACAATTTTCTTTCGAGTCAAATGGTACAATGATTAGATTTAAAGCATTCCGATCATGTTAGAAATTCATCCCGGGAGAATGGAACTGTTAGAATCACATCCCATATCGGTTAAGTAAGATTTCTCAAACCATTTCATAAGTGTAAGGAGCTACTCCACTTGGCACCATACAATTTTGAATTGGAAACTCCAACATGGTATGGTTTTGGGAGGCCTCATCTTCTCTACCATTGTATGTCAAATCACTGGTGCAAACCGATGACTTGCATGTTGAGCAATTAACAAATATGACATGATTGTGATGGCCAAAGAGAGGGCCTTGATTTGAATACGGGGAGAAATGAACAACCCCTTGATCACCCAGGTGATTTGACTATGAGGGCGGAGTGCACAACCCCCGTTTTGCACTAGTGAGAATTAATCGGTAACTTTCCGTCAGTATTTGGGTTCATCACAAGCCTTAACAAAGCGAGCTTCAAGCAATTAAAGTTTGACTCTTTTATTAATTGAACATAAATGAAACAACATCATGATTTATTTATTAAAAGATAAATTTTAGAACAGGTTGTAAACAAGTTGAGGTTGAGTACTTCATGAACGACTTAGTTAAAAACCCAGATTTAAGATAGAACAGTAGTTGAAGATCCCAAAACACAGTAAGTCTAAAGCTCATTAGCCTAATCACTAATTGGATAAAGGATTTGCCATGAAGATTGTTTAACCTTCTTTCTCAATAAAAGAAAACTTAATCAAGGCTTAGACCAGAAAATCAATAAAATACTAATGCCTCAATAGACTATAGAAGAAGGGGGGAAAAAAGCAAAGTAGAGAAGGTGGGGGGTTTACTTGAGAAATTTACCAGATTTGTGTTTACATAAAGCCTGGGGCCCATGAGGCTGAACTGTAAAGATGCACCACTTTGCTCTTTTCTTTCTGGACCAAGGGGAAGCTCACCAAATACTGGTGCCCATTGCCTTGGATGTTGAAATTCCAAAAACTGATGAAGTTCTTCAATAGGAGGTTTATCTGCACTCAAGGAGAGAGAGAGAGACCATGGATTAAAAAGAATGAAACAATACCAGAGAAGAAAAATAAAATAATATAAGTTGCATTCTGTAATGACACAAGGACCCGAGAGAGAGAGACTGTGGATTAAAAAGAATGAAACCATACCAGAGAAACAAATAAAATAATATATAAGTCACTTACTAATAACACAAACCTGGTTAACATTCTAACATATAAAGAGAAAAATAAACCATAGAAATTGGAAGCGGTGGACTTCTGGGCCATGAGCAGCAGAAAAATGTTGAGGAAAATTCATGAGTCACATTTGAAGACACTATGTTGAAATTTGACTATGGAAAGCAGAAACTATTTTCAGTTGAAAAATACACGCGAATTCGCTTCCCCATTGAACAGATGGAACAAAAATGCATATGACTTCATGCCCTGGTATTCAAAGGGCATAAAGAATTTACCATCATTTTGACACAGAACTGACCAACTAGCATATCCCTATAAAAATGTGCCTGATGTCTGCTTTATTTATATGGGCATAACAGTAATTTAATATATTGGTTTTACCAAAGCAAAGGTGCAAGCCTCCAAGGTGAGAATATATTCACATTGTTTCTATCAGCTCTCTCTCCTCTAAAATCTTCAAACCTAACACTGAAGTAACTTCCAAGTTAGTATCAGTGTAATCGCTTATATAAAACCGCAATTAAAATGGAGATTTCAAGGTTTCTCCTCTTGTCAACCAAAGCAAGATATCCAAGTTTTCAGAAAGTTGTTTATGGACATAAAAAGAGTATTCAAGAATTTGGTTTGACATATTTCTCAAGGCTACATTGAAATTTCTACAGTGTCATGCGCATCAAATGTTGTTCCTCCAACACACAGATGATGAGATCAGTTAGGAGGGACCTAAAATCACATGGCAACAGTATGTAAAAACACGGCCCCTTACCAAAAAGTGCTACCTGAAGATAACATTTAGAATCCTTGAACCTGATGAACCCTAGGCTTAGTGGTAAAGGAAATAGACAAGTTGAGAAGCGAAAAGATGTATATTTTTATTGAAATGAAAAAAAGAACAAACAACCGCCCTAGGTATTCGAGAGACCTGATTCTCTCCCAAAGTCGAAGCTCAATATAAATGACTTTTCGATATCAATACACACTCCATTCTCTCCCTTTTATAATCTAATTATTACCATATAGGGCTCCTCTCAAACAAGGTAATTATTAACTAAGAGATTATGGCTAGTTGAGCTTTCCTAATCTCTCCCCACCTCCTTCCCGAAATATTTCGTAAATTAAGATAATTAGTAACGGTCATTTCCTTTCTTAAGACGTGCATAGGTGAATCTAATTGGTGGTCTATTATTACCCGCCGCCCAAACTTTCACCTTGTCCTCGAGGGGAAACTGAGGAAACTGTTGTTGGAGAAACTTCTCCCAAGTGGCCTCAAACTATGGCAAATCCTTCAATTGGACCAAAACTTCAACATGAGTAGTACCACCGGTGTCCAGATTGCGTACTCCAAGAACTTCAGCAGGCTCGACTAACAATTCCAAGTCAAGCGACAATTGGGGTGGCAAAAGGGGAGAATAATTGGTTACCCCATGGGCATGACGAAGTTGGGATACGTGATAGACCAGGTGAACGGATGAGTTGGGAGGTAAGGACAATTTATATGCCATTGTGCCCACACGAGCCAGAATTTCAAATGGTCCATAGAAATGCGGAGCGAGTTTTTCGTTGCGCCGTGTTGTCAATGATTTCTGTCGATAAGGTCGTAACTTCACGAAAACTTTCTCCCTCGCCTCAAACTCTTCATCTCGTCGATTTACATCAGTCGTGGTCTTCATCTTTTGCTGGGCACACAAGAGGTGCCTTTTGAGCTCGTCTAACTGGGCGCCGCGATCTTCCAAGAGCTGCTCCACTGAAGAGACCGAAGTACCACCTGTTTTATAACAGATGAGGGGTGGCGGATCCCGCTCATAGAGTGCTTTGAAAGGAATACAATTAATGGTGTTATGGTATGTGGTGTTATACCAGTATTCCGCCCAGGCTAACCATTTGCACCAAACCCGCGGTTTCTTCGAGATGTAACATCGTAAATATGTCTCTAAGCAGCGGTTCACCACTTCAGATTGCCCGTCCGTTTGAGGATGATAAGTTGTACTACAACGCAACTATGATCCCTGTAGGCGAAATAATTCCGTCCAAAAATGACTTAGAAAAACTTTGTTGTGATCAGAGATGATAGTGCTAGGTATCCCATGCAGGCGCACGATTTCTCGAAGGAATAGCTCTGCCACTGTCTGAGCTATAAACGGGTGTTTCAAGGGCAAGAAGTGGGCATATTTAGTCAACCTGTCCACCACCACTAGTATCGTATCCATACCTTCTGACTTGGGCAATCCTTCTATAAAATCCATGGTTAAATCCTCTCATACCTGATTAGGTAAAGCCAGGGGCTGTAGCAACCCTACCGACGACATGGACATAGATTTGTTTCTTTGACACACATCATACTGTTGCACCCATTTGGAAACGGCCCCGCGCATGCTGACCTTGAAAAAATCAACGGCTAGTCTTTTGTAAGTGCATTCCTCCCCGGAATAGCCATCCATAGGAGATGAGTGATACTCCGTTAGAATAAAGGGTAGCCGGGTGGAGTTCTTGGGCAACATCAAACGCCCTTTGTAGCAAACCCGATCATTTTCTAAGGAGAATCCCTTAGCTCGCACTCTTCCCTGCTGCACGTCACCCTTCACTTTCGTTAGAAATTCGTCTCTATCAATTTCTCACTGCAATGTCTCCCAATCTAGCCATTGTATGCCAACAAGCTGGTTTAACTCCGGAGGAGGTAGCATACTCGACAATGCATCAGCCACCTTGCTCACACCTGGTTTATATTGAATTTCAAAATTATATCCCATTAGCTTTGCCATCCATTTTTGATAGTCTGGAGCCACGATTCACTGCTCTAATAAGTGCTTCAAACTTTGTTGATCAGTGCGAACGATGAATTTCCCGTCAAGTAGGTATGGCCGCCATTTCTGAATGGCTAAGACAATAGCCATTAATTCTTTTTCATAGATCGAACGTAGCTTCGCCCGTTGCCCTAACACCTGACTATGGTAAGCCACCGGTCATCCTTCTTGCATTAAGACGACACCTAATCCATACCCAGATGCGTCGGTTTCAATAATGAAGGGTTTGGTGAAGTCGGGGAGGGCTAAAACCGGAACCCTGGTCATAGCTTTTTTGAGAGCCTCAAATGCCTCCATAGCCGCCTCATTCCACCCGAAGCGGTCTTTCTTCAATTTCTCTGTAAGAGGCCTTGCATTCGACCCCATATCCCTGAACAAACTTACGGTAATACCCTGTAAGTCCAAGAAAGCCTTGCAACTCTCGAATTGATTGTGGCACTGGCCACTTGAGCATGGCTTGTATTTTGGAATTGTCCACCTCTACGCCGTCGCCTGATATCATGTGTCCCAAATATTCCAAATGAGTACAAGCAAAGGAGCACTTTTTGTGATTTGCATATAGTCGGTGCTTGGCGAGAAGTTGTAAGACCACTGCCAAGTAGGGTGCATGTTCCGCCATACTCGGCGAAGGTGTGGACGAAAGACCTGATTCATGAGTGCTTGAAATGTTGCGGGTCCATTATCAGCCCAAACGGCATGACCAAGAACTCGTAATTACCTTCATGGGTTCTGAAAGCTGTCTTGGGAACATCTTCAAGACGTACTCGGATCTAATGGTACCCAGACTTCAAGTCAAGCTTAGAGAACACCGTCGCTCCATGTAACTCATCCAGCAACTCATCGATTACTGGTATGGGAAATTTGTCCGCCACTGTCTCCCTGTTCAGGGCATGATAATCCACACAGAATCTCCAGCTCCCGTCTTTCTTTTTTATTAGTAAGACCGGGCTTGAAAATGGGCTCATACTAGGCTATATGATCTTGGCCACCAACATTTCCCGTACTAACCGCTCAATCTCCTCTTTTTGCACCTGGGGGTGACGGTAAGGGCGTACGCTGATAGGCGCGGTCCCTTTCTTTAAGGTTATAGCGTGCTCCTTTCCACGGAATGGGGGCAATTCCATGGGCATCTCAAACACTTCCTTGTAATTTTCCAATACCGCCTGGATCTCCTGGAGGATGGTAGCCTTCTCTTCCTTGACAACCCCTATAGCGCCAAGCTCTACTACTTACCCACACCCTTCCTGCTTAATAGTACGAAACATAGCCTTGGGGGATACCTGTGTTTTGTGCAAAGATGGATCCCCTTGTAAACTTACTGGTGTATTTCCCACATTGAATTTCATAGAATGAGTCTTCCAATTAATGTGGGTCACCCCCAAAGTCTCCAACCATTGAATCCCCAGAATGACATCCGTACTCCCCAAATCCATAGGTAGAAAGTCTTATACTATCTCCACCCCTTGTAAAACTAGGCCCACTCCTTGGCATATCCCTTGAGTTTTGGTGGCTGAGCCGGTTCCCAAAATCACCTCATAAGGTTTCGTATTAGTGATGGGGAGCTTCAGGACTAATACAAGCTTATTGGAAATAAAATTATGTGACGCCCCGCTGTCGATAAGTACGACCACCTCCTGATTACAAATTTCGCCCGCCAGTTTGAGCGTTTTGGGTGAGGTGAGTCCCACAACTGAATTTAAGGACACCCTTACCACCTGATTTTCGGCATCCTCTGCTTCTACCGGCTTGGTTTCCTGTTCTTCCTCCTGAATCTCATCTTCCGCCGCTTGTGTCTCGGCTTCATATTCTTGGAGCAGAACCACTTGTAGTTCTCACTTCTTGCAACGATGCCCTGGTGAAATTTTTTTGTCACATTTATAACAAAAGCCACGATCCCGCTTATGTTGCAATTCTGCCTCTGTTAACCTTCGAAATCCTCCCCCCTCGTGAGCCTTTGTTGGAGCCTTGGTTTCCACTATTGTAGTGCTTCGTCCTGTCAAAGTTCTAACGGGTGGGTAATTAGAGTGCCCAGACCCACATGAATAAACGGGCCCCACCGAGGCCCAGTTACCCTTGAGTTCTAAATTTTTTGCTTCAATTTTCATTGCCAGGTCTATAGCATTTTCAAGCCCATTTGGACCCAACACCTTCAATTCATCTCCAATGTCACTCCTTAGCCCATTTATGAAGGTGGATTCCAACACTTGTTCAGAGAGGTCTTCTAATGTTGAGACTAACTCAAACCTTCTTCTATAGTCCCTCATTGTTCCATTTTACCTCAGAGCCAGGAACTCCTCATATCGTGAGCCATTGGGAAGAGATCGAAACCACAGTAGGAGCTCCGATTTGAGTTCCTTCCAACTCAGGAATGGCCTTCTTTTGTTCTCCCAACCAACCAAATCAGGGCTTCTCCTTCAAGGCTGATGATGGCTGTCTCTAGCTTCTCTGCGTTGGTCAAGCGAGGCAAGGTGAAGTATCTTTCTGTTTTGAGTATCCAGCTGTCGGGGTTCTCTCTGTCGAAGGAGGAGATTTTAATTCTTCTAGGTTGGAGGTGCTATCGCGAAGCTGGTGTCCACTCCTTGCCATAGCCGCCGCCGCAGCACGCCATCTGATAGCTTCGCGACGTCGTTTGCGGTCGTCGGTAGCCCAGATCGCTTATGTGGCGTCGTTCATCTGTCCCAGAAGCCTCGCAGTCATCGTACGCCAACGAATAGCATTGCGACGCTCTTCGCGCTCATCGAGATCTCGTCGCTGGCGTCGCCCTCCTGGTCCGACGCCCTTGCCGACGTCGGCGCACGTCCCATCGCCTCGTGACGTTCGCGCTCCTCGTTCGCCCAGATCTCGTCGACGACTTGATTCTGGCCATGTGCTTCACTTTCTCGTGCCATTTCGTTCTGAATCTTCAAGAGCTGGTCGATTTTTCCAGCCAAGGTCACAAGTCCTTGCTCCAGGCTAGGTATTTTCATCATTTTTTTTTATTGCTCCTAACTCCTCCTGCACTATGTTCACGGTTCCCTCTACTGTTTCAACCCTTAGCATCCATCCTTGTCACCAATGGCCCAGAACCTGCTCTTATGCCAAATGATGAACCCTAGGCTTAGTGGTAAAGGAAATAGACAAGTTGAGAAGCGAAAAAATGGATATTTTTATTGAAATGAAAAAAAG
Organism: Eucommia ulmoides; assembly: GCA_016647705.1. Taxonomy (NCBI): domain Eukaryota; kingdom Viridiplantae; phylum Streptophyta; class Magnoliopsida; order Garryales; family Eucommiaceae; genus Eucommia; species Eucommia ulmoides. The sequence continues at coordinate 308,822 of CM028325.1, read as the reverse complement.
AACAAACAGCCGCCCCAGGTATTTGAGAGACCTGGTTTTCTCCCAAAGCAGAAGCTCAATACAAATGACTTTTCGATATCACTACACACTTCATTTTCTCATTTTTATAATCTAACTATTACCATATAGGGCTCCTCTCAAACAAGGTAATTACTAAGGGATTATGGCTAGTTGAGCTTTCCTAATCTCTCCCCACCTCCCTCCCGATATATTCCGTAAATTAAGGTAATTAGTAACGGTCATTTCCTTTCTTGCAATGTGCATAGGTGAACCTAATTGGTGGTCTATCAGAACCCTCATATAAGCCCAAGTTATCCCCATTGCATTATCAATGCGGAATACAGGTTGTCACGATCTCCCTCTGTATTGTTATAGCTTGGTATCAAATTCATGAATTATCAGCTCATGGCCAACCCCAATCGCATATCTCCACAAATTAATGGCTTGTGGCAACCCCAATCACATCCCCCCGCACCCACATGGTAATGGGCCTTGGTCGGCTCTGATACCATATGTAATAATATGGTCCCTCACCAAAAAGTGCTAACTGAAAGTAACATTTGGAATCCTTGAGCCCTCATATAAGCCCAAGTTTCATTGCATTACTGATGTGGGATATGAGTTGTCACAATCTCCCCAAGTTATGCCCTAGTGTCCTTGCTAGGTTTGGGTTTCAAATCCACAAATTTAATAACTCGTGGCCAACGCTAATCAAACAACTTGGAGACAAACAAATGAAGCTTCCCAAACCCAAACTTAGATCTTATACCATGTTAAGATGTTCCAACCTAAAACCATATGGCAATAGGTGTACTTTCTTTCATATAATAGACTAGTTTGAGAACCCTCACGAAAGCATGTGTGATTTAACAAGATCAATGCCCATATTGTATATGTTGATGATAGTATACTTGCAGGAGGCAATAATATAGAGGACGCAGAAAACTCCAAAGTAAAACTAAAGATTAGTGACATTTAGATACATTGTTGGAGTTGAGGTTTCCCAGATCAAGTGATGTCATCCTTATTCCCAAATGCAGTACACTTATTTCTAGGAATAAACTGGTTTGCTAACCCATAGAATCTCCCATATAAGCTAATCCCCATCTTTGTAGTGGTCGTGTTGATGTCATCAACAAGGAAAGGTATCAGATATTAGTACGAAATGAGATATATCTTTCTCATACTTGACCTAATACAGCATATACCATGAGCATTGAAGGTCAGCTCATATATGATTCTTGTAGACCTTATCTTGTCGTTTATTTATTTTCTTTGCTAAGCAAAGACGAGATTATATTAAAACTAACCATGTATAAAACAAAGAACTTAATGGGATTGTTTAATCTGACTCGTCTCCAACAACTCAAATTTATAGTAAGAGATGAAAGAAACACAAATACAAAAGAAAAAAAAAAAGCTCAACTCTAACACTATCAACAACAGAAATATTAATAATAAATGCACAAAAAAATCGAAGTTATAGCTCACAACGTAGATAGAGATTAATCGCATGGCTTAAGAATCCACTTCCATGCACTCCATTCAACAATGATGAGATTGGTATGAAAGACATAGAGATCACTTCAGGTTCAAGCTGCACAGTTTGGCACCATTTTGTATGGGGTATATTTTTAGTGCTGCTGCCACCCCTCTTCCTCCAGAGGAATGTAATATCCTGGAATTGAACAAGTAAAGACAACTTTACATAAACATTCTCATGACAACTCAAGATTCCATGAAGGCATACTTGAAGAATGGGCTAATTCCAATTTGACACCCTATGCGTTGAGACAGGTGCAAATTATTTCCTTCTACTTTCGGAATAAGCACATAACCCCCCCCTTCAGCTATAAATTAAATTGCACAGTTACGCTTTCGCGTTAACTTTAACGGTATTGCAAATACACATGCCTAAAAGAGTGCGTGAAGATTAGAGAAAAAATTATTGAAATAACCCTTTTTATTAATTTCTATTTTTTTACAAACTTAATAAGGAAAAATAGCAAAAAAATAGAAAAAACTTATTAAAAATAAAAAACAAAAAATCCCATATCAGATCCTCATATCTCCAGATTGTCTATGGAGAAGGCTTGATAAGCTAGATGGGTTGGAAAAATGGGAGAGAAGGGAGAACATGATATTTGTCGCCGCCACTCGATAGCAAAGACCCTCCCTCTCTCTCTCTCTCCCCACCAATGCCGTCCAACTGACTTGGGTCCTCTCTCTGTTCAAAGTTTCAGATCTGAGGCGGTATTGGATGTCTTCTTCTGTTTGATTTTGCTTCCCCCGTCGCCGCCAACGTGCCTCTAATTCCATCAGGACTGCAGAAATGAGATTCAGAGGAATGGGGCTCTGTTTTGGAGATGAAATCAGAGCCAAACTGTGACCAATTTTGAAAGCAAAATTGAAGGCTTGGGGAGCAAAAGTAAAGGTTAGAAAGGAAGTTCTGAAATCTGCTTCTGAATGAAATCGAAGGCGTCCGAAGCAAAAACAAAGGCTTAGCAGATATTGTCTCTTTTGTTTCAGATCTGGATACTTGAACACGATTGAGTTTTAGGTTCATAGTTTTTGATGGGTTGAAGACTTGCACGTCGTGGAGGCGCCAGTGATGGTGTTAAGGTTAGAGTTAAAGAGGGTCAATGGAAGGAGTAAAAGGAAAATAAAATAAAAGGAAAGAGAAAATGGAAAAACGAAAAAGCAAAGAAAAAAGTCCTTGTATTTTTAAAATATCTTTTAGTTTTTTGTTTATAGAGAAATTCTTTTTTTAAGAAATATATTTAAACAATAGGATCATCTTTGTTTTCTTAATAAATTAAGGGTAAATTACTCATTTTTACAAATTTCGGTAACAGAAATTTAACGGTGCATTTCAGTCAATAGTTTATTAGAGAAAAAATCGCTCTCGCACCAAAGTACAAAGTGACAAAGAGCAATTAGCCCTTGATTGATTTACCATGCATTTGATACTGCGATACAGGCTTCAACATCTGAGCATTTAAAGCCATACAGAGATTTATTGTTTTAGATTTATGGAAAAAATTCCATTAAACATGTTAATATAAAAATCAATGAGAAATTCAAAGAGGTCATGTTTGGTTCCATGGAATTGGAGCCTTGGATTTGGAATTAGAAATGAACGCATGTAAAAATCTAAAAAAAAATAAAAATTGTATGCGCTCATTTTGAATTCTAGTTCTATAGCTTCAATTCTGGGCTCCCAAACGCTACTTGAAGAGAAACAAAGGAAATACTCAAAACCTAGACAGTCATGAAAACTAAAGCACAAATCACATTTTTCTACAAATGAACCTACAAGGATTCTTTAACAGGAAAAATTGAAGAACCTTATTTCGATACCTGGATTCTCTAGTAAGAAAAAGTGAAGAAACCTATTTAGATACCTAATATTTTGCCAAAAAATTGTCAAAAAAAAATGGGCAAAATTATAGTATTGCCAAAAAATAATTCCCTCTTCTTTTATCCTGGTTTCTTATTTAACTATTTTTATGTCCAGCAAATTTTTTATTCTTTCCAGCAATTTTTTTATTCTTTTTTAAGTACCATGGAAAAATCTGCGCAAGAGGTAATGGGCATTTCTACCCTTTTCTTTTTGTACTTTTGTTGGTAAAGTCAGCTCTTGAATTAATTGCATCACCCCAAAATTAAATATCTAAAACTCCACGTAACTAAATTCAAAAATTGAACGAACCAAATCGTGATCGTCTCATCGAGAGGATCAATTTGATATCCATATTTGTATTTTTTGGAGTCAATTGTACATTTCAATTTCAACTATGGTGTTGTGTTGGTTTCAACAATGTAGATGATTTCAACTTCATGTTTTGTTTAATTTTAACCGGGGGTTGGTGTTTGTGTAGAGTTCTCTTTGATTAAATTCAACTACGATCCACAACCCTTACAAAATATCAAACACAGATATCATATATTCTTTAGTTAAACTCAACTACGATTCACACAGAGTACAAAAAATGCAAATATGAAATTGATGAGGCAATCACAGAATTGTAATTTTTTTGTTCATCCAAATCTTTAGTGAAATTAAATTGATTTTTTTCTTTCTTTTTAGATGATGACATCATCGCTTAAAGCTCCCCTTATTTAGGATATTGGCATTAATGCCACAATATGACTGCACACTTTTTGTTGGAAAAGGGGGTTATAAGGTAAAATTGTGGTGACTATAAGCAGCATTTATGATATAGCAACTTAAACTGTAGAGTTTAAGCGGCATAAATTCTCATGGGCATTAAAGAAAAAATTCTATAGCAAATGACAAAATAGGTGGAATCTATATTATAGAGGACTACATAATTAGTGCCCAAAAAAACTCGAAAAAGTATTACCTCCTTGTGCAAATAAGAACTTGATGTACTTGCGTCCATGAAGCTCATTCCAGATTCATTAATCGCCAGCTGAAATAGATAAAAATCATGGCTTAAATAATTTCAATCCTTAAACACTACATATTTTACATGTTCTCTATGTCGTATGGTAAAACATATGAAATCTTTGCAAGTAATCTGCAATCTCGAAATGAAAACACCTTAGACAACATAAAGAACCAAATAGAAGTCACTACAAGACATAACACTCTCTCTCCAGTTGGTAAAATTTTAAGTTAATTTAATAATGACAGAAGAGAGACGCTAATGAAATTATTTTATGAGCTTTTCACATGTGATCATAACCAAGTATGGGATGTTCTTAAAACTCAAATAGCTAGTTTTCTCATTACCCGATGTGATCAAGAAAATATTAACACACAGAAACAACAACAACAAAAAAAAAAAAAAAATCCATCGTGATCTGCCAATGCTATTTTAGGAATACCAATGCTTGTCATTCCAATTTGTTTGCCCCTTAAGGTACTTGTACTCCATTGCATAAGGTTTCCTCACTTGTTTTCATACCTATTTGAATGTTGTCAAATGCAAAGGGCCATATAGCTAATGGTTGTCCCCAACTGACTTTGACAGTTGAGCATGGGGCCAGAATCCCACTTTCCAAGGATCAGGAGGATAATGAGATGGGATATACGTGCAAGTGATGGCAAGGACACTTATCTTAATGTTGTTCAATATGCTATGTCCACTCATGTTGACTCTATAACTGATGCTGGAAAACTCCGAAAACATACTAGTATTATTTGAAATCTTCTCCAAATGTGTGGCTACCCTCAGCAAAGTAACTGTAATGGAGGACATTGCATGTATTGGTGTCAATTCTTGACTTACCAAAATGAAAATTTCAACTGAACTGCATCCTCCAACCTTTTTGGGAAGCTTGGGTTGATAAGAGCCCTTTCCAGTCATTTTAAGGTGTCTAGTTCCAATACGTAAGGGTGAGTATACGTAGTAACACGTTTGTCCTATGTATGGACATAATTGCCATTGTTCTTCGTCATCCAAAGCTTATGATATAAAAGGAAAATATTTTCAAGTTTAGAACTGCCATATTAAAATCAGTTAACCCCTTAAGCAAATGATAATCTAAGCATATGTATTCTTCCTAGATAGTCCATCCATATCATTGAGAATGGAGAGATTAAGGAAGGGGGGGGGGGGGGGGGGGGGGGGGGGGGGGGAATTGAGCATGTTGGACAAAAATGCTTATTTGTATATTGTGAGCTTAATTGAATGTGGGACCATGAAATATTTGAGTTGGGTCCACATACCAATGCTTTCTTCTTGACGAGAAGATTAGCATGATACATTTGTTTGTCATAACCCATTAAGAGGTAAATGAAAATATTGTCTCAAGTACCAACAAGCAATTAATGAAAGAAATGAATGGGAATCAATCCAACATTTGTTTTGAAGGAAAATAATACCATTTATATGGTTGTATCTTCTAGGATGGGCCCAAGGAGCACCTAACTTTTGTGGACATGCAAGGGGACACACTTGAGATGGAGAAGATGAAGAAATTAAGAGGAATCTGCGAAAGAATTTGCAGAGCATCAGGTAAGTTTCTTTATTTATATTTTTCAGCATTTGTATCAATTACAATGATGATGCTTTTGCCTATTTATAGAGAATCTAATGCATGCATATGACCTGTTTGCCGAAATGCAGTATGCATTTCAGATCTAAAAAACCGTATCTGTCAATTGTTGAGTTGGCATGGAAGATTTGATTAGGTTGTTAGATGGAATATTCAATCTGTTGCATATGCTCATTAGGCCATATGTCAACTGGCATTTCGTATTGTTTGGTTAGGTTCTTTGATCTAGTTGGCTTGGCCATGGGCTATGTTGGCGGCCTTTTATCAGCCTCCCTCAAGTTGACCATGGGACGTTGAATGGTAAGCTTGGTCCTTAGGCATTGAACATGTCTTGTAGGAAGTCCTTAGTTAGGATGTCTGCCAATGGATCATGAGAAGAGATATGAACCACCTGAATTGTCTCGCCTAGGCTCTCACAAAATGATGGTCCACCTTAATGTGCTTTTCTAACATGGAAGATAACAGCCAATGCAAAGGCAAACTGGTTCTCACACCATATAATAAGAGTAGAGACACTTTGCATTTGTAAGTCCTTTAGGAGGTATGTCAATCATGTAATTTCAGATGTTGCTTGTGTCATTGCCCTATACTCAACTTCTGTAAAAAACCTAGACATACTAGGTTGCTTCTTGGATGACCAGGACACCAAATTGTCTCCTAACAACACACAATACTCCCCAACGCTCCTTTTGTCCATTTGATCACCAACCCACTCTAAGTATGAAAAGGCTTGAAGTTCAAGAGAGTTTTGTTCGAACAGAAGCCGATAGAAGTGTTCCCATTAGGTAACTAAGGATTCTTTTTATAGCTTCAAGATGCTTGTAGGTAGAAGAGTGCATAAACTGACACTTTGAGTTCACTGCAAAGAAGATGTCATGCAAAGCTCCAACTGTACTTTTAAACTTGGTAGGATCCTCATAGGGCATCTCATCATTTAAGAAGGAAGTAGCAAATTTGCCTAGAGTTGGAGTAGGAGCATGTTTGCTTAGGTAGGAAAGTGCATGAATTGACACACTAAGTTCACTGCAAAGAAGATGTCTTGCAAAGCTCATACTATACTTCTAAACTTGGTAGGATCCTCATAGGGTACCTCATCATTCACTGAGGAAGCTGCATATTTGCTTAGAGTTGGAGTTGGAGTTGGAGTGGGAGCAGGTATGTAATGAGCCATTCCAGATTTTTTAAGTAAATCAATGCAGTACTTTGTTTGATGAAGCAAAATCCTTGTGATGTTGTATTGAACCTCCAATCACAGAAAATAAGACAATTTTCCAAAGTTTTTCATTGCAAAAGCTTCATTCATTATCTTGAAAAGTTAAGCAATAGCTTGGCTATCATGAACATAGACAACAAGGACTATGATTCCTCCATTAGTTTTCTTCACAAATAGAAAGGAGTTTGCTCTGCTAGTAACAAAACCATAATTGTGAAGAAAACTGATCAATTTAGCAAACCAGGCTCTTGGAGCTTGTTTAAGGCCATTGAGAGATTTCTGCAATTAGTAGGACATAGGTAGGATGTTGAGAATCCTCAAAACCTTGAGGTCGTGTCATATAGACCTCTTCTTCTAAAGCACCATGTAAGTAGGCATTTGAAACATCTAACTACTTGATTTCCCAATTCTTGTGTAGTGTTAATGAGATAAGAACCTTAATGGTAGGATGTTTGGCCATTGGACTGAATGTTTCAGTGTAGTCAATGCCTTCTTATTATAAAAATCCCTTGGCTAGTAGTCTAGCTTTGTACCTAGCTATAGTGCCATCTGGATTTTTCTTCAATTTGTAAATACCCATTTACACCCAGTAGGTTTCATGCCATGAGGAGGTCGTACTAACATCCATGTGTCTTGCTTGGTGAGGGCATTAAACTCACTTACCATTGCTTCTTGTCATTAGGAAAGTGGATTAGCCTCGGTATATGCTACGGGTTCCCTCTCAGGGTCACTGTTGCTAACAAGATTGGCATATTTTGGATTAGGTTCGACAATGCCAACTCTGGATCTGGTAACCATGGGGTGAATGGAGAGAGTTAGTAGGTCAGATGAGCTGGATATTGGGCTGGTATGATGTTGGGGGTGGGAGATAATTGTTCTGGTGTGAGTGAGGAGAGTACTGGAGATGAGGATTGTGATGGTGAGGATGATGGAGATACTGATGATTGTGAGAACCATAGTTGTTAAAGGCTCTAGGCGCACAAGGTCCCCTGGAGCCTAGGCACAAGCGCAAGGTGAGGCGCTAGCCTGAGCGAAGCCAAACGCACGATATTAATAAAAAAAATAGAGAATAATTTATATATTAAAAATCTAGAATCAAGAAGTAACACTATGAAATAAATTTCAGTTATAAAAAATAAAACACATTCGCAGGTGAGCCAATAAATGAGAAGAAACATCTAATAATATTTTCAAATAAATTCAATCAATCAAGTATCTAAATATTCCATTCCAAAACCTATATAAAAGCATTAAACACCACAAAAAATGAGCAAACAAAAATAAAATAATGATAAGTCGAGAATCAAATATCATCATCATCATCAACCAAAGTAAAGTCGCCTCCATCTTCACCACTGGATTCATGATTTTCCCATTCACACTCTTCTCCTTCACTCTCCTTTGAATTTGCTTTTTCTTCATCAATAAGGTTTATTGGAGTTGAAAAAAACTTGTTGCTTATTTCTAGCATTCACCCTCAAGGTCGAACTCAATGTCGATCTAGAATTATATACTCTCTCCTATAGCTGCATCTCTCTATGTCAATTCATCTTCATCGTCATGCACATACTCATCATCGGCCTCGCCATCGGAAGCTCCATTAACTCGACCAGTAAAACAATCATTGTTGTCATCAATATCAGTCAACAAGATATGGTCAATGGTGTCGTGTACTTGATATTGACGAATCAATGCGCTATTATACTTCACAAACACCAAATCATTTAACAGCGTTTGGGCTAACCTATTTCTCTTCTTGTTGTGAAGCTCCAAGAATTTATTTGCAATAAGATTAAAATATTATTATTTACTTGGATTGTATTTGTTCATTTTTTACAGTAAATTCAAATTCAACATAATAAAAACACTTGCGTGTTCGAAAACACTCAAATTCCTTTCACATCCAAATGCACTACATGTAAGACTAAGAACTTTTATCGCAAACACTTGCAAGTTAGGTGTTAAACCACCGAATGCACTCCACCACTGGCTGTAAAATATAATTAATTAAGAATTCTTATATTAAATAGATAGTAATACGTGGATAACAAAAAAAAAAAAAAAAAGACAAAAGTTTACCTGGTGCCTTTTTATTTCTCTGTCTAATGGCCAGAGGCATCCAAAAAAGGCGATCCGATTTCTTATACATCTCCAATTCCGCCGCAATTTGATCTTGTGTATCAAGATTTGGAAGCAATCTTTGAATACAATTATAGAAGCCCTTTACTATCTCCTCATCTCTCTCAATATTGGGGTTCGCATAAAAGTATTCCGGACTCAAAAAGTGACCGGCTATATGCAAAGGACGATAAAGTTGGATATTCCACCGATGATCGATATTTGAAAATTTTCTATATATTTATACTCGTTCGCTTTGAATGCTTTAGCAATGACTTCTTTGGCTCTATCCATAGCCTAATAAATATATCCCGTGGCGGGTTTTTCCTCCCCATGAACCAAACGAAGCACTCAAACAAGAGGGTTTTAACACCTTAAGACTAAAAATGACATAGTTCCAAAATGATGGCATTAGTATAATATCTTACGCCCTTTTACCTTGTCGCTTCTTTGCCCATTTGCTAGTGGTCCATTCATGCGAAGTCAACATCCTCCTCAAATTATTCTTCTATTGATGAAGTCCAAACTACATAATAGAAGCCGTAACAAACCGGAGTTTTTGCCGGCCTTAACAATTCCTTTTAATGTGTAAATCTTCTTATCATATTAACTATACCGGCGAGGTTATAAATGTAACCATTTAGGAACACAACTTTACTAAATGTTCTTCCGGCTTCCGGCTTCGAAGTCATCAAAATCCGCCATTATTAAATTAACTTGTTCTTTCTCTTTCTTCTTCTGGGACATGCATTCTTTGATTTCATCTTTCACATGAGATGGTCATTTTTTGCAAGGGGTAACATTGCTATGTCCGCCAACAATGTGTTGTTTTTAGCTCGAAATATATGGCCTTTAGTCACTTTAGTATAAAAATTGCACCTCACCAAATTTTTGTCATGCCAATTGCCAAATGTACATATTTCCACACAGGGTCTTTTGATCCTTTACTAGCCAGTTAATTTGAGTCTTAATAAACAACATAACGTAAAAAAAAGAAAATTTTATTAATTCTAAAATTTTAATAAAACTAAATTTTGTTAAAACCAAAATCATATAATAAATTTTTATTACAAGTTGATTTTATTAAAATTACAATTTTGGTGATCTATATTCACAAAGTTCAGAAAATAAACAACTAAATTAAATAAACACAATAACAAAAGAAAAAAAAAAACAAGGCATTAGTAGTAGCATAGCAGTAAAAGAAGAAGAAGAAGAAGAAGAAGAAGTAGCACAAAAGAAGAATAAGCAACAGAACACAGAAGATGAAGAAGGAGAAGAGAAGAGAAAAGAAATAGTGGCAAAAGTGCAGAACAGAGGAAAAAGAGGATTCGAAGAATAAGAAGAGAAGTTGTCGCAGAAGAGAAGAATAAAGGGAGAAGAAGATTTGAAGAAGAAAAAGGAGGAGGAGGAAGACTTACATGGTTGGTTGGATGCTCTGCGTCTCTGCGATGCTCTGGCCTCTGGGATCCACTGTCGTCCTGCTCAGGATGGGATACTAATGTATTTGTGATGTTATTGTTGGAAAATAAATTAATACACGTGTAATATTTTATAATAGGAATGCTTAAATGGTGGGAATTAGAATTCCACTCAATAATTTTGTTTTCCATTTTCGATGAGTTAGTTTCCTTATTTACTTAATCTCTCAATTATCTTCTTGTAATTAGCTAGGATTATCTTGTATATATAGGCACAAAAAGGCCTCATATTATATACAATAAAATACTCATTCTTTCTGAGATGGTACCAGAGCTTTAGGTTTTTTTGTTCTAAAGCATAAAATCGTTTTTTTTTTGGTTTGGCCTTCATAGCCAATCATACCTTTCAGCCTTCATAGCTGTCCTTATCGCCAATCAAATCTCAGGCAACGTGATACCTAACCTTATCGCCGATCGTCGTCCATTCCAAATCTTAGGCCACATGCTCGTCGACCAGATCCAAAAGCAAATCGCGACTCCAAAACCCCCTCGCGAAGCATATCGCAACTTTGAGATCGCGAAATCGAACCAAATCGCGACTCGTCGACCAGATCCAAAAGCCGATCGTGATTTCGAGATCGTGAAATCGAACCAAATCGTGACTCGTCGACCAGATCCAAAACATCTTGCCTCTTGCCGCTGCCATCCGATCGTAAAACCCTACCCACTGCCGTCACCTTCAGCTCGCGAAACCCAAATCCAATTTTGCGACCAAATAGAGATAACCGGCATGGCTGAAAACATCACCTTGTCTACTGAAACCACCACCCAACCCATCGAAGTTCTCAATCACCCGACTTTAGGTGATCTGCAGAATGTTCAAGCCATGTATAGGCTAGATGGGAGAAATTATCTGAAATGGTCCCAATTTATCCACACGTATTTGAAGGGCAAGGGAAAAATAAGTCATCTTTTGGGCAAAGGACCGAAGGAGGGAGATCCCAAATTTGCATCATGGGATGAAGCAGATTCAATGATTATGTCTTGGTTATGGAGTTCCATGACTCCAGAAATCAGCGACATCTGCATGTTCCTATCCACGACGAAGGAAATTTGGGATACTGTTCGACAGACGTATTCAAAAGCTCGCGATGTGGCTCAGGTGTACGAAATCAAAGTCAAGACTGTTGAAATGAAACAAGGCAGCCACACTGTCACTGAGTATGCAAATGCACTTAAGAATTTGTGGCAAGAATTGGACCATTATCGCTGTTTCGAGACCAAACGTCCAGAAGATGCAACAATCTTGAAGAATTTTATAGAAAAAGATCGAGTTTATGACTTTCTAGCAGGACTTAATATTGAGTTTGATCAAGAAATGGTGCAAATACTCGGCAAAGAAGAGATACCCTCCCTGAACAAAACTATCTCTCTGATTCGGGCAGAGGATAGTCGAAGAGGAGTGATGCTCGAACCCCAAGCTCTTGAAGGTTCTGCTATGGCAACAAAAACAGACATGAAGACAGATGGAAAGGTAGATCTGTCTCGATCCTCGAACCCGGACAGCCACGATACTCTCTGGTGCACTTATTGCAAGAAATCAAGACACACCAGAAAGAGGTGTTGGAAACTGAATGGAAAACCACCAAGCAAGGAGTGGGGAAACCATGGAGGACATCGGAATTTGGGACAACAGCGGAACCAGTCCTTCTTCACCATTAATCAACCAGGTTCAGACAATGGAATGCTTAATATAGAGGAGGTAGAGAAGCTAAGGGGACTTCTGGGATCACTGGAAAAACCTAGTGGTTCATGCTCTCTTGCATTCTTAGGTAAGTCTTCATTTTCTCAAGGACTAAATGTCTCAGATGAAACTATCAGGAATTTATGGATAATTGACTCAGGAGCCACAGACCATATGACTCATTCTTCACTAAACTTTAGCACCTACTCTCCGCGTCCTGGTAATCGAAAAATATCAGTTGTTGATGGTTCTTTAACTACTGTAGCAGGTATAGGAGATATTCACATCAGTTCTTCTCTTACTTTGAAAAATGTTCTTCATGTCCCAAAGTTGGCCACCAACTTAATATCCATTCAAAAACTCACACATGATATGAATTGTAATGTACTGTTTAATCATTCTCAATGTGTTTTTCAGGACCAGGTTTCGGGAAAGAAGATTGGACTTGCTAAGGAGAGAAACAGGCTCTACTATCTTGACGAACCAAGCAGGTCACATATGGTCAAAAATAATTTATCTCTGTCATTCCTATCATCATCCAATAAAGACACCATTTGGCTCCACCATTTTAGACTAGGGCATCCATCCTTTGGAATCTTGAAAACAATGTTCCCTAATTTGTTTAGAGGTCTGGGTGCTGAAAGATTTCATTGTGATGTATGTGAGTTTGCGAAGCACAAACGTGTCCCTTTTCCAATTAGCAATAATAAAAGCCCAGTTCCGTTTTATTTGATTCACAGTGATATATGGGGACCCTCTACGGTTCGAAATGTGTCTCATTCTCGTTGGTTTGTCTCTTTCATTGACGATTGTACTAGAGTTTCTTGGATCTTTCTCTTTAAACATAAATCAGATGTAAGCAGTGTACTCCCAAACTTCCACAACATGATTCAAAACCAATTTGGGGTAAAAATCAAAAGATTCCGATCAGACAATGCAAGGGATTATTTTAAACAAATTTCATCCCCATATTTTCAAAAGGAAGGTATCATCCGTGAATCCTCTTGCGTTGATACTCCACAACAAAACGAAGTGGCAGAGAGGAAAAATGGTCACTTGCTAGCCACAACCCGAGCCTTTCTCTTTCACCATCATGTTCCAAAACACTACTGGGGGGAAGCCTTACTCACAGCTGCTTATATGATTAACCGTCTACCTTCTTGGGTTTTGGGGTTTAAATCACCAATGGAAACAATGTCCCAATTCTATCCTAACCTTCGTACCACAAATAACCTCACTCCAAGAATCTTCGGCTGCATTGTCTTTGTCCATGTTCATAGTCGACTCAGGGGAAAATTAGATCCACGGGTTTGTTGGTTATTCGTCCACCCAGAAAGGATACAAATGCTACCATCCACCCACAAATAAATTCTTTGTCTCCATAGATGTCACTTTTGAGGAAACAAAACCATACTTTAACCAACCTTATCTTCAGGGGGAGACTTCATTTAGTGAAGATAGGGATAGAGATTTGTTTCTGCTCGATTTACCTACTTGTGAGTCAGTTGTATCCACTGGATCAGCCTCATCTGATCTAATCCCAGCCGAACCATTCCAGGCGGTATCAACACCCACACCCATCCATACTAGACCCATGACAGAGCATAATGAACGTCATGACTATGCGATTTGTGCAGGTTTATTCAAGGAGAAGAGACTCGGATCCTAATCCCATGCAAGTCCAAGCTTTAACTCCTAATCCTGTGAATGAGGTAAATACAATTCCTGACCAATCTCAATTAACACTAGATCATGATCTCCCAATTGCTATCAGGAAAGGCACAAAAGAATGCACAAAACACCCATTGTACCCTTTGGCAAAATTCGTCTCTTTTGAGAAATTCTCACCCTCATATAGGACTTTTTTGGTCAATCTAAACTCTATTCATATTCCTGATGCTTTATCTGAGGCATTATCTAATGAGAATTGGAGAAATGCCATGTGTGAAGAAATGCAAGCACTAGAGAAGAACCAGACGTGGGAAATAGCTGACTTACCTCCTGGAAAGAAGGTTGTGGGCTGCAAGTGGTTGTTTACCGTAAAATACAAGTCAAATGGCTCTCTTGAAAGATACAAAGCCAAACTTGTGGCGAAAGGATACACGCAGACCTATGGTGTGGACTATCAAGAGACATTTGCCCCAGTAGCTAAGATGAACACGGTAAGAGTTTTGTTGTCATTGGCTGCTAATTTCAACTGGTATTTGGAACAATTTGATGCAAAAAATATCTTTCTTCACGGCGAATTAGAAGAGGAGATATACATGGACATTCCTCCAGGATATTAGCAACAACTGAGAGGCAATAAAGTTTGCAAGCTAAGGAAGGTGCTCTACGGCCTAAAACAATCTCCACGAGCTTGGTTTGGAAGATTCACCAAAGTAATGCTAGCCATCGGTTACAAGCAAAGTCAGGGAGATCATACACTCTTCATAAAACACTCGGATGCAGGGGGAGTAACGGCCCTCTTAGTGTACGTTGATGATATTATAGTCACAGGAAATGATGAGAAGGAGAAGGAAGCACTACGAAGATGTCTTGTCAGTGAATTTGAGATAAAAGAACTTGGGAGGTTGAAATACTTTCTAGGAATCGAAGTAGCTCATTTTAGAGAGGGAATCTTTATCTCGCAACAGAAAGATGTGACTGATCTTCTTAAGGAAACAGGAAAGTCAGCATGTAAACCAATTTCCACACCGATTGAACAAAATCATAGACTTGGAAAAGCAAAAGAGGATCCAGCTGTGGACAAGGAGAGGTACCAGAGATTGGTTGGGAAGCTCATATACCTTGCCCATACGCGGCCAGACATTGCGTATGCCGTAAGTGTTGTTAGTCAATTTATGCACAGCCCAAGAGAAATCCATCTACGAGTTGTCCACCGCATACTACATTACCTAAAGGCTAATCCAAGACAAAGGATTCTATTTAGAAGAAACACGGGATTAGTCCTTGAGGCGTATACAGATGCTGACTATGCAGGTTCACCAGTTGATAGGAGGTCCACGACAGGCTATTGCACTTTCTTAGGAGGCAACCTTGTAACATGGAGGAGTAAGAAGCAGAATGTAGTGGCTAGATCAAGTGTTGAAGCAGAGTTTAGGGCAATGGCGCAGGGGGTTTGTGAATTACTGTGGCTCAAAATAATTTTGGAAGACTTAAAGATTAAGTGGGATGGACCTATGAGGCTATTCTATGACAACAAGTCGGCCATCAACATTGCTCATAATCCCGTTCAGCACGACCGGACAAAGCATATTGAGGTAGATAGACATTTCATAAAAGAGAAGCTAGACAATGGATTAATCTGCACACCTTACATCCCAACAAATAATCAACTTGCTGATGTACTTACAAAAGGACTGAACAGTGAAGCATTCCAACAACTTATATGCAAGCTAGGAATGAAGGATGTATATTCATCAACTTGAGGGGGAGTGTTGGAAAATAAATTAATACACATGTAATATTTTATAATAGGAATGCTTAAATGGTGGGAATTAGAATTCCACTCAATAATTTTGTTTTCCATTTTCTATGAGTTAGTTTCCTTACTTAATCTCTCAATTATCTCTTTGTAATTAGCTAGGATTATCTTGTATATATAGGCACAAAAGGCCTCATATTATATACAATAAAATACTCATTCTTTCTGAGAGTTATACTAAAATATGACTAGGTCAGCCTCTCGCGCAAAGCGCCCTTGTGCCCAGGCGCAGCCGCGTAGCAGTCACACGCCTAAGACAAGCCCTACGCCTAACTCTGGGTGAGGCGCAGAGGTGCGCCTCACTGCGCCTATCGCCTGGGCACCTACGACAACTATGATGAGGATGAAATTTGAATAGGGTCATGCAGTGGTGTGGAAGAAGATGATATAGGAGTGAGTGATTCATTAGAGGATGGGATAGTAAGTGGAAGTATGTATGGTGAGTGATGAAGAGTCATGAGTCAAGAATATAGATGGAAAAGACACTTGATTTGAAGATTGAGATGAAAGATGATGAGTAGGGTAGTCATTTAGAGGAAAGATGTGTTCATGGAACTTAACATGTCCAGACACATATACTTTGCGACTCTTAGAATCAAGACACCTCTACCCTTTAATTGTAGAACAATATCCAATGAAAAGGCATGGTGTGGACTTGGGTTGTAGCTTGTGTTTTTGATAGGGCTAAATCCAAGGAGATCATAAGCAACCAAAAGCCTTAACATGTGTATAGGAGGGTTCTTGACCATAAAGACTTTTGTATGGGGATATGTACGAGAGCAAAATTTTAGGAAGTTTATTTATTAGATAATTGGAAGTGGATAAAGCATCTAACCAATATTTAGGTGAGAGATGAGCTTGTTGAAAAAGGGAAACGGTGGTTTCAATTAAGTGTCCGTGTTTCCTCTCCACAAGGCTATTTTGTTCCGGTATGGGAAGGCATCTGGCTTGATGAACTTTCCCTTAGGAGAGTAAAAAATCAACAAATTGATGATTTACTCTCCCCCCATTATCAATCCTAAACACCATGGAATTGATTCTTCATTAGGGCAATAAAGTGACAATAACTTCAATAAGCTTCTGAGCATAACCTTAGGATGGAGCCAAGAGAATCTAGTAAATCATCCACAAACAAGATCTAATGTATGAATCCCTTAAAAGAAATGAGTGGGGAAGGTCCCTATATATCTGAATGTACTATAGCTCAAAGGGGCTTGTGTTTTTTGATGAAGAAAGAGGAAAAATGAGCTTGTGGGTCTTGGATGTAGCACAAGGCATAGACAAAATTTTTGGGAAAACAAGAAAACTTAAAGGATTGTCCCGAGTAATTGTATACTAGAGTGGATGGATGTCCTAGACTTAGGTGCCAGAGTTGTGGAGTAGTGTTGGAGTAGGAGCAAGAGAAAGCAACCTTTTACAGGGAGACATGATGACTGGACTAGATAGGATAGAGATCATGATCAGAGCCCTTGAAACAGGGCCCGCTTGGTTGAGTTGTCCAAAATTTAACCCCTTAGAGGAAAACAAAATAGAGCAATCATTGTCATGTGTGAATTTATGAACTGACAGAAGGTTAGAACTTGTTGAAGGAACATGGAGCATATTATGGAGAATGAACTTATGTTTAGGAGTTGGAATATTATCACTTCCATTATTTTGGATTGCTAGAGTTTACTCATTTCCAATCATAACTTGATTAGAATCTTCACAGGGATGAGCCAAATTGAGCTGAGCCATGTCATTGGTCAAGTGATTGTTGGCTCCTGAATCCAAAAACCGACCATCAAGTCCTGGATTGGTGGCAGCGGCAATGTGAGCTTGGTTCTGAATTTTTGAACTCTTGTAGCTTTCATCATGCCTATACCAACAGTTCAAAGCACTTCGGTTAGATTTTCCACATATTTAACAGTAAATCCTTGATCTTTTCCCTTGAACATCCGTGTTGCTGATGTTGCCTATACTGCTAATTGTTGTTGTAACCAGAATGTCTATTTTTTCTACCACATCTGCCTCCTCTGTTATGTCTGCCATCTCTTTCTCTAGAATTAGAACCACCAGAATCAGGGATATTGTAGGTTTGATATGCTGTAAATTGTTGTTCAACTGAGGTGAACACAGTCTCACGTCATACATGATCTTCTTCAGAAAGAAGCATTGCATTCACTTGTTCAATGGTCAATGGTTTCTTCTTGGACCGGACATAGGTTTTTCTGGAGTCATACTCCTTAGGCAGCCCATTCCAAGTGTAGCATACTAGATCTTCATCATCAAGGGCAGTGGTCTTAACACAAGATATATACTGTCAGCAATGTTTTGTATTTGTGCAATATATTCTAGCATTTTAGCATTGCCCTTTTCGACAGAGTTACGTTAGTATTTGAGCTGCTGAACATATATCTAGATAAGGAGCTAACTATCCTTTCAAGGGTAGTCCATACCTCGGATATGTGGGTAAGCTTAAGGACAAGAGAAAGCACTGAGCTTGAAATGGTGGACATGATGTAGGTTCAGAGGTGTTTGTCAATTGTGGTCCACTTAATGTATGCAAGATTTTCTTCTTGTTTTCCAGCATCATTGGTGGTATGAATGGGTGGGCAATGAGTTTTTGCAGTGGCAAAGTCAAAGAGGTTGCTGGTGTACAGTGTATTCTTGAGTTGTGTGTGCCATACCATATAGTTTGTTGTGTCCAGCTTAGAATTAATGAAGGCACTCAGGTTTGAGGCCAAGAATGTAAGCTCAGCAGGTACATTGTTTGCAGCCATGGTTGATCAAGTTCTGATTTATGTTGGTACTTTCTAGCGGAAACATTTATTGGAAGAAGCTCTCAATGGACCATTGCTTAGTGACATGAGCAAATAAGCTCCGATACCATCTTGAGATGGAGAAGATAAAGAAGATGAAAAAATTAGGAGGAACTTGAGAAAGAATTTGCAGAGCATCAAGTTTCTGATAGGCTCTAACTATCGATTGTATTGAAAATGAAAAGGAAATGCTTACTAAATTCTGAAAATGAAATGGAATACATCAAACAAACCAAGTTTTCGAGAGACTTGGCACTCTTCAAGAGCTACGCTCAGTTTTTCCTTAAGATTTTTCTCTGCCCTCTCACTTCTTCAGCCTCCCCTTAAAAGCTAATCCCCCCCAACGTCTAACAAACTTCATAACAGATTTAAAACAGAAAATGAAACAGAATCTAACTAATATTCCTTACCCAACAACCTGCCCAATATTCTAAGATTTCCCTTGCCCCTGCTGCCCGACTTGCCCCTTGCGCCTGGAGTATGTGAAACGTATTTGGGGCCTATCATTACCCGCCGCCCAAACTTTCACCTTGTCCTCAAGGTGAAAATCCGGAAATTGCTGTAAGATGGAGTGGTAATCTTCCCAAGTGGCCTCAAAAGAAGGTAAAGATTTCCATTGAAGCAGTACGTCCAGCTCCCCCGGCCCACCATTTTGTTTGGGTCGCACTCCCAATAGTTCTTCCGGGACGACAACTAATTCTAGGTCCGATGAAAGTTGTGGAGGAATAATAGGGGAAGAATTGGAGACTCCCTTAGCTCGCCTCAACTGAGAAACATGAAAAACAGGATGTATAGTCACGGAGGATGGAAGTTCCAACTTATATGCTACCGGCCCAATACGCTGAAGGATTTGGAAAGGCCCATAATAGCGAGCTGATAGCTTCTCATTTCGTCGTTGAGCAAGAGAGCGCTGTCGATAAGGGCGCAATTTGAGAAAAACTAAGTCTCCCACTGAAAATTCTTCATCGCGTCTTTTCCCATCCGCTTGTGTCTTCATTCGTTGTTGCGCACAAAGCAAATGCATCCTCAAATCGTCCAGAATAGCATCCCTAGCTTCCAATAATTCATCGACCGCTGACACTAGTGTGGACCCTCGTTCATAACGAAGAATCGGTGGTGAATCTCTCCCATACAGTGCACGGAAAGGAGTACAACGAGTGGCGAAGTGAATGGTCGTGTTGTACCAATATTCGGCCCATGCCAGCCATCGGAACCAGTGGCGTGGTTTCTCAGACACAAAACAGCGGAGGTATGTCTCCAAACACCTATTGACCACCTCCGATTGACCATCGGTTTGAGGATGGTAAGCGGTGCTCTTTTTCAACGTAGTACCATGTAATCTGAACAATTCTTGCCAAAACTGGCTCATGAAGATCTTGTCACGATCAGAGATTATGGAATTTGGAACTCCATGTAATCGGACCACTTCCTTCATAAAAATGGCAGCAACAGAACTAGCAGTAAAGGGATGTTTAAGTCCCACAAAATGTGCGTACTTGCTCAACCGATCTACCACGACCTATATAGTGTCCCATCCATCTGAGCGAGGTAACCCTTCGATAAAATCCATCAACAACTCATCCCATACTTGCGCCAGAAGAAAAATGGGCTGTAGGAGTCCTGCTGGTGAGGTTGCCAAGTGTTTGTTTCGTTGGCAAACTCCGCATTCCTGCACATACTTGATGATATCTTTTTTCATGCCCACCCAATATACTTCTGCTGCAATGCGACGATAGGTTTTCGTTTCTCCCGAATGACCACCCAAAGGAGAACCATGAAACTCAGCAATGATCACCGGAATTAACTGAGATTTCTGAGGAATGACTAACCTGCTCTTATAGTACAACACCCCATTTTCAACCAAGAAACCCATATGAATGACCTCGCCAGTGGTGATATCTGTCCGTAACTTTTGTAAGAAGGCATCAGCCTCCAATTCGGCCCGTAAGCTCTTCCAATGTTGCCACTGAGGTACGGCTAGCTGGTTGCAAGAAATGCGGTCCGGAATACGAGATAGAGCATCCGCTACCTTGTTACAAGCCCCTGGTTTGTACTGGATATCAAAATCATAGCTCATCAACTTGGTGATCCACTTTTGGTGCTCTGTACCCACCAATCGTTGTTCCAATAAACAATTTAGGCTTTGTTGGCCAGTCGTGACGATGAATTTGCGACCCAAAAGGTACGGTCGCCATTTCAATACCGCAAATACAATTGCCATTAGCTCCTTTTCGTAGATAGATTTTAGACGTGCTCGAGGTCCGAGAGTACAGCTATAAAAAGCTATTGGACGTTGCCCTTGGAGTAGCACCGCCCCTAAACCGAAACCAGACGCGTCCGTCTCAATAGTAAAAGGCCAAGTAAAATCGGGCATAGCCAACACGGGTACCTGAGTCATGGCGCGCTTTAGCTCTTGAAAAGCCTCTTCTGCCTCAACACTCCACCCAAATTTGTCTTTTTTTAATTGCAGTCAAAGGCCTAGCTATCTTCCCATAACCAGACACGAACTTTCTGTAGTACCCCGTGAGCCCCAAAAAACCACGAAGCTCTTTAAGGGTATTTGGCGTGGGCCAAGATAGCATTGCCTGAATTTTAGAAGGGTCAACTGCCACCCCGTCTCCCGATATTATGTGCCCTAAATAAGCGAGTTGGGTTTTGCCAAACTCACATTTTTTGCGATTGGCATATAGACTATTGAGCTGCAGTAGCTCCAATACCTTGGCCAAATGTTTCTCATGTAATTCCTCCGTCGGGCTATACACTAGTATGTCATAAAAAAATACCAATACAAATTTGCGAATGTAGGGTCGGAATACCTCGTTCATCAATGATTGAAAAGTGACCGGTGCATTTGTAAGCCCGAAAGGCATCACTAGGAACTCGTAGTGCCCTTCATGTGTCCGGAAAGCAGTCTTCGGCACATCCGCATCCCTGACTCGAATCTGGTGATAACCAGACTTGAGGTCTAGTCTGGAAAAAACTCGAGCCCCATGAAGCTCGTCTAATAACTCATCAATGACAGGAATTGGAAATTTATCAGGTACGGTAGCTTTATTTAAAGCCCTATAATCCACACAGAATCGCCAACTCCCATATTTTTTCTTGACCAACAGCACCGGACTAGAAAAAGGGCTCGTACTCATTTGAATAATCCCAGCGGTCAGCATCTCCTTAATGAGCTTTTCGATCTCGTCCTTCTGGGCCTGAGGATATCGGTAAGGTCTCACACTGATTGGAGACGTGCCGTCCTTAAGGACGATGGCGTGTTCCCATCCCCGTGCTGGTGGTAACCCAACTGGCAGACAGAAAACCTGATCATATTTGGATAAGACGTGCTGCACAAACGCCGGCGTGTCTGCCACCCCCTTTGATTCCATAGAAAGTGGATTCAACTCCACTAAAATGCCCGACCCTTCATGTTTCAATGTTCGCATCATGGCTTTTAAAGACACCAAGGTCTTTCCCAATGACGGATCTCCTCGCAATGTAACTGTATCATTACCAAATCGGAATTTCATAACTTGGGTCTTCCAATTCGTATACATCAGACCCAATGTTTCAAGCCATTGAATTCCCAAAATAACATCCGCACTTCCTAACCCCAGGGGCAGGAATTCTTCCACAACATCGATTCCTTGAAGTTGCAATTGAACGCCCTTACACACACCCTCTCCCTTAACGGCTTCTCCTGTACCAACGGTCACTCCATAAGCTTCCGTAGCCGTAATTGGTAACTTCAGTTTTTCCACCAAGGCCGTGGATATAAAATTATGTGTGGCCCCACTATCCACTAGAGCCACCACTCGTTGATCCTCAATTATCCCTTCCACCTTCATAGTCCTCGGTGATGTAAGACCCGCTAAAGAATTAAGCGAGACTTCAGCAATTGGAGATAATTCGGCAGTTTCTAATGCGGGCCCATTGTTTTCCACTTACTCCTCTGTTTCCTCCAATTCATCTTCCGTGTCCTGGGTAACCAAAACACTCAACTCCTTGTTTTTGCATTTATGCCCAGGGGACCATTTGTCATCACATTTAAAACATAATCCTCGTGCTCACTTTTTTTGTAATTCAGAATCCGTCAATTTTCGTACTTCACCCAACGGATTAGCACTGGAAACATTACCCACCCAAGGTGATCGGTTTTCTCCCGATGAAACAGTGGCCCGACCCAAATTATTGGGCCTGGAATACTGATTATTCCGAATGGGCCCTGCAAGTCCAGCCCCTCCCTTTAAATGATTGGGCCTGATGAATTGGGTTACCAACAGTTTCTCTTCAATTATTTGGGCCAATTCCATGGCCCAACCCAGGTGTCTTGGTTCAAGGACTCTGATTTCAGCCCGTATCTCAGGTTTAAGGCCCTGAATGAACTGACCCAAAGCCATTTCGTTTGATATGTTGTCCAACGGTGCCGACAGTTCGATAAACCTCCGGCGATAGTCTTGCACGTTGCCGTCTTGCTCCAGCGCCAACCACTATTCGTGGAGAGATCCTGTTTGAGTGAAGCGAAACTGCTTGAGGAGCAGAATCTTCATCTCCTCCCATGAGTATATGTTTCTCCCCTTGTTCGCCCATTGATACCACAGCAGAGCGTCACCTTCAAGGCCAATGACCGCCGCTTCAAGCTTCTCGTCGTTCGTGAGGCGGTGGAGAGAGAAGTATCGTTCTGCTTTCATGATCCACCCATCGGGGTTGAAGCCGTCGAACACAGGGAGTTCCAATTTCCGAAATCGGAAATCCTGTCGCAGCTCAGATGGGTTTCTGCTGCCGTCAGCTGCATGCGATCCCCCCACCGTAGGGCTGAGAACCATCGCCTCGATCACCTTACCCGTCGACGATGTCGACGCTATGCGAGCTGATTCCTCCTGAAGCCTGATCAATTGCTCGACCCGCTGAGTCAGATTTTGCACTTCCTCCTTCAACGAACCAACGATTTCCTCCACTGCGTCTACACGCTGTCCCACGTTCTTGGCCGCCATGTACTCAGGTAAAACTTGAATAAACAAAATGAATCGAACGATGATGAACAGTTCCCAATGCACAGCAGCGCCCAGGTACGTGCTCTGATACCAAATGATAGGCTCTAACTATCGATTGTATTGAAAATGAAAAGGAAATGCTTACTAAATTCTGAAAATGAAATGGAATACATCAAACAAACCAAGTTTTCGAGAGACTTGGCACTCTCCAAGAGCTACGCTCAGTTTTTCCTTAAGATTTTTCTCTGCCCTCTCACTTCTGCAGCCTCCCCTTAAAAGCTAATCCCCCCCAACGTCTAACAAACTTCATAACAGATTTAAAACAGAAAATGAAACAGAATCTAACTAATATTCCTTACCCAACAACCTGCCCAATATTCTAAGATTCCCCTTGCCCCTGCTGCCCGACTTGCCCCTTGCGCCTAGAGTATGTGAAACGTATTTGGGGCCTATCAGTTTCTTTATTCATATTTTCAACATTTGTATCAATTACAAATTTACAATGATTATACTTTTGATTGTTTATAGAGAATCTAATGCATGCATATGACATGTTTGTTGAAATGCAATATGCATTTCAGATCTAACAAACTGCATCTTCCAGTTGTTGAATTGGCATGGAAGATTCAGTTAGGTTGTCAGATAGAATATTCAATTTGTTGCAAATGTTGGCTTGGCAGTAGGTCAAGCTGGTATTGTGTTTTGTTTGGTTAGGTTCTTTGTTCAAGTTGGCTTGGCCAGGGGCTATGCGGACTTGGCCTTTATCACACTCAAGCTTCAATTCGAACCATGCGCAAGGGCCCCAACATCCCCATCTGGTCGGTTGGGCCAGTGGTAAGGTGTCTTTGGTTATTAATAAAGCCTTGTAGGCCTCTTGGCCGTCAAAAAATAAAGACTTTTGATATAATTCTCTTGTGGCTTTGATCTTTTATTTTTCCACTAGAAGCCTATCTAGCCTTTATTCTCGTCTAGTAAAACGAGATCTAGTTCTTTATGTTATTTTGTTGTGCCATTTGAAATAATATATATGTATATATGTAAATATATATAATCCAACACCCAAATAGTCAAGTCATTGTCCTACATCATGGATTCTCATTGCAGTAGCAATCATTCAATTCATTTGACGTATACGCTGTAGGCTTTCAATACTCATATTGCCAGTTTAGATACAACTAAGTACACTGATATTCGATTCCATTGCTGGTATTGACTATTAGCGATCGTTATACTGCATTTAAAAAAACATTTGTCGTCCGACAACCCATTAGCACGTCAGTAGGGCCAAAATATGCTTTAAGGGGATGGAGTGACACTGTAGACTAGATCTCGTATTTGCTAATTATCATCTTTCTTTAGGTGTTTTTTGGGTCTGTTTAATCTCCATATTTAAATTTACTTTTGTTTTGAAATTATATCAAATATCCATCTTTGTTTCCCAATTCATAGAAGCCATGAAGTTTAAAATATCTTGTTTGATTTATTCGAATTTTATATTGAAGTATTCAAGTAATGATTGAGTGATTATTCCAACAATCTTATAGTAGATTCTGAATCACTTCTAGTAATTATGTTCTTGTTTTATTTGGTTAAAATTATGAATGGGAAGTACCAATAATATGCCCGTAAAGCCTACTGTGGAACATGCAGTTCCCTATGAGGTGATGCAGACCAAGAAGAGCAAAAAGAGAAATTGCGCACGTGTTTTAGGAACAGGCTTAGATTGTCTTGAGGAAGAAGAAGAAAAGCTTCAATTTGGGAATATGTAGTATTATTTTCTGATCAACTGTAATCACTGATGTTTCATCTACTTACCTATTTCCTTAAATTATTCAAGGCGTCTCTAACAGAGGGCCTACAAGACCAATAAAGGGTCACTGCAGAATAATTGCCTGACTCATTTTCATTTATATATCAATAAACAGTGTATAGTTCCATGGGGGGCCAGTAAAGAAGTTAGTCAAATTTGATAGCTTAATGTCTCTTTACAATCTCAGTTTTTCGATGTCTACAGGGAAGTTAATGCAGCTGATGATCTGTTGGCTAGTTGGGGTTGTAATTATGGCGATTAAAATGGTTTCAATTTGAATTGCCTCTCAAATTGAGAGGTCTTCTTAAACATGATTGTATTGGCATGGGTTATATTAGACAGTAATTGTTTCTATTTTTCATTTTTCGGATATTTGTGTTATTTCATTCATGTTTTAGTAGTTTAAGGTTGATGTCTCCCTCCTATTTTTGTACTCTCTATCAATAGATATTCTTAAAGCTCCACCTTGCTCCGTTGAGGTTTAATGAAAAAAGAAAAAAACTGATTCATTGAATAAAGATTTTGTTCCTTTGTGAGTTCCGAATTCTCTCTTTATTTTCCATTCCATTTCAAAATTTGTCCAGCACAAGATGTTCTATCTCACTATACTAAACTTGGAAAAATTCCTCCATGAGAAAGCTCCAAGCTTGAGTGATGGGGCAAGACGCCCAGACTACAGTTTCATTAGATGCATGGAAGCACGCCAACTTTCAGTTGTAGAAACTACTTCCGCAATGAGCTAGAAAACACGTTATACAATGAGTCAATATGGCCAAGGAGTTGTGGGAATCCCCTGACAAGAAGTAAAAAATTGATGATGTCTGCCCGAAGAATTTTTTTTTAACAAATAGTTTTTAACTATATCATATCTTAGCAAAAAATAATCTGCTAGTATGGTGGACTCTAAGACAGTGATTAGCCTAACTAGATACCTTCAGGTTTCCATGCATGACATCTATGTAGAGGGGACGTCTTTGAGTAAGTCCTTACAACTAATGACAGCAATTGAGAAGTTGTAACCAATGATTTAAAAACAAGAACGTATATTGAACCACCAAAAAGAATCAAGTCAAGGGTTATTGGTGCAACCATAGGACAACCGTGATTAAACTGTGATGTCATTATAATGTCATAATAAATTAAAAGCTATTTTAATATAAACCAAATGCCACTCTTTGGAGAATGAAGAGAATAATCTTAAAGAGAACAAACACAGCATAATTCGAGTCCCAACTTCATACCCCACATCAGGTAATAAGTTTGACAAATGAAGGGGTTCCTTTACTAAAAAGCTCAGAAGCATAACCCATTGTCACTACATGCGAAAGAGCGGCAGTTGTAATAGTGTTCAAGCTGTAAAAGTTCGATTTTTTACATTTCATTCACCGCTTAATTTTTATCTTTTGTTTGTGGGAATTCGGTTTGGTTTGCTGGTTTGGTTGATTCAAGCACTAGGTTTTCGGGATTTTGATAAATAATGCTTTTTTTTTTTTTTTTTTTGGCGTGTGTGAGATAACGGTCCAAGAGGTTTGATCAGTTCGTTTTCAAAGTGAGATCCCACCCAACCAGTAATAGGCTGCTAATGGTCTGGCTCATTTTAAAGATATGATTCGGTAATTATTCCAACATAACCTAGTTTCATGATAGCATGGGTGTCTTACAAATCTCACAATCCTATGTTTGGTTACCCATCCAAGGTTAGCAATTGTCATAAAAGTTGTATGATGTGATACCCGACGTGATATCTGTCAAGTCACATGGGCTATTTAGCATGTTATCAATTTTGTCCCAGGATCACAGTTGCCTAACCTTCTCATTATTAAATGAATCCTGATCATGTTAAAATGGTAGGCAGTTTGTTACAAAAATGGCATTTTTGCCTAGTCTTAGTCTTCTGTTATCGTTGGCTTGTTGACATCTAGAAAAAGATTTAGCTTGGAGAATATTTCAGATCAAAAAAGAAACTGTTAATAACATAAACTAATAACTCAATGTTGCCTTCTAAGAATTGTTTTCCGATGCCTTTGTTATCTCAATCAACACCCATTGGTAACACAAGAAAGTTATAGAAAACACAAAGTAATTTAAACAAGCAGTAAGGTACAAATATTGACGCTATAGACCCTTCTTTTGAGATATGATGCGAATTAGTAGTACATGAGGCAACCGCATGGGTATAGCTAGTAGAGGCATAGAGTGGGTCATATGGATCTAAGATTCCGATTTGGCCCAGACAGGGTGCGTGTGGGAGCATATGTGTTCAATGAACAGTGATATTCCTTACCATTTCCTTGCTGTCTATTTTTTCAAGATGGGTGCCATACTTGCCACCTGCATCACTGAATCGCTTGTCGGCCGCATCCTTTAATCTTTTTTGTACATCAGCAGGTTCAAGATTTGATGAATGCTGCTGCTTCACATAAACAACATCCTTCCCCCCCATCTTGACACCAACCAAAACATGGGTACCGAACTTCTCAATAAACCTGGAATTGCCCAACAGAATATTAATCAGGCCTCACAGGAACCAGATAAAATGTATACAATATATGTTAAATGGTTAAAGCATCTAACCAACAGATCATAACTAACAACAAGCAGCAAAACCATATCAAAGGAATTATGAAATGAAGACAACAGCTAGTTTTCTGATGGGGGCAGTAAAGGCAATCCGAGCATGGGTCAGGCTTGTGCTTCGAGAGATCGGCAGGGTTAGCCTCTCTGTGCGCTCATCTTCAATATAGAATCTCACATTTAGAAGCTGAATACTATGCTTTATGGAATGAAAAAGGGGTGGAATCCATGTTGAAATATTATCTGATCCCCCCCGGAGCAGTAGGAATTTGTTTTTAAGTTATCTTTTCTTCCTTTCCTTCCAGAAAAAGAGAAAATGAAAAAATGTTGTTGGAATGTGTGTTTTGACAATATCAATGTGGTATTGTTATATTATCTTCATGTTATGTGATTAATAATTATATGCATGATGGTCATATTGATACAAAATATATATGTATATTTCACTATATGCTTACATGTGGACTATCTGTGTTTTGATAAAGTTGTATTGGCCTATGTGCCGTTGCCTCTTGCGTTTACTTGGGATCTACAAGGCACTCTTATAATCAATGAAACTTTTCAAACGTTTACCTTCATCTTCTTTTAAGGTCATTTTCTTCAGATTCAATAAAGAACGAAAAGTGAATTGGAATAACACCAAAACAAATTATTTGAAAGGTTTCCATGAATTATTTTGTAGGAACATTTAAAAATGGGACGTGCCAGTTCCTTCAATCTCTTCTTTTTTTTTTTTGGGGGGGGGGGGAGGGGTAGGTTTACTTTGGCTTCTTTTATGCTTCCTTGTGCTTTACTGTTTTCATTGTTATTTCATTGCAGGAAAAACAAAAACAAACTAATATAGCAGGTATGAGCAGCTGAGAGCATTTTAATTTTTACTTTACAGGAGAAACAAAATTAAAAATAATAATATAGCAGATATGGCACCTATCAGCAAATAAATAATGTGTTTCCAAGATGAGAATGAAAAATCCAGAAAGCCATGCGGCAACTCCAGCCAATCAAAGAACTCATATATTAGAGTAAATAGACATTTAAAGTTTTTGTACTCACTTTGCCAAGGCAGCTGGATCCCATGATGAAGGCACAGCATCTTTAACATGATCCCGTAGAGTTACTTGGGACTTTTCTAAAGCAATGCTGTACAGAGTAATAAAGACTCCATCAAAAGCAAGAGTTTTAGTGTCGGCTGCATCTTTCTGCCAACAACCACTGAACTCGAATGCAGCATTGAAATGCCCCGTTGGAATTTTACCAGAAAGAGAAAGTTCCTGGTTAAATTGCTCTGACATCTTGTTTGGAAAGGAAAAGAAAAAAATAACAGATGATTTAGACAAGCCAACACAAATTCAAACAAGTAACTGTAACGCTCTACACATGAAATTTATCCCGTCAGTGACACTATATCATATCCCGTATCTAACATCTTCCCAGTAAAATATGGCAGTGCTGTACCCACGACATATGAGTTTTCTGAGATTACAAACTCATACCACTCATGACTTTAATATGTGCAGATGATAACAACAAAATCTTTGTCTCACCTAAGTAGGATCAGCTACATAAATCCTTTCGTGTCATACAGATTGTTCAAGGTCTATCTCCATAGTTAACTTCAAAGTTCAAAGCGATCAAATTGTTTCTAATTGTCTCATCTCTCACTTTGAGCACCTTCCACTTGAATTAAATCATAATTTTGCACCGGTGCATCCTCAGGTTTTCTAGACGCGGGTCATAACCATCATAAACAACAATTTTTTCGCAACTTATATTCAATTTCTGTTATTTCTAACCTCTCCCTAATAATCTCATTCCTAAAATTTATCGTTTTCTTACCACTCATCAACCTTAACAACCTCATCGTCGCGAACCCTGCTTTCAAAACATGCCTCTTGTTTACCCTCCAATATTCTAAACCATGGAGAATTATCAGTCTTATTGCAGTTTTCTAAGACTTTCCTTTCAATTTTAATGGCATCCTACGATCACAAATCACCCCAACTGCCCTTCTTCACTTTAACCATCATGCCTTGACTCTATGTATAATGTCTTCCTCGATTTCTCCCTTTCCTTGAAGTATAGAACCTAAGAATTTGAAATTATCAACCCTAGGGACCTCTAGATCTCCAATTTTTATCATGTCATCATCTATCTGAGTATTTCCAAAATTGCAAAGCATGTACTACATCTTCTAGTTTCATCATCCGCAAACAATGGTACCACATCTTGAATATGTTTCTTCAGTTCATCTAACACTAAAACAAAGAAGTAAGCACTTAAAGACGATCCTTGATGTAAACCTATATTAATTGGAATGGCACTAATATCACCTCCTATAGTTCGAACACTAGTAACTATACCTTCATACATGTCCTTAATCACCTCAATATACTCATTGAATACTTGTTTCTTTTCTAGAACTCAACACAAAACTTCTCTAGTCATCCGATCACAAGTTTTGTCCCAACTCCCAAGTCCACAAAAAACATATATAAATCTTTCTTCCTTTCCATATATTCCTCTACCAATTGCCTAAGTAAACATATTGCTTCGGTGGTTGATTGGCTACGCATGAATCCAAATTGATTTCCTTCTATGCTTGTCTTATTTTTTATTCGATATTCTATCACCCTCTCCCAAAATTTCATGGTATGACTTATAAGTTTTACGCCTCGATAATTTATGTAACTTTGCACATCTCCTTTATTTTGTGAATAGGCACTAAAATACTTCTCTTCCAATCATCCAGCATTCTCTTACTTTTCAATATGTCATTGAATAGCTTAGCCCACAATCTATCCCAATATCTCCCAAACTCTTCCAAATTTCTATAAAGATCTCATCTGGCCCTTTTTCCATTACTCATCTTCTGTGATGTTATTCTAACTTCTGAAGTCATAATTCTCCAATGGAACCTATGAATCCTACTTGGAGGTAAATTAGGCAGTTCTAAAGTTGATTCCCCAACACTGCTCTCATTGAATAAACTATAAAAATAATTTCTCCATCATTCCACTTCATCTTTCACTAAAACCTTTTGGTCCACGTCTTTGATGCATCTAACACTTCCTAGATCTTTATTCTTCCCTCCACATCTCTTAGCTAGCTTGTATAAATCTATATCTCCATCTTTTGTTTCCAATTTTTAATACAAATCATCATGCCCAATGCTTAGACTCTTTAATAGTTTTTCTTGCCTCATTTTTTGCCCATTTGTACTTCTCTAAACTCTTACTACTCCGATACTTATGCCACTCCTTATAAGATATCTTCTTATTCCAAACTGTTTTCTGCACCTCCTCGTTCCACCACCAACTTTCCCTATATTATTGCCTTCCTCCTCTACATACTCCTAAAACATCTCTTCTTGTATCTCTAATACGGCTCGCCATATTATCCCACATTTTGTTCACTTCGTCATGTCCCTTCAATAAGTACTCTTTACTAATTTTATCCTTAAACAACTCTCTCTTTTCTTGTTTTGGATCTCTCCATCGGATCTTTGGTTGCCTACTTATATTAAACTCCCGCTTCCACAAGCCTTAAATTGGTTGCCATCACTTATGTTGAGTATCAATACTCTCTTAGGGTACATTTGCAGTCCTTACATACCAAACAATCCTTTATTCTAGTTAGAAACAAAGTCAATTTCGGTACCCCTCGGTCCACTCATAAATACAATAAGGTGTTCATCTCTCTTCCTAAAATATGTGTCCAAAAGCACTAAACCATACACCATTGCAAATCTAAAAAACCTCTCCTACTGCGTTCTTTTCCCCAAATGCATAACTATCGTGTCTCTGTCATATCTCCCTCAATCCTTCTCTAAATGCCCATTTCAAATTTCCTCCAATACCTTGAAAGATGTTATTAATTTGCTCCAAAAACCGTTATCTAACATCCTTGTGCAACCCCACTTGAGGAGACACACTTACTTCATTAATCACCTTCCTTTTTTAACTTATCTTCAAAACGAATATTTCATCTCTTGTTCTCCTAATGTCTGCCACACTACCCTTTAAAAGTCTATTTAACAAAATTCCCAATCCATTCCTATGTTTCTCCTTCTCCATATACCACAAATTATACTCTCAATTTCTCTAGACTTCTCTACCACCCACATTATTTCATGTAAACACAGAATATGTATATGTATGTATCAAAAAGATAAGGGTAATCACACCAGTTCCTCATATACACGTTAAGTTTCTAAATCAAAACCCATATTCTTAACAGCAGCCATATGACCATAATTGAAATGTATCATGCAACCTCAATACAACCGCTGGTTGTTTGAGTCATTGTAAAGCTAAAAGTTGCATGGCCGAAGATAAAAGCAAAACAAAGTGACGTTTCAGAAAATTAAATCCCTCAAATTGATATATAATCGCATTTGCAATATCTGGTGCCCACAAATGACAATCTAATAATCATCCTAGGCCAGCGTTGCCCAAGTCTAGCCACATATCCATAACAACGCCACCACTGACGATCAGAAATATAGGACTAATAATATAATAATACCTGCTGGAATGAGAGAACGTCGGAGCTAAATCGCATCCTTTCCCCTTTATCACATTTAATCGACTTGGGAACATTAGGGACTAAAATCCCACCGGGAATAGCAATATCACGAACCAGATCATCATCGACCCCGATCAACCGCGCATCCAGCGAGTGCCTTTTACAGTACTTGAGCCTCAAATCTTCAGCCAAATCATAACCTAAGCCAATCGCCTCTATCGCCTCCTCGGCTACTGCTCTCAACTGTAATGCAGTGTCCTTGCTACTCATCATCACACGATTGCTCTAAGATTTAGCATAAGCAAGAAATGAAACTAGCCACTGTCAAATTGATGTTGATTAAAATCCGCAAACAACTGCCCTGTTAGACAGTGAAGACTTCGTTTTCTGCAATTGAGGAGTTGATGTTTGGTGGAAGATGCTGAGGAACGATTCGTCAAAGGCTGTGGCGGGCGTTTTCAACGGTTTATAGCCGCCGTCCTCCCCCTACCCGGGGGGTGCGCGCGTGGGAGCTGAGGGAATTTGGACGCCTTTGACCTTAAACTTTGGAGCACCGAGAACTTTCTCCACTGCAATAATTCTTTTTACCGCAGTGGTAGGATAAAATTGTTATAAAATATAGGTTTTTCTTCTCAAAAGTCCCATTTTAAGTTCAAACAACTTTTGTAGTCTTACTAAAATTCTTTTCATATGAAAACTCTCATTTTAAATGTTTTGACTCTAAAAGTCTTATGCTGACTTGCAAGCAAATTTTGTTTCCATTTTTGCTCTTACTATATATTTCATATATATATAAAAGAGTTTTGAAGCAACGTAATGTCAGTTCAGTATGGCTATATATATAGGGAAGAACAACCCACTTGAGCGCAATGTCAGAAATAGCTCGATGCCAGCTATGAGAACAATTTATGTGCCTCTTATGTGATTTTCGAAGTTGAAAATCTCATTTTTGCCCTTCATATGTATATAATTTGAGGTTTTGAGTTGGCAGAATTATGTTCTATCATTGGCTGAGTAATGTTTGAGCTATTTCAATCCAATTTGCCGCTACGACTTTGGGTTCTACAGGTGAATGGTCCTTTTGTTCCGATTTCTATTTCTCTACTCTACATTATTTGTTTCTGTTGTTCGAAATCGTAATTAATGGAACTGGTTTGAAATCCCGTTCCATATTTTCGGGATTCAGATTGTAGCTGCTTGTGTTTGAGGAGATGTTCGATAATTGATTTGAGTTGCATTTTGTGGATTCCTGATTTGAACTGGAAATCGATTTGAGCTACATTTTGTGGATTCCTAATGTGAGATGATGTTCGATAATCGACTGTGTTTTATGTTTTTCGTTGTTGCATATCGTGTGGTATAATGTTTTGTAGGGCTGAATGTATTCTTCCCCCAAGTTTTCTGTGTGCTGATATGTTTCAGTAAATATCCTTTGAATGTAACATAATATTTCATTCCCCAAGTTTCTGTATGCTGAATGTATTTCAGTGGATATCCTTTGAATGTAATATTATGTTTTTATTTTATGAATTTGCACTTTTCTTTTTGATAATGGGAGGTTGGATAACGTACATAATGTGTTGTGCGGCTGAATGTGTTCTTCCCCCAAGTTTCTGTGTACTGAATCTATTTCAGTGGATATCCTCTGAATGTAATATTATGTTTCATTCCCCAAGTTTCTGTGTGTTGAATGTGTTTCAGTGGATATCCCCCGAATGTAATTTTTTATGTTTTTATTTTAGGAATTTGCAGTTTTGCTTTTAACAATGGGAGGTTGGATAACATACATAATGTATTGTAGGGCTGAATGTGTTTTCTCCCCAAGTTTATGTGTGGTGAATATGTTTCAGTGGATATCCTCTAAATGTAATATTATGTTTTTATTTTATGAACTTGCAGTTTTGTTTCTATATAATGGGAGGGTTAATCATGGTGTGTACGTTTGGTGAGGAAACGTGTTTGATGAAACTTGATGACGAAAGATATACATATGATGTGTTAGTCGATAAGTTGATTGAGCGATGGAATGTGTTGCAACGTAACTCATTGGACATATAATATTCAATCATGGGACACTCAAACTGCATTTTGAATGATAAAAAAAAAAAAAAAAAATCAGCTTTATTAGAGTTAGTGAAGTTATTAAATTTGGGATACTTGAACGTTGTTGTGAAAGATATTGTCGATAAAAGTTGTAGAGACGGGGGAGAAGATGATGAGAGACGTCACCCCCCCCCCCCACACACACATGATGAAGTGATAGATTTTCTTGGGTCTTATTGTGTCAGCCAGGCGACATATCACCGTTCTAAGTCGTGGTCCACCCTTATTAGAGAGGTGGGTTAACAATTTGATGGGGGAGCATATCAATTTCGTAGTGATCTAGTCAAGTATTCAATTGAGATTGGGTTTCATTTCGATTATTTGAAGAATGACAGTGTTCGAGTCACTGCTGCATGTTGTCATAGGGATTTGACTTCCTGTAAGTGGAATGTCCATGTTAGAGCTGACACTATTACTGGGATTTTTGTAATTAGAAGGTTGGATAACGTACATACTTGTGGTGCATCATTTCGGTCATGCAGAAATAAAAAGACGAGTTCTGATGTCATTGCAAGTGAGTTGATAGTTGAGATTCGTGGAAATCCACTAAAACGTCATGTTCATGTTGTTTTTGATTTCAAGAACACGTATGGATTATAAATAACGTACAATCATGCATGGCTAGGGGTAGAAAAGGCTCGGAGTTTATTATATGGTGATTATATGGCATCATACGACTTATTAAGGTGGTATATTAGTGTTTGCCAGTCGACAAACCCGGGCAACCACTTTTGTTCGGAGTATGACCAAGAGTTTGGTCATTTTAAGAGAATTTTTGTGTCCTTTAATGCGTGCATTGAAGGCTTCAAGTTTTGCCGGCCTATGTTGTTTTATGGAAGAAACATTCCTCAAGAGTCAGTATAAGAGAACGTTGCTTGCTGCGTCTACGAAGGACGGGAATGAAGGTTATATTACGTTTTATTTTTATGTTGTAGCTTTTGTTTCTGTTTTTAATGATGTTTATTGTGTTTTCAGCTTGAATGTTTTCTGACTTTTACATGTTCTGGTAAATGCTTTGTTTTCTCTAATTGAGTCTCAAATGCTTTGATTTGATCCCAATGCACGAGGATCTTCCCCAACTAATATACGCCATTTTGAGTATTTTTCAGTAGATATCATTCAGTTTCAGTAGATATCCACTGAATATGTGTCAGCTTCAGTAGATATCTACTGAAATGTTTCAAATAGGTTGTTTTGGCACCAAATATGCTGTTTATGTATCCACATAGAAATGTATTATGGTAAATGCTTTGTTTTCTCCAATTAAGTCTCAAATGCTTTGATTTGATCCCAATACATTAGGATCTTCCCAAGTAATATATGCCATTTTTAGTTTTTTTCAGTAGATATCATTCAGTTTCAGTAGATATCCACTAAATATGTGTCTTCTTCAGTAGATATCTACTAAACTGTTTCAAACAGGCTGTTTAGGTACCAAATATGCTGTTTATGTATCCACATAGAAAATGTATTCTGGTAAATGCTTTGTTTAGGCACCAAACAAACTGTATTATGATTTTTACATGTTCAGGAATGTTTCCATTGGCTTTTGCTATTGTCAATGCAGAGAACAACGACAATTGGATGTGATTTGCACAACAATTGTTGATTATTGTTTCTAATGAGTGACGTATTACTTTCATTTCCAATCGACAACCAGGTTTTATTCAAGCTGTACGTACTGTCTTCCTGAACTCCCCCCATGCATTTTGTTTATATCATTTGAAGTGTAACCTAAGAGATAAACTAAGTGGGATGGATAATGTGTTGGAAAAAATCTGCTTCATAGACTTGATCAGTGTGCGTTTGCACTAACTGTTGAGGGGTTTGCCATTCATAGAAATAGACTTATTGTTGAAGGCGGGCCAAGGGTTATTTCATTCTTGGATTAGTTACCTCCTGAGAATTGGGCTAATGCCTTTTTTGTTGGACAACGATACGACGAGATGTATTTAAATCTTGCCGAATCGTTTAACTCTTGGATTGTTAAAGCTTGACACCTCCCCATAATGGAATGCATTGATACGATTAGAGTACAACTCATGGACCACATATCGAGTAGAAGACTTCTTTTGATTAAGATGTCTGGTGTCATTTGCCCGTTTTGGGATAAGAAGTTATTAGAATATGTTGAGAGCGATAGGACATGGTTAGTGGGTTTATGCTCTGAAGAGAAATTTGAAGTGTATTGCCACCCATCAGTCTCAGTGGATATTGTTAATCATACTTGTTCATGTTTCCAATGGCAATTGAAAGGTTTCCCGTGTGCACATGCTTCGGGGATGAATTTGTATGACTATGTTGAAGATTTCTTCAGTGTTGATTTGTATCGTAGTACGTATTTGGAGGGTATTTTGTCTGTCCTTACCCTTGGAAGACCAGTTTATGAAATCACAATAGCTATTGTGTTACCGCCGTAAACACGCCAACCAGCTGGGCGTCCAAAGAAGAAGCGGATTGCATCAAAAGAGGAAAAAATAAAGCAAATTCGGTGTAGTCGGTGCAAGCAATATGCGAACCACAATCGGAAGACGTGCAAGGCTGCAATTTGAAGAACAGGTTGCACACTTTATATTTTTTCAGATTTTTGCAATGTATATTTTTGCGTGCCTGTATATTTTTGCAAGGCTGCAATGTATATTTTTGCAAGGCTGTATAGTTTTTGCAAGGCTGCAATGTATATTTTTGCAAGGCGATATATTTTTTGTCTAGATATCCAACAACGATGTGTATTTTTTCAGTAGATGTGTACTGGAATTTTAATATGTGTTTTTGTATGCATGGTATATATGGTGAAGATGTATTTTTTCAATAGATGTCTACTGAAATTCTAATATATGTTGTTTTTCATGATATATATGGTTAAGAAATTTTGAAATATGCTGTTTTATGTACCAAATCATTCTGTTCAGAAGATATCTACTGAACTGTTTCAAACAAGCTGTTTAGGCACCAAATATGTTGTATATGTATCCACATAGAAAATGTATTCTGGTAAATGCTTTGTTTTCTCCAATTGAGTCTCAAATGCTTTCATTTGATCCCAATACATTAGGATATTCCCAAGTAATATACGCCATTTTGAGTATTTAGAGTAGATATCATTCAATTTCAGTAGATATCCACTGAATAAGTGTCAGCTTCAGTAGATATCTCCTGAAATGTTTCAAACAGGCTGTTTTGGCACGAAATATGTTGTTTATGTATCCACATAGAAAATGTATTCTGGTAAATGATTCGATTTGATCCCAATACATGAGGATCTTCCCAAGTAATACACGCCATTTTGAGTATTTTACAGTAGATATCATTCAATTTCAGTAGATATCCACTAAATGAGTGTCAGCTTCAGTAGATATCTACTGAAATATTGCAAACAGACTGTTTTGGCACCAAATATGTTGTTTATGTATCCACATAGAAAATGTATTATGGTAAATGCTTTGTTTTCTCCAATTGAGTCTCAAATGTTTTGATTTGATCCCAATACATGAGGATCTTCCCAAGTAATATACGTTATTTTGAGTATTTTACAGTAGATATCATTTAATTTCAGTAGATATCAACTGAATAAGTGTCAGCTTCAGTAGATATCTACTGAAATGTTTCAAACGGACTGTTTTGGCACTAAATATGTTGTTTATGTATCCACATAGAAAATGTATTATGGTAAATGCTTTGTTTTCTCCAATTGAGTCTCAAATGCTTTGATTTGATCCCAATACATGAGGATATTCCCAAGTAATATACGCCATTTTGAGTATTTTACAGTAGATATCATTCAATTTCAGTAGATATCCACTGAATAAGTGTCAGCTTCAGTAGATATCTACTGAAATGTTTCAAACAGGCTGTTCTGGCACGAAATATGTTGTTTGTGTATCCACATAGAAAATGTATTATGGTAAATGCTTTGTTTTCTCCAATTGAGTCTCAAATGCTTTGATTTGATCGCAATACCTGAGGATCTTCCCAAGTAATATACGCCATTTTGAGTATTTTTCAGTAGATATCATTCAATTTCAGTAGATATCCATTGAATATGTGTCTTCTTTAGTAGATATCTACTGAACTGTTTCCAACAGGCTATTTTGGCACCAAATATGCTGTTTATGTATCCACATAGAAAATGTATTCTGGTAGATATCTACTGAAATGTTTAACATGATGTGTAATTATCAATAGATATCTACTGAAATGCTTACTGAAATATTTGACATACGCTGTTTATGCACATACAAACACTGCCAATGTGAACAATTAATAAGAGCAGTATATATACAAACACACTGATTAATAGCCAATCTAACAACCAATCTAAATAAGAGCAGTATATATACAAACACATTGTTTCTGCACATACAAACACTACCAATGTGAAATGTTTGACATACGCTGATATCTACTAAATATGTGTCAGTTACATTATATACAAACACACTGATTAACAACCAATCTTAATAATAGTTTCCATATCAAGATGGTGTAGGGTCAGCACTGTCTCCTCCTCTTTCACTTTTTTTCGTTGACTCAAACTTTTGAGGTGTCCATGATTTGGCCTTATCATTCAAAAATGCATTCACAATTTTTGGTCGATATTTGATCATTGTTTCTTTCACCGCTTTCTCATTTTCGAATGGCACAATTGGCATGCCCTGGGCTATTTGGTCCATTATAAACAAAACCATTATCCCACAATCCAACCTAACATTCAAAGTTCATGCATTTGAGTCTATATATAGATTTTACATTTCATGAAAAAATGTGTAATGACGTTAATACTTACGATCCGAGTATTTGTTGTGGGCTGTCCTGTACGCTTGTTAGATGAGTTTCAGTCTGCGTCATTGCCAACTCTTCACCATCTACATGGAGATCTTTGATCATATCAACTCTATAATTTTTCTACAAAATAAACAAAATTTTAAATTGAAGTATTATTATGTAACATTTAAGTTAAGAATGGAAACAAAGCATGAGTTTTATCACCATCAACATTGCGTCTTTGAATTATGGATCTCTAGTACTGATTCTTGGTTGGAGCGAGTTATAGTATCTCCATTTTGCCTCACTTGTGTCAAACACAAGCAGCGTCCAATGATTCGGCCCGTTATCCATTGTGTTGATGGGAAAGTGACTGTGTCGATAGTAGCCCTTCAATGCTTCAGTGATTTGGGTATTCAAAAATTTTTCAATTGATAATGTCGACCTGCTCTTTACCCAATTCTGTAAAAGATAGGGACAATTTATAATTCAGTTAATAGCCATAAAATAATTTAATTTATTCAGTATATATCCACTGAATAAATTGTAGAATTCAGTTGATATCCACGTACTATTTTCAGTTAATGTAGAATTGTAGTTGATCTAGCATCTTAAAGCACCCTGCTGGAAAAGAAAAACAAAAACTAAAAAAAAAAATTATACAAAAAAGAAATGCCTAAACTAAAATCGGGTCATTTACTCACAATATCTATAATAATCAAAAAATCAATCCTCGGTTACGGCGCCAAAAACTTAGTAGCGCGTAAATACGTCGCTACTTTCACCGCAAGTGTACGGGTCAAGTTTTAGTATAGGTAGGAAGAGTAAGGGTATCGTGTTTATGGGGATTGGTTGAGATTATTATCGATTACTGCGATTGTCATGACTTAACTTTATCTAGGCGGCTAAAAATATGTTTAATTAATAAATACTAATACTAAATTAATTAATCTAATTAAATTAACTATACTAATATTAATATGAGACGATTAAGGAAAATAGATTGCCTAGGGATTAACGGGATTAACTTCTGTTGATTCCAAGATTTTGATGAACAATTAAGTATTGATATTTTGGTGGAACTAATGTTTGATCAAGTGTTTTAGTGATTTAAAGTTCCAGTAATGAAGATGTCAAATTGAATGGATGCTTAATGAATATATCAAGATGATGATGAAGTATTAAGAGTTTGAAGAAATTAATGAAAACTACTCAGGTAAATATTAACTCTTAATATCCCATTTAGGAACACACATATGGCACAAAATGAATCTTATATTTTATGTGTGTTTTTGTTAAGTATATTTATTTGCTCCTATGAGAATTAAAAAGAAATATTTTTGAATGACTAAATTGGAATATAAGAGTATTAGTGGAGCTTATTTAAATATAAATATGGATAAAGGGGCAAAATCGTAAAAGAAAGTAGGTTAAAAACGAAATCAGAGAAGTGATTCAGAATGAGGCAGTCGACTGAGGAGTCGACTGGAGAAAGAAGATGAAACATCCTAAATTGAAGAGTCGACCGACCAGTCGACCTATGAAAACATCTGAACTCTCTGAATCTGCGAGTCGACCGAGCGGTCGATCGGTGGAAGCATGACAAACTCTCTAAATATGTGAGTTGATCGGGAGGTCAACTTATGCTTGCTACGGCGATGGTTTGGCTACAAGTTGAGTTGGGCAGTCGACTAGGCAGTCGACCGAATGTGTTGTTTCAGGATATATTTTGATCTGAGTTTAAATCCAAAAGTAGCCATTTTTTGTTAGGATTTGAGAGAGATTTAAGGGATATTTTCTATATTTAAGATATAGTTCACATACTAATTAAATCCTTTCAATATGGTTCAATAAATGTTAATGTTTCTCAATTTGGTACTTGAAATAGATTTTATACTTATTTATTTTGATTGAGAAAAACGTTGAGGGTTTAATTGGAAGATTCGAAAGATGTTTTTAAGTGAAATTGAACCGAAAAGAAGTCCTTATGTTATAAGGGGTCTATATGAGCTTTTTATTGTCATGACACTTGTAAACAAGCCGTTAGAAGATTGATTACATATTCCTTTAAATAGACCTGCGAATTTTATTAGAAAATAATCATTCTAAGAGAGAAAATCAATTTATATCATTTTGAGAGAGCTTTTATAAGAGTTATCATTCTACGATACTGTGAGTTATTCTAAGAGTGATTCTGATAATCAACTGCGATCTATTCTTGTTGATACCGAATTTGAAACTATACTGTTCTAATCATTATTTCTGTGGATTCCGGGTGAGATCTTTTCATATTATTTATTGTTTATTATTTTATTTTGGAAATTGATCTTAGAAATTATTTTTTATTTTTGAAGAAAATATTCTTTCAAACAATTTCTTGAATATGATTACGTGCTCCAATTTGCTACCCATATTCTTGTTAAAATCAAATTTCTCTATCTCACGTATTTTTATCACTAATTGGGATATTAATTGAGTTTTTATTTGTCTGGGGTGGTAGAAGCTCCGAGTGAGATTTATTTACTAATTTTTGTATTGGTGAGTTGTGACGGATTAAATATCATTGATGATATTTAATCAAGGGTAGCAGGGTTTTAGTCTCTTCCTGTAAAGAGATTGAGGCAGTGATTCTTCCTGGATAAAAATTGTGTTTTTTAGTGATTTTATAACGGTTCAATCCTTACCGGGTAAAAGGATATTTGGAGTGTTTTGGTGAGGTTTTGATTCTTGAGCCTTAGTGTTAAAAAGAATTAGGTTATTGTTTAGCCTGTAAAAAGTAGAGGTTCTTCTTTAACCTGAGAAAAGGAAATTATAAAGGTTGATTCTGAGCCTGTAAAAGAATCGGTGTGCGGGTTTGGTTCCTACCTTTAAAAGAATCTTGGTTTTGATGGCTGTGACCTCCGTGGAGCTCGGGGGACTGGATTAGCTAAGAGTAGCTTGGTGAACCATTATAAATCTCTAGTGTGCTGCTTTCTTAATTTGTTTATTTTTGTTGTTTGGGTGTGCACTTAGATTTATTTTACTTCTGTTGCGGTATAAATATAATAATTAATTTAGGCAATAAATTAATTATTTGATTTATTCAAGTATATTCTGATAATATTTTTTAATTATCCAATTCACCCCCCTTCTTAGGTATTCTATTGGACCAACAACTTCATTTACTTAAATGCCTTTCATTTCATTTTAGTTTACATTAACGGCGTTTGACTTATCCGACAATCTTGGTTCGTAAACTCACTCGCCACCTCTCCCAAATATAAGATGAGTGAATACGTGACTTCGCATCAATAAAAAAGTCCCCCTTAACGTCTTAACGACACTAGGTCACGTGAGTCTCGCCCCAACGTCATTGATTGCACACTTTTCAACTCCCTCCCGAGTTATTGGATCGTCGTGTTGTGTTTACCCTAATCCGAATTCGGGGTTACCTCTCTTGAGTGTCAAACCCTGTATTCTCTATATATCATAAACAAGCATAATATCAAAGAATAACAGTAAACACAATCAAAATTATAAAGAACATCCA
The DNA here is from genome assembly GCA_016647705.1 of Eucommia ulmoides. NCBI lineage: Eukaryota > Viridiplantae > Streptophyta > Magnoliopsida > Garryales > Eucommiaceae > Eucommia > Eucommia ulmoides. Next base: position 265,725 of record CM028325.1, on the reverse strand, counting down.
TAAACGAAACACAAACTCAAACAAAACTATATTTTCATAAATATATTGTTAATCCCTAAGACAATCCATGTTTAGCTAATGGCCATAACCATATATACAATGTAAAACGAGTTAAACATGCTCAAACAATAATCCTAAGTTAAGAGAGGAAGAGAGAAACTAGCCATAGTCCGAAGATTTGTCGCTAAGAACGTTCCAAGATGGCTTCTCCTTTGTTGCAATGTGTTTTTCTCCTTAGGAATTGCTTGAGCTCCCCAAAATCCTATCAAAATATCATCCTCTAGTCTATGTAGGTGTCCTAAAAATGGAGAGGATATGAGAAGAAATAGGGTGCAAAAATATCTTTAAAATATCTAAATTTGGTGCAGAGTGACCGCATAGGCGGTGGGTATATCGGTTTGATCTTTGCCGCAGCAGTGGAGGAGGCGGTGGATTCAAGACCTCTTTGTAGTTTCACCACCTAGGCAGTGGGATGTTGTTCTGAATATTGCCTCCGTGCTTGTTTTTCCATCGTTATTCCACCGTTCTTGATTTGATTTCATCATTATTGATCCATTTTCATACCTTTTCACCTCAAACACCTGATTTATACAAAAACACATAAAAACATATTAAAACATAATGAACATACTCGAAAACTAACAATGTTCAATTTGGAAATAGATAGGTAATTCACACCGATCAGTGATGTACTCTCTATTGATATGATTTTCTATTAGGAGGGAGTCGGATAATATTTTAGCTTCAGTGGAGCTAAGCTCTCTAAGCATCCTTAGGGAGGATATCAGCACTTCATAATTGGCCTTGTTATTCTGTCTTTGAAGCTTAGCTTTAGGGCGTATTCCAGGATGCCTCTTTCGGGAATATAGATCTCAATTTTGGCCCCCAAGCCATTGTAGTTTGAAGATCTATCCACATGTGGGGTCCGTCATTCGGTCGAACACTAGTCTGGGTCTCTTGTGATGTCTCTGCTTCCTAGGATTAGTCCCTCTAGACAGGTGAACTCCAAGATAAAATTATCTAATGCTTGGACTTTGATGGTCATTCGCAGCTGATATTTGAGGTGGAATTCTCATAGTTTGATGGACCATTTTAATGGATGTCTAGAAGTCTCCAGTTGATGTAGAATAACCCTCAGGGGTTGGTTAGTGAGCACCACCATCGGATGAGCTTGGAAATAGTGCCGGAGCTTTCTAGTAGATATTGTCAACATATATGCAATTAACTCCAGGCAGGGGTAGCGGGATTTTACTCTATTTAATGCATGGCTGACATAGTACACAAGCTTCTGGACCCCGTTCTCCTCGATTACCAAGGTTGAGCTTACAGCGATGGCCGAAACATCTAATTAGATTATCATCTTCTGCCCTAATTTCAGGGTGGAAAGTATCGAATGTTTGGAGATGTGTTTCTTGAGTGCCTAGAAAGCAGTTTCACATTTATTGGTCCACTCCAAACTCTTGTTACCATGCAGACTCTTGAAGAAGGGCAAGCACTTGTCAGAGCTCCGTAAGATTAATTGATTTAGGGAAGCTACTCGCCCCATCAGGCTCTGTACTTCCTTGATGGTCCTCGAGGATGCCATGTTCAGGATTACCTTGACTTGTTCTAGGCTGGCCTCAATTCCTCTTTGGGTCACTAGATGATCAAGGAACTTTCTAACACTAAATCTAAAGATGTATTTTCTTGGGTTCAGCTTTATTCGGTGCTTCCTAAGTACGTCGAAGCACTCCTGCAGGCGGGCGAGATGGTCATCGACCTTTCTACTTTTGACAAGAATGTTGTCGATGTACACCTCAATTGTTTATTTGAGCATTTCAGCGAACATCTTATTTACCAACCTTTGGTAGGTGGCTTCTGTGTTCTTTAAGCCAAAGGGCATAACTTTGTAGCAATAGAGACCTTTGTCAGTAATGAACTTTGTTTTTCCATTGTCGGGTAGGTACATGCTGATCTGGTTGTACCCGGAGAATATGTCGAGAAAGCTAAGAGACTCGTAGCCGGCTGCAGCATCCACAATCACATCAATCTTTGGGAGAGGAAAGCAATCTTTGGGGCTGGACACGGCTACTTTTTCATGTCTTAATTTACTCGCAAGTGCACGAGGTCAAGTTTTAATACAGTGGATCTTTCGATCGAATATCGTCCACAGGGAAACATGTTTGATTAATTGAATACCGTAATTTAAATAATCTTATATTATCTCGACGATTCAAGAAATGTTTGAGTTTGAATTGTTAAAAACTAAGTTAAACTAAAAACTATTGGGTTAATTCAAATTAAATGGATTACCTAGGGATTGATTTCATTAACTTAATATATGTTTGACTTCGTTTAATTAACAATAAAGTGTTTATCCTATCCGACAATCTCGGTATCTCAAACTCGCCCATTACCTCTCCCGAGTGTAAAATGAACGACTATGTGACTTCGCGCTAACGCCGAAGCCCCCCTCTGTCGTTTTATATAACACATAGTCACATTAGTCTTGACCCAACCTCATGGATTGCACACTTTCTAACGCCCTCCCAGGTTGTTAGATCGTCGTGATGTGTTTAAACCCTAGTCTGATCTAGAGTTACCTCTCTTGAGTGTCAAACCCCGTATTCTCAAAACCAACCCTAATGCCTTAACAAGCAAATTAAAATTGTAATAAAATGGTAAACACAATCGGATTTAGACAAACAACCGTTAAAGTAACATATATTCAATCAAACATGTATTTACATGAGTTACATCAATCCCTAGGTAATATTTATCTAGCCTACCATGATCTTAGCCATACAAATATTAAAACAAGAAGGATTCATCATTATTTGATATTAAAAGTTAAGTTACAAAGATAGAAACAAAAGAAGAATGGTCAAAAGCTTAGAGTGAAGTGGTCCACTGTCGCTAAAGATCGGTCCTGAAATGATTCATCTTCTCCAAATGTTGAATCTCCTCTTCGAGCTCTCAAGAAATGCTTAAGATCATGTATATCAAGTGTGGAACATTTTTTACAAATGGGGGAAACAACGGCTTAAATAGAAGGCTTCAAAATATCTAGAAAATTATATATTTTTTGCACAGAGTGACCGTCGCGGCGGTGGTTCACCGCTGCAGCAGTGAGTTAAGTCGGTTAACTTCACCACTACGGCGATGACTGACCGTTGTGGCGGTGAACCAAAACCTAAACTCTCTGAACTTTCACTCCCTCGGCGATGAATTTTGCACAATTCTCCCTGCATCTCCACCGCCTCGGCGGTGGGTTTGCTATCCAAAAATCTTATTTCTTTTACCGTTTCTTCATCGTTTCGCTTCGCTTGTTTGTCACTGGATTACGTCCCTACACCTGATTTACATAAAAATAAACAAAAACACAATAAAATATTACTGAAACACTCAAAAACTACCAAATTCGGCTTAGAAGTAGATAGGTATTTTCAACCTATCAGGGGCACGCCTTGTTTAAGTCGATAAAGTCCACGCACATGTGCCTCTTCTCATCTTCTTCTTGACCAGTACAACATCAGCTAACCAGAAGGAGAAGTTGATTTTCTTGATGGGACCAACGTCAGGAGCTTATTTGTTTCTTCTTCGATGAACACTTGCCTTTCTAGTTTGAACTTCCGCCTCTTTTGTCGAATAGGCGGGTAGGTTGGTCCCTGTGCAATTGGTGCATAGAGATGTTTGGATTTATCCTAGGCAGATTCGCATGCGACCAAAAGAACACATCATGGTTAGCTATCAAGAGCTCAAACATTTGATCCATATGCCCCTAACTAGGGCTCCTCCAATCAAGACTTTTCAGTTCAGTTCCAACGGATGGGTTCAGACATCCTTCGACTGTTTGTCGGGGTGGGGCCATGGCTGATTTAATTATTTGACCTGGGGGTCTAGTATATCACCTGTTTTATGGCACTAGGTGATGTCCCTAGGTAAAGAGTCTTCACCAACCCCCCATTTACTCCTTGATTGCTATTTGGTGGATAGTGCTTCGGGGAATTTTATCTCTGCTACAAAGCCTTCTCTATCCACCTTCTAGCATCTACACACCTCTCCCATGTTGTTCTTCATGGGGAATATTGGTATAAGGTGGTATGTTGAGGTGACAACTCTCAAAATATTGAGGCATGGTCTCTCGATGATGGCGTTGTAGGCCAACGGACAGTCCACTACCATGAACCACGTGTAGATAGTGGAATGTCTCAACTCCTTGCCTACTATAATCTGCAACGTGATCCAGCCAAGGGGCTTTATAGTTTCCACTCCAAAACTGACCGTATGGGTCATCATTGGCTTAAGTCATTCTTGGTTGATCCTCATTCTGTCAAAGGCAACCAGGAAGAGGATCTCTATAGAGTTGTAGCTATCGACTAGTACGTGCCCCACATTATAGTTGGTAATCTGCAAGTTGACCACCAGAGCGTCGCCGTAGGGGTGTGTGCACCCCACGGAGATCTTCATCGATGAAGGCAATTGTCTCTGCTATCATGGGTGGCTTCTTGGAGACCATGAATATGTACTCTCTTCCACTGGGCGCTTACCATGCCAAGCATGGGATTTGTGCTCGGCTAACGAGGTTCCTCTTGAAGCAAATCCACGGTGGATCGTGTGGATATTGCCTTGGACCTCTAGCTTTTCTCATTCGTCGTTAGGGCACTACTCGCCCTAACCTCCTTTGGAAATGAACTTCTTGAGGTAGCCTCTATGAATCAATTGCTCAATTTTGTTTTTCAGCTCAAAACAGTTGCCAGTGGGAGTTGCACCACTTGTCGACCTAGTAGTTCTTCCTATGGGGCTTCACGAGCTGAGTCCATTTGAGCAGCTTCTTGTTAACTATCTGTATTAGGATGGTGGTTATCAGGGCATTGAGAGGAGTAAAGTTGTCAAAACACTAAGGGGATCTATTTTCTCTCTTCCTTCTCTACCTCTTCCCGTTTCTTCTTCAGCCGAGAGTCATTTTGCCCAGGTTTATGACCGCCCTCCTATTATTGGGCTTGGGGTATTGCAAACTTATGCCACAGTGCTAAATTCAGTAGAGAAGAAGCTAGCCAACTCATGTAGGAACAAGCTGGATCACAACTAGGTCATGAAGGCAGTGATGGCCACTCCATCATTTGGCTCATCGACTTGGTTTAAATCGGGACAAAATCTCTCGTTGTAAGCCTCCAATCTTTCACCTTCCATTTGTTTAATCAACATGAGGTACGACGGGTTCTTGGCCCACCTCTTGTTTCTAACAAAACTATGGGCAAAAAATAAGGATAAAAGATTTAAAAGAATTAAAGCTAACTGGATTCAGGGTTTTGTACCACTTGTGCACTGCCCCAGCCAAAGTGACTTGGAAATTTTAGCACTTTGTCGAGTCAGACGCTCCTCGGACATCCATGTGCATATGGTAAGCATCGAGGTGATTCGTAGGGTCAGAATCTCCCTGGTAGGTCCTAATCAGGGATTGCATCACGAAATTCGACAGGATAGACTCCTGCAACACATAACTTGAATGGAGTAGCATTTCGCTTCACCATCTCAAAGATGCTTGGCTCCTTCTTCCCAATTTGTCCTAGATTCTCATGGATAAATCTAACTTTCTCTCGCAAGTCGTCATCGGTTCGACGGCTAGGGTCGTGCCACTCGGGCTTTGAACGAGTCATCGAGGAAGCTTTCTCAAAATATGGTGGGGTTCACGGGTGTATGGCGGAGCGTTTGTTACGCGCTCGCGTATTAACAACTCGCAAGTGTACGAGGTTAAAGTTTTAGTATATTGTTATCATGAAAGATCGGGTTATTGTATCCACAGAGATTGGTGTCGTTACTATCGAGTACCGCGTTTCTTATGACCTAACTTTATCTAGGCGACCAAAAATGTAAATAACTAATTAACCTAAACTAATATAACCTAAATTATCTATACTAATATACTAATACCTTTTAGGGGAAAGAATTACCTAGGGATTAACATGTTTACAAATATATGTTCGATCTCGATTTACTCACGTTTACGGTGGTCGACCTATTTGATAATCTCGGTACGTAAACTCTACCACCACCTCTCCCGAGTGTAAGACGGTGGAATACATAACTTCGAGTCAACGAAGAAGTCTCCCTCAACGTCTTAACAACCCTAGATCATGTGAGTCTCCCCCAATGTCATTGATTGCACACAATCCAACTCCCGACCGGGTCATTGGATCATCGTATTGTGTTTACCCTATCGACAATATTAGTTCTAAAACTCCACTGCCACCTCTCCCTAGTGTAAGACGATGGAATACATGACTTCGAGTCAACGAAAAAATCCCTCTCAACGTCTTAACGAACCTAGGTCACGTGAGTCTTGCCCCAACGTCATCGATTATCCACAATCCTAAACCCGACCGGGTTATTGGATCGTGGCGTTTGTTTACCCTAATCCGAATTCGGCGTTTGTCAAACCCCATATTCTCTATGTATCTAACAAAGCATAATAAACAAATAATAAGATAAACACAATCAAACTACGAAGAACGAACATAAACGCAACACCGAAATCATCCAAACACATATTTATAAATTTATTCGTTAATCCCTATATAATCCACATTTAACTCATGGTCATAACTGTATAAACATTGAAATCAAGCTAAACATGCTCACATATTCCTAAGTTAAAGAAACAAGGGAAGAAATCGAAGAACTTAGCCTCGTCCGAAGATTAGCCGCTAAGAACGCTCAACGATCGTTTTGCCGTCTTTCTCTACTTCGGGAAGTGAGCTCTCCCTCTAAAACTCATAAACCTACCCTTAGATATATTCTAAGGAGCTCAAAATGCCAAGAGAGAGCAAGAGGAGAGGAGAGGAGTGGGTATTTATAAGCAAAATATCTCAAAAATATCTAAAAAATATTTTAGGTTGTGCGGAGGGTCACCGCTTAGGCGGTGGATATGTCGGTTGGTTGATTGCCGCGGGGATAAGGACAACGATGGATTTGGATGACATTCTATAGTTTCACAATTTTTTCTCTAAGCTTGTTTTTCCACCGTTCTTCGATCGTTTTTTGTTTGATCTCATCCTTTTCGCTCCAGTTTCATACCTTTTTGCCCCATACACCTGATTTATGCAAAAAGTATAAAAACTAATTAAAACATAATAAAATACTATATAAACACTAGAAAACAAACTTAATTCAGTTTGGAAATATGTAGGTAGATCACACCTATCAAATACCCCCAAACTTGGAATTTGGCTAGTCCTAGAGCCAAACACACACACGAAAATGAAAAAACACAATGAAATAAAATAACAAACATCCTAAAAACAATCTAAACATAATGAGATATGAGTTTTACATTCTTCTAATGACCTATTTATTTTTCCCTCAACAACCGCCAGTCATATAGAGTTCAGGCGGTAAAACACATCATGAGGCTCTAGAATTTCGACATGCAATAATGTTGAACGATATTCTAGATCCTGTAAACATGTTAGTGCGAGACTCAATAATATGGCTATTCAATGACCGGGTTGGATTATCCCCCAACGAAACTCAAGACTTAGACCGTAAAGGATTAGGATTTCCATATACCTGATTGGGGTCCACTCTCCACTAATGTAGGCTTGGAAGTTCAAAAATATCAGAAGGACTTGGTTCGGTTAAGGAATATTTAGCCAAGGGTAATTTGGAATAGAAAATGGGTTCACGTTGTTAACTTAACGTTACCCAAGGCTTAACGCTTGACACATTCACTCTCGAACCCCCATAGATAAATTGGAAAACAATTCCAAACTAACATTTAAGACCGATGTACTCACTTGTCAAAAGAAACGTAAATAAAAACCGTATGTACAATTGATTCTTCTTTTTTTTTTCTATTTTTTTTTTCTTTTCTTTTCAAGGAACACACCCCAAAACTTATTTGATTGTTACAATTTAAAGGGTGTGTGAAAAATGAACAAAAATGACAAGTGAGTACTCAAATACCGAACCAATCAAAAGTTCGCCCAAAACCCAACGCTCACATCAAGAAGCATTGGCAACTGCTAGCTTGATTCACTCACATTGTGCCTTTAGTTAAGCGATGTAGGGTTGGACAAGGTTCAATCGGCTATGGTATTGGTTAAGTGTTCAGAATTGAAATGTCATTTTAGGCTTCAACAAGGTAACGAGGGATAAACATGTTACAAGGTACGCTTCAAAGGCTCAAGAGATAAAAAGAATGCGTAAATCACGTCTCCTGAACTATCTTGCCTAGAATTTCGCCTCAAGCTTTCCCTTAATTAGGTTTTAGAATCCTTAATTTGTCATGAGTTTGGCTAATCGATAATCGTCCTCAAATCAATTGAATAACTATGCATTGAGTCTATGTGCTCGTGCAAATTAGGATCTACAATAATTTTTACCAAAGAGTATAGTCAAGCACACAGAACACACATGCATGGGTATTACCCTTGACCTTAAAAACAACCAGGGGGTAATATCATCATCGAGTAATGGCCCAGATTAACGCAAAACTCAGTATGCAAATAACAACACAAAAACATAAACACATTCTAACCTAAACAAACATGCACACAAGAAAACGATAACACATTACTAACATACTACACTACACATCACTTCCGAACTCAAAACGGACAGTGTCCTTAGCGGTCCCAATCATCATTCTTCAACATATGAAATTTAAAGCATACTGACAAAGGGGGTTTAGAACACGTACCTGGGAGGCGAGAAAATCTCGCCTCCGAATAAATTTGATTGTGACGGATTTAATTTATTTGACCTTGGGTTGCCTCCCAAGAAGCGTTTGCTTTAATTTCCTCGCCCCGACATGTTCAGAATTCCCTCAAGCTTGGCGAGATATTGCTTTGGTTGGATCGATCTTTCAACGACACACTTCACCGGCTTAATGCGTGGCCTCGCACCATAAAACTGCTTAGAATCCCGTCGAAAGGGATGCATCAATACCCGTCGATCTAACATCGGCAAGCACCCTGCAAAAGAAACAAAAACAAAACTATAAACAAAAATTATATACAAAAGAAATGCCTAAAGTAAAATCAATTCATTTACTCACAATATCAATAATAAACGACAAACAACCAATCCCCGACAACAGCGCCAAAAACTTGTACGGCGGAGCGTTTGTTACGCGCTCGCAAATTGACTACTCGCAAGTGTACGAGGTCAAAGTTTTAGTATACTATGATTGTGAAAAATTGGGTTATTGTATCCACAGGGATTGGTGTTATTACTATTGAGTACCGCGTTTGTCATGACCTAACTTTATCTAGGCAACCAAAAATGTAAATAATTAATTAAACTAAACTAATATAACCCAAATTATCTATACTAATATAATAATACGTTTTAGGGGAAAGAATTGCCTAGGGATTAACATGTTAACAAATACGTGTTTGATCTCAATTTACACACATTTACGGTGTTCGACCTATTTGACAATCTCGGTACGTAAACTCCACCGCTACCTCTCCCGAGTGTAAGACGGTGGAATACATGACTTCGAGTCAACGAAGAAGTCCCCCTCAATGTATTAACAACCCTAGGTCACGTGAGTCTCGCCCAGCGTCATTGATTGCACACATTCCAACTCCCAACCGGGTCATTGAATCGTCGTGTTGTGTTTACCCTATCGATAATCTCAGATCTAAAACTCCACCGCCACCTCTCCCGAGTGTAAGACGGTGGAATACATGACTTCGAGTCTACGAAGAAGTCCCCATCAATGTCTTAATGACCCTAGGTTACGTGAGTCTTGCCCCAACGTCATCGATTATCCATAATCCTAAACCCGACCGGGTTATTAGATTGTGGCGTTTGTTTACCCTAATCCGAATTTGGAGTTTGTCAAACCCCGTATTCTCCATGTATCTAACTAATCATAATAAACAAACAATAAGATAAACACAATCAAACTACGAAGAACAAACATAAACGCAACACCGAAATCATCCAAACACATATTTATAAATTTATTCGTTAATCCCTATATAATCCACATTTAACTCGTGGTCATAACCGTATAAACATTGAAATCGAGCTAAGCATGCTCACATATTCCTAAGTTAAAGAAACAAGGGAAGAAATCGAAAAACTTAGCCTAATCCAAAGATTAGTCGCTAAGAACGCTCAATGATCGTTTCGCTGTCTTTCTCCACTTTGGGATGTGAGCTCTCCTTCTAAAACTCCTAAACCTACCTTTATATATCTTCTAAGGGGCTCAAAATGCCAAGAGAGAGCAAGAGGAGAGGAGAGGAGTGGGTATTTATAAGCAAAATATCTCAAAAATATCCTAAAAATATCTTAGGCTGTGCAGAGGGTCACGGCTTAGGCGGTGGGTATGGCAGTTGGTTGATTGCCACGGCGGTGAGGACAACGGTGGATTTAGATGACATTCTGCAGTTTCACCGCCTAGGCGGTGAGTGTCCAGCAAGAATAGGTCAGTCTCTGCATCTTCACCGCCACGGCGGAGGTCTTGATGCCGCGGTAGTGGGCTTCTTTCACAATTTTGCCTCTGCACTTGTTTTTCCACCGTTCTTCGACCGTTTTTTGTTCAATCTCATCATTTTCGCTCCAGTTTCATACATTTTTCCCCATACACCTGATTTATACAAAAAATATAAAAACTAATTAAAACATAATAAAATACTATATAAACGCTCGAAAACTAACTTTATTTGGTTTGAAAATATGTAGGTAGATCACACCTATCAATGGGGATACCCCATGAGTTTCACCCGTAGCATAGTCACACTGCATATCGTCCCTTCGAGGTGGAGCCCTCCAGGTTCTGTCACCTGATTCTTTTAAGGAATGCTCATGGTCCTGGCCTAGAGTAGACACTAGAGGTCGAATTCGACCTCGGGGTTTCAGCATGGTGCCTATAATTTATGGCCTACTGGGGCGTCTCGTCTCATTTCACATGGATCCTTTCCAATTTTTCTCGCAGGTCTCACTACGTGGGGTATCGTTCTTCCTCCTGGTTTTATTCACATCAAGCCCTTCGTCCCCAGCCGGTGATGGGCTGTGTCTTGTCGTTGATGGGCGGAGGGGCCAGTCGAGAGCACTTTTGGTTAACGTTACTCTTGAAGTTCTGAGCAAGATTTTGGACTTCTCTTATTATTAGTCCCAAGAGTGCTGGTGATTATCCTAGAGGGCCATTCTCGGGGATAGTCGTGTGAGTCGGCTTCCTTGAGATTTCACCGTCGCTAGTCATGAGTCCCGATCTCAAAGTAACCATTTAATTGAGAGTGTAAGAATAATGGGAAGTCGTTCCCACATACGACGCCAATCTGATGATGCTTGGAAGTGGATCACCGAATAGGTCAGCTTATGAGACTAGGGAGGTGATTGATGGCGATGGCTAACTTACTTCCTCTCGGTTTGGCTCCTGCAAAATAATACACCGCGAGAAGGCCTATCGACGTTGCACCTTCAGGATGAGAATCAGTACATGTTACTAAGAAAAAAGTAATGTAGTATGGTAAAGAACATATGACATTACCTCACATACCTTAGACCTCTAGGGTTCTGACCTTTATATAGGAAGTAGAAAAGAGTCGTTTGGCAAGTCTTCCCTAACTCTCTAGATACCGGTATGGCAAGTAGCATGGATCTGGGCTCTATGCAGAGATCGTGGGACCGTTATAGCAATGACACTTTCCTTTGTGGGAGAGGCGACTCTAACCTCATTTGGAGTGGGAGAATGATAGCATTCTTGCCTTAGGAGTATTGACCCGATACGAGCATGGAGATCTAGAATGGATATGGATACCAGGGAGGGTGTAGTGACCAAGAGTGAGTGTATAAAGGGGCCTATCTGGCCCGTCAGTTCTAAAGATTTTGGAACGATGGCGTGTTCGAGGACACGTGGGGCCCTGGTGTCTTCTGGTTAAATTTCTCCTCATCATTATGGACCCGACAGAAAGGCAGTCCTACGAGATTGTGTCTGACCCAACAAGAGGGTAGTTGTTGACTACCATTATGATATAGTGGTTTACACTGTTTGTGCTCTTATTATTGGAGATATTGAATGACCGGACACTAGCAACCTTAGGTAGCATGGTCTACAGGTTATGATACTATTACAACTCCCGATCATGAGTTATAGTAAATATAAAAGTATATGCTTGGTATTTTATTATATCTATGTGTGTGTGTGATTTGTTTTGGTTGTTTAGATGTGACTCTATTGTAGCATAAAATTTAGGTGCAAATAAAAATAACAATATTATTTGTAGTACTAGTATTTATATTGTTTATTCTGGTTACATTGGTTTGGTTGGTGATGTTAGGTTGAGGCACGCTTCGCCTCTAGGTTATAGGTTCTGTAGACTTGGTAGATTATCTTGTTAGTAGTGGACCATAGGAAAGGTTGTTGAGAATTGAGGCCGGTTTAGAACATGAGTTTAGAGTCATTTTATTTGACTAGATAGTAGTACATTTGTATCATTCACTGTTAGTTGCGTTATTTGCAATGTTATTTATTAAATTATATTTACAGATTTCAAAAATGGGAATAGGAAATCAAAATAGTGGGAATTGGAACCCGAGAAAGAAAGAGCAAGTCATAAGAAAGATTAGATACTTCGAAGCGTGCTACAGGTTGTCGCTCCATTGACAGAACAACACGCTAAAATAATAGAATAGCAGAGGGCCCAAACTGAAATGTTTCATCCTGAGACTTTGTTTTTTAATAGATTCAAAGAGATTGATCCTCCAATTTTCATGGGAACTACTGGGTCTACATAAGCCAAAAATCGGTTAAAAGTGTAAAATATGCATTTGAAGCAATGGGTATTACTAACAACAATTGAGTTCCTCTTGCCATTTTTCAACTGAAAAGAGTAGTCGAACACTGGTGGAAGGAGATGAAATGATTGATTTTATTTCGAGGTCATCAGATTACTTGGGATCAGTTAGTGGCATTTTTTAACGAAAGTTATATTCCTCAATCGAACCAGTATGAAATGGAGCACACATCTATTCAATTGACACAAGGAAAGATGACAGTTCTCCAATATGAAATCATATTTGATTTTTTACCTCAGTTTTTCCTTAATTTAGTGAAGATGGAGGATTCTAAATGTATAAGGTTCCAAAAGGGTTTATATCTGTCGATACATTCGACGTTAACACCTCAGTAGATCAAGAGTTACACTGGAATTGTAAATGTATCAATATTGATAGGAAAAAAAAATGTTTAAGAAGAGCTAACAAGAATCAAGAAAAATATAAGAGTAGGTTCAAGTTACCTAGTAGATATCCAGGTTGCACATCTTGAGGTTTTATTCCTCTACATAAGTTTTCATTGGCTCAAGTGGTCGACCAATCAGCTAAGAGTATAGGCCAAGACAACCTTTTCAAGTTGATGGTCAGATTTCTTTCGATAGAGTTTAGGCTAATAGGGACAAAGTGGAGGCCAAATATCGAGCCGATGTGGGATTGCAATTTGCTGTCGATGTGGATCAACAAATCACTTTGTTAGAGATTATCCCAATGTGGCCCAATATGTTATGTCATGAGTTAGGGAATATAGACCCATATTTTTATAGACCTTCTGCCAGACCTAGGTGCTTAAAAGGCAATTCTCATCACTACTCAAGACATGGATATGTTATGTAACAACATTCAAGCTTATGTGGGAGAACTGTCTAGATATTTGCATTCATATAAGTCGTTCCACCAACCATATCCACCTAATCCCTAGATCTAGATGTTTTTCATTTTATGTAATTTGAAGTTGAACCTAACATGGTTTGTAATAGTAAATTATCCATTAGGGAACACTTATATATCAATGGATGCTATTTTGGTTGATATGGAGTGCTTACTATATTCAGATAATATTTTGGTTGACATATTTGTCATTGGTCACTCTATCTCTTATATGAATGATCATGATATGAATCTTGTTGAATTTATATATATAATTCTTCGTGATGTTTAGACATGCCTAATACTTACAGTTGGTTACTATTGTCCATACTATATCTATATTTGTGCTAAAAATAAGATGAGATCTTGATATCAATTTTAGTTGAACATTCTCTATTTTTTGAGATGACAAAGAGGGTGTGAGATTAGTGATTAAATGTTTTACACTTAGTATATTACTATTCATGTTATATCCATCTTGCTAGTATAGTGTTTGTATTATTGTGATATATTCATTATTATTGCTTATTCCTATTGGTGTTGAAAATTCTCATTTAAAATTTTAAAATTCTGAAAACATTGCTCTCATAGTGAGAGAGAGAATAGGTGTTGTTATAATTGGAAAAACCATCAAATATATTGTCATCATCAAAACGGAGAAAATTATTGACCCCAAGTGGTTAAATTCCTATGAATGAAATTTTGATGATAACAATATATTTGCGATTTTTTGTATTTAACATGTGTTTTGAGTATTGATAACAAGTTAAGAAGATAAGGAATACAACACCACGTAGAAGGATGATGAAGAACTAAGAAGAATAGAAGATTTAAGAAACAAGAATGAGAAGATCAAGACAATGAATAAAACAGGAAAAAAGTTGATTCAAGAGGGAGAAACAAGTTTAGCATGATTGTGATGAAGATCAAGAGACTTGGGGTGTTAAAATCAACATATTGTAATATATGAAACATAAAATATATTCCTTCCATATATTCCACAAATTGACTTATCTAAAAAAAACGTACACGCATATGTGGCATAATCATATTGTTATCTATTGGGTGTTTAATATGCTCAACATGTATGAAAAAATTCTAAGTTGATTAGAATGAAAAATGGATAATTATTTTGGCTTAGTATGAACATCGGTAAATCGAATGTAATTTTGGTTAATTAATTGTCGCGTATCTATTTCAAATCTCGAGAGAAAAATCAAATTTGACATGAAATTGAACATAGAATTGATTTAAAATTATTTTCAATTAAACTTTTTATAAATTATTTCAATTAAGAATTACAAATTATGAGACAAGATCAAAGGGACAATTGAATGATCAAAAGTTTATTTATTTCAAGATCTAAATTTTAGCTTTCTTGCCACTCTTTGTCTACCAACGTATCTTTGAAAAAACTAAAAAATTGGAATGTTGTAATGATCAGATAATAATCTAATTAGATGCTTATAACATTGAATTATTGATTATAACGGATTAAGGCCAAAATCAAGAACAATTAGTTTTTCAATATATATATATATATATATATATATATATATATATATATATATATAGCACTTTGTTTTACACTTTGAAGACAAGAGAATACGTGAGAAATACGAAAAAAAATTAACACACCATACACCTTCTTAGAGATACCCGTTAGTGTGTTAACGCTCTTGGTACTTTATTAAGTGATATAGTGTGCAAAAATACTACCTTTACAAAACAGTGAGTGAGCAAAGTAGAGGAATTTGAGAAAAACATTGTGAAAGCCTAAACTGATCAAATATCTACATACATGGTGAAATTGAAATAGGATTCAACTCAATCCGGATCAACAAACATTGTCAACCCTAACTTTTATCAGGGAGTTGATTTCATACTTGATTTTGTGCTAATTGCCTAAATTTGCTTGAAGTGTCGATTTTTATGTATTGAGATATACGTCGATCACCAAAGTTTGAAATATTTATTCACCCTAAAAGAATTGAACTTGTGGCAAAAACATTAGATGGAATATTTACATCATCCTAGGAAGACTAATGTTGTAGCAGATGCATTGAGTCAAAAATTGATTGGTTCAATTACACATCTTTGAGTTGCCCATACCAACATTTATGTCGAGTTGAGAGCCGAGTGAGTCCAGTTTGCAATGGGTACAACTACGACATATATTGTAACCTTGACATTAATCCATACTAATAGATCAAATTGTAAAAACTTATAAATCATATGCATATTTAGAAAAGATCAAGAATGAATTGAAAAATGGACAAAGAACATATTTTTGTGCTTGAGAGAATGATGAGTCATTGAAGATTGGCGATAGGTTATATGTGTGTTTGATAATACTGATTTGAAAAAAGACATTTTAGATGAATCCACAGATCAACTAATGCAATGCATCTATGGAGTTTCGTGATTTGAGAGAGTATTATTAGTGGAATGGAATGAAATAAGAAATTATAAAATTTATTGCATGGTGTCTTGTTTGTTAGCAAGTCAAGATTGAGCACCAACATTCAGGAGGTTTATTACAATCTTTGTCCATTCCAAAATGGAAATGGGAGCACACCACTATAGATTTTGTTTGTGGATTGCCTAGTATTTGGTTGTGAAAACCACGTACTCGATGGATAGATATGTAAAATTATAAATTGGTAAGTTTGTAATAGGTGTAAATTATCTATCTAATTCCAAACCGAGCATTGTTAGTTTTCGAGTACGTTTATTACATTTTAATACGTTTTCATGTGTTTTTGTATAAATCATGTGTTTGAGGTGAAAATGCATGAAAACGGACCAATGACGATAAAATCAGATTAAGAACGGTGGAAGAATGGTGGAAAAACAAGCATAGAGGCAATATTCAGAACAACAGCCCACCGCCGTGGCATCCAGACCACCGCCGAGGCAGTGAATATGCAGAAAGGCGTCTTTTCTTGCTAAACATCCACCGCCGCGGCGGTGAAACTGCAGAGAGGTCTTGATCCCACCGCCTCATCCACCGCTGCGGCGAAGACTGTGCCGACATGCCTACCGCCGTGGTGGTAAATCCCACCATTACGGCGGTCACTCTGCACCAAATTTAGATATTTATTTAGATAATTTTAGCTCCCAATTTCCTCTCCTCTCCTCCAGCCAAGAGAGACCCTTAAGGCTTAGGATATTTTAGAGAGAGGTTTTGGGAGTGTTCAACCAATTCCGAAGGAGAAGAACACATTGCGAAGAAGGAAAAGCGATCCTGAAGCGTTTTTAGTGGCAAATCGTCGGACTACGGCTAAGTTTCTTTCATTTCTTCTTTATTTTCTTAACTTTGGTAGATGGTTGAGCATGTTTAGCTCTTTTTTCATTGTATAAACAGTTATGGCCATGAGCTAAACGGGTTTTTGTCTAGGGATTAATATATTTATAAAAATATTGTTTGTTTGAGTTTGTGTTTCGTTAATGGTTGTTCTTCGATATTTTGATTGTGTTTATCGTATTGTCATGATTATATGCTTAGATAGATATATTGAGAATACGGGGTTTGACACTCATGAGAGGTAACCCTGGATTCGGATTAAGTTAAACACAACGCGACGATCCAATAACCAGGGAAGGAGTTGGAGAGTGTGCAATCTATGACGTTGAGGCGAGACTCATATGACGTAGTGTCGTTAAGATGTTGAGGAGGACTTCTTCGTTGACGCGAAGTCGCATATTCACTCGTCTTACACTTGGGAGAGGTGGCAAGTGAGTTTACGAACCGAGATTGTCAGATAGGTCAAACGCCGTTAACGTAAACTAAAACAAGACCAAACAATTTTTTGTAAACAAAGTTAATCCCTGGGAAATATTTTCCCTAAACATCTCATATTAGTATTTGTATAGTTTAATTATCATTTTAGTATTAGTATTAATTAATAATTAAATACATTTATTTCGCCTAGATAAAATTAGGTTATAATAATCGCAGTACTCGATAATAATATTAACCAATCCATGTGGACACGATACTTTTACTCTCCCCATCTATACTAAAACTTAACCCGTATACTTACGGTGTAAGTGGCGTGCGTTAATTACGCACCACCAAGTTTTTTGGCGCCATTACTGGGGATTGTATTTTTTGATTATTATAGATATTGTGAGTAAATGAACCGATTTTACTTTAGGCATTTCTTTTGTGTATAATTTTGTTTTGTAGTCTTGTTTTTTGTTTTCCTGCAGGGTGCTTGAAGAGGTTAGATCAACAGGTACTCTTGCGTTTCTTTCAACAAGATTCCGAGTCGTTTTATAGTGCTTGGGATCGTTACAAGGAATTGCTTTTCCGATTTCCGAAATATCATTTCCCGAGGAAGTGTCAACTACTGAACTTCCTCGATGGGTTACAAGCCGCAACCAAAACGTGGGTTGAAAGAAGAAACGGTACCACCTTTTTCAACCAACTAACCGCGAACGAAGTCTATTGGTTTTTGGAAGACATAGTGGCCTTTGATTATCAGAGTTTCAATACTACGGCGCCATGGATTGACATTTCGGATCAAGATAATGAGTCCTCACCCAACCTGGAAGAAATATTCGCTATTGTTATAGGAGAAACTCATAGTCTTGAGGGAAACAAATGACCGGATCAATGAGCACGAGGATCATCTTGATTATATGGAGATAGTCTGCGCCGACATCAATACGACCGTAACATCTTTGCAGACGCAAATCGATTAGCTCATCTACTAGATTGAGGCTGAGTCAGATGTGGTGGCCTTGGGAGATACATAAGCCACATTCATCGAAAGCCACCACGAAGAACCGCAAATTAGCGGGAGGAGCTTGGAAGAATTCATTGATGAAGCTGAAAAAGAGAGAACCCAAGTGTAGAGCGGGGAGGAAAATTCACAGATTAATCATTGTGAATTTTCATCGTTTGAATTCCAGTTCGTGACGTCGTAGTCGATCCAAGATGATCACATCTACGAGGATCTGATGTGGCTCACTTGTCTTTCGCCGACGTTAGCAACGTCCTTTCATGCCCACCAAGAACATGAGCCGGTGAGGTGTGATGTTGAAAGATCGAGCCAATTAGAGCAATATATAGCCAGTCTTGAGGGCGTATTAAACCAAGACCCGTATGTAGTGCTATTTGACACATGCTATGGGCAGAAGCTGCCCTTTGATGAGCACTTCAGTTTGTTAGGCTGACGACCATAAACCAAACACTTCTTAGGAGGCAACCCAAAGAAAAAACTAAGTTAGATCAATCTCCGTCGATTTGATTCAGAGGAGAGATTCTCTTGCCTCCCAAGTATGTGTTCTAAACTCCCGTCTTCATTATCATGCTATATACTGTTATTGGGATCGCTGACGGGTCGTTTTGGGCATTGCAAGTTCGGAAGTGATGTGTATTATGTTTTAGTTGTAGTTTATGTTTTTAGTTTTTATCGTGTGCATGTTTGTTTAAGGTAGTTATTGTTATGTGCTGAGTTTTGACGTAATCTGGGCCTTTACCCGATGATGAGTCTTTCCCCTGATTGTTTATTGAGGTCAAGCGTAAAACTCGTTTATGTGTGTTATGTGTGCTTAATGCATCATTTTATTAAAAGTTATTGTAGATCTTAAATGCACGAGCACGTAAACTCAATATAGCACTATCTAATTGATTTGAAAACGATTATCTTTCATTCAATTTCATGACAATAGAGATTCTAGAACTTGATTTGGGAGAAATTTGAGGCGAAATCCTAGGCGAGGTAGTTCATGAGATATGATTTAGGCAGTCATTTTGTCGCTTGAGCCTTGTAAGCTTACCTTGATATATCATTATCCCTCGTTACCCTGTCGAAGCCTAATAGCCGTTTCAATTTTGAACACTTAACTAATACCATAGCCGATTGAATTTTTTCCAAACCTATATCGCTAAACCAAAGGCACAAAGAGAGTGAATCAAATTCGCATTCATTATGCTACTTGATGTGAGCGGTTGGATTTTGGGCGAGCTATTAATTGATTCGGTATTCGAGTACTCACTTGTCATTTTTCGTTCATATTTCACTCACCCCTTAAATTGTACAAATCAAATAAGTTTGGGGGTATTTTTTGTTTGAAAAAAAAACTATATAAATATAGTTTATTGTCGTTTCTTTTTTACAAGTGAGTACATCGGTCTTAATAGATTGTTTAGGGTTGTTTTCAATTTAACTGTGGGGTTTCAAGTGTGAGTGTGCCAAGCGATGTACCTTGGGTAACGTTAAGTTAACAACGTTAACCCATTTTCTCTTCCGATATACCCTTGGCCATTTTCCCAAAACCGAACCAAGACCTATTGATCTTTATGAACTTCCGAGCCTATATTAGTGGAGAATAGATCCCAGGTCAGGATTATGGATTTCCTATACCTAAAAGGTTTTAGTTATGAACTTTATTGAGGGATAATCCCATCTAATCAATGGATAGTTATATATTTGAGTTTAATCACACACACTTTAACAGGATCTAGAATGGCGCTTACTATTTTTGAACGTTGAAATTCTAGAACACCACATGGTGTGATTTATGCTTGAACTTGATAGGATTGGGGGCCGATGAGGGAAAACTTGTTTGGCCGGAAGATGATAATCAAAACTTGCACATTTTTATTTAAGTGTTTTTAGTTATTATTTGGTAATTAGTTGTTATATTTTCTTGTATTTTGTGGGTGTTTTGCTCGAGGACTAGCAAAATTCTGAGTTTGACGGTATTTGATAGGTGTAAATTACCTATCTATTTTCAAACCGAGCATTGTTAATTTTCAAGTATGTTTATTACGTTTTAATACATTTTTATGTGTTTTTGTATAAATCAGGTGTTTGAGGTGAAAACTCATGAAAATTGATCAATAATGATGAAATCGGATCAAGAACGGTGGGAAAACAAGCACGAAGGCAATATTCAAAACAACAGCCCACTGCCGCGGCGGTGAATATGCAAAGAGGTGCCTTTTCTTACTGAACATCCACTGTCTTGGCGGTGAAACGGCAGAGAGGTCCTGATCCCACCGCCTCTTCTACCGCTGCGGCGAAGACTGTGCCGACATGCCTACCCCCGCGGTGGTAAATCCCACCATTGCGGCGGTCACTCTGCACCAAATTTAGATATTTATTTAGATAATTTTGGCTCCCAATTTTCTCTCCTATCCTCTCCTCCGGCCAAGAGAGACCCTTAAGGCTTAGGATATTTTAGAAAGAGGTTTTGGGAGTGTTCAACCAATTTCGAAGGAGAAGAACACATTGCGAAGAAGGAGAAGCGATCCCGAAGCGTTTTTAGGGGCAAATCGTCGGACTACGGCTAAGTTTATTTCGTTTCTTCTTTATTTTCTTAACTTAGGTAGATGGTTGAGCATGTTTAGCTCATTTTTCATTGTATAAACGGTTATGGCCATGAGCTAAACGGGTTTTTGTCTAGGGATTAATATATTTATGAAAATGTTGTTTGTTTGAGTTTATGTTTCGTTAATGGTTGTTCTTCGCTATTTTGATTGTGTTTATCATATGTCATGATTCTATGTTTAGATAGATATATTGAGAATACGAGGTTTGACACTCAGGAGAAGTAACCCCGAATTCGGACTAGGTTAAACACAACGCGACGATCCAATAATCCGGGAGGGAATTGGAGAGTGTGCAATCTATGACGTTGGGGAGAGACTAATATGACGTAGTGTCGTTAAGACATTGAGGGAGACTTCTTCATTGATGCGAAATCGCATATTCACTCGTCTTATACTTGGAAGAGGTGGCGAGTGAGTTTACGAACCGAGATTGTCGGATAGGTCGAACGCCGTTAACGTAAACTAAAATGAGACCAAACACGTTTTTGTAAAAAAGTTAATCCCTAGGCAATATTTTCCCTAAACATCTTATATTAGTATTAGTATAGTTTAATTAGTATTTTTAGTATTAATATTAATTAATAATTAAATACATTTATTTTGCCTAGATAAAATTAGGTTTTGATAATCGCGGTACTCGATAATAATCTCAACCAATCCCTATGGACACGATACCCTTACTTTCCCCATCTATATTAAAACTTGACTCGTATACTTGCGGTGTAAGTTAGCGACGTAATATTCTGCAACCAGTTTGTCGGATTACATGGTGCCCCAATTTCTATATTGTCAAATGGAGATACAATATTTACATCGAAATTGAGGTTTAGTATAGCTTTTCTTTCTCAGACTGATGATCAATCGAAGCATACAATTTAGACATTGGATGATATGTTGAGGGTTGTATTTTAGAGTTTTCAAGGAAGTTGGGGTGATTATTTGACTTTAATGGAGTTTGCTTGTAATAATAGCTATCATTCAACTATTAAAATGGGTAATGTGTGAAGCTTTGTACGGTGGAAGATACAGACTCCAGTTTTTTGGACTTGGGACATAAAAATTGCTCATGCTTGACAAAACACAAATCAAGACAAAAAAAATAACTAAGAGTTATACTGGAAAGACTAAAGATTGTGCAAAAGTATATTGCGCCGTATGAGATTCTAAAATGGGTTGGTACAGTAGGATATAAGTTGTCCCTACCTCCAGAATTGTCTAGATTACACGATATTTTTTATATTTCGATGTTAAGTATGTAACATACCCTTCACATGTATTGACTTCTCAACTAATCAAATTGAAAGAGGAGTTGTCGTGTGTTGAGGAACCGATACAGATTTTAGATCATGAAGATCAAGTGTTATGAACTAAAACAATTTTGTTGGTTAAAGTGTTGTGGTGCAGTCATTCCATAGAAAAGGCATCGTGGGAAAAAGAAGAGGATATGACAAGTAAATACCTGCATTTGTTCGTTTAAGGTCCGATTTCGTATGCACATATTTTTTTTTTTCATTTCATTATTAAGAAAAACTTTATTGGGTTCAATGTGTTATTTTAAATTTCAATTACAAACTTTTAGGGGTCACACTGTTATCTAAAAGATAGTTTTTAAGAACTTTTGGGTATAATTTGTTGATCCTAAGATTTTGATGGACAATTAAAGGTTGATATTTTTTGTGGAACTAACGATTTGATTAAGTGTTTTAGTTTATTAGTTCCAAATAATGAAGATATGATGATAAAGATGATGAAGGATTAAGAGGTTGAAGAATTTGAAGAACCTAGAGAAAACAACTCAGGTTCAATTTTAACTCTTAATATCCCAATTAGGATCACACACGACACAAAAAGATTTTTAAATGATTTTAATAAATATGTGTGTTTTAATAGGATCCTAATTAGTTAAATTATTTGTTCCTATGTGTAATTGAAAAAGAAATATTTATAATTGATTAAAATTGAATTTAAGTATTTAGTGGAGCTAACCAAGAAAAGAAATTGATTAAAGAGTGAAAACGTCAATGAGAATGAATTAAAAATGTATTTAAAAGAGGTTCTAGCATCCATAAGTCGACAGGTAAGTCGACCGAAGCATAGAAGGAAAAGTTTTTGTATCTCTCGATCGACAAGTAGGTCGACCTGTGCTTGAATATGAAACTCTCTATAAGTCGACGGAACGGTCGACCTGTGAAGAGAAATGAAACTCTCTGAATCTCTAGGTCGATAGATAGGTCGACCGATAGGCACATAATCTTTGGCTTGGCTACATCCTGAATCGAACGGTCGACAACTGATCTTGGTCAATCGATTTAAGGGTCTGTTTCAAGATATTATGGAATTTCGGATTTTATTCTGAAAGTAACCGTTCCTAGCCGTTTTTTGTTAGGATTTATGAGATATTTTAGGGATTTAATATTATTTGAGATATGCAACACATATTATGATATCCCTATAGATTTGGTTCATTAAGTTTGAATATTTCTCAATTTGGTACATATAATTGTTTCTATTCTATTTAATTGTGATTAAAAAATATTTTGGGGACTTAATTGAGAAGTTTAAAAGCTATAATTATGTGATTTGAACCAGAATGAAGTCTTAAATATATAAAGGGTCTATAAGAGCAATTAAGTGTCATAACAAATGGGAACTAGCCATTAGAGAGCTTATTTTAATCTCATTTATATAGACCTGCATTTTTCATATCAAAAAGTGAGATTAAGAGATATCAAGAGATTATACTGAGTTTTTCTAAGAGAAATCATATTGAGAATTGTGAGAGCTTTTCTAAGAGCCATTCTTGATAATTATTTGCTGTGAATCATTATTGCTACCGAATCTGAAGTAACATCACTATAATTATTCTTTTGGTGGATTCCGAGTGAGATCTTTTCAAATTACTTTCTATTTAGTAGTGCTTGATTATTTTTTGGAATTTGATCTTTAGAAATTGTTTTCTGATTTTTTATTGAAAAATATTTTTTAAAATAATTTCTTAAATCAATCTGATTACGTGCTCAATTACGTGCTTACCCATTTTTGTTTAAAATTAGATTTTGAATATCTCACTTTTTTATCACTAGTTTTGAGATATTAATTGAGTTTTAATTTATCTAGGGTGGTGTAAGCTCCGAATGAGAAAAATCACTTGTCAATTTTTAATTGGTAAGTTGAGTGATAGTTTAAATACTGTTGGGAGTATTTAATCTAAGGGTAGCTGGTTTCAGTCTCTTCCTGTAAAGAGATTGAGGTAGTAATTGTTCCTGAATTGAATTGTTTTGTGTGAATTTTGTAACGGTTCAATCCTTACCAGGTAAAAGGATATTTGGAGTGTTTGTGAGGTTTTGATTCTTTACCCTTTGTATTAAAAAGAATTAGGTTATTCTTGAGCCTGTAAAAAGTAGAGGTTATTCCTAAGCATGTGAAACGGAAAATTTGTAAAGGTTGATTATGAGCCTGTAAAATAATCTTTGTGAGGGTTTGGTTCCTACCTTTAAAGGGATCTTGAGTTTAGTGGGTGCGACTTTCCTTGGGGCTCGGAGGACTAGATTAGTCAATAGTAGTTTGGTGAACCAATATAAATTTCTGGTGTATTGCTATCTTTACATTATTTATTTTTGTTGTTTGGTGTGCACCTAGTTGATTTTATATTTCCGCTGTGATATAAAGATAATAATTAATTTAGGATTAAAATTAATTATTTGGGTTATTAAAGTATTTTTTCTTTGATAATTTTTTAACTACCCAATTCACCCCCCCTCTTGGGTATTTCACTGGGCCAACATAATTAATTTTTATTTATTTATTTTATGGGTGTTTTGAGTAATTCTGTATAAAATAATTGGATAAATACAAAAAAGAACAAGAAAAACTTTGTGGATAAGCTTGGTGTAAAGAAAAAAGATGCAAGGCGGTGAAATATCACAACCAAGAAAAAGAATCTCACCGCCCTCTCTCTCTCTCTATATATATATGTGTGTGTGTGTGTATTGTCTATATACATATACGCGTGTATATTGGTGTGCATATATAAGTATTTATGTGTGCACCCTGAGAGTGTGTGTGAATATATACACACACATATATATAAATTACAAAATTAATTAAAATATTATTTTCATTATCTCATTAACTAATAAATTTTGTTAATAGTTGGTTAATATTTTTCTACTAATTAGATTTTAATTGATAATTTTGTAATTGTAACTAAAATATTAATTTGATGTTGTTTATGTTGACTTAAGAAAATATAGTGTTTTAAGTTTACTAATTTCATATAAATTAAAAAAAATATTGTTTTCCTAATGTATTTTGGTTGACCATATTTGGCTCTAATGTAACATAAGGTTTATGTGTAAATGGGAAAAAATTATGTTATTTATAGAATTGTAAGTCTAAAATATATATTGTTTTTCTGGTTGTATTAGTTTAGTTGGTGATGTTAGGTCGAGGTCACACCTCTCCTCTGGTATGGGGCTGAGGTTGGGGTGTGACAATTAACATCATGATGTCGAATGACAACTCACCAAACATAACAATGTCACTGTCGTTGGCATAAAGAAAAAAATCCAAAACCCAACTCTTTGCTCTTTTACGTTCAATTTCGAAATACAGGATCAAATTTTGGGGGTTTGTGTTGGATTATTCTTGAATGTTTTAGATCAAAGATTATTATGGTTTCAGTTGTGGGTTAGATGGTGGTGTGATGGAGTTGGGATGGGCAAGTGGCATTTGTAGTTGGTGGTCGTTGTAGATCCCGTGGGCCTACAAATTTGCAATTGTCAAGTGTAGCTGCAAGCTACCGAAGACAGTCAAGTATGCCTTGTGACAGTAGGAGTTGCGGTTGACCATGGCTTTCGAGAGTGGAACTTGTTGCAGGTCACGGCTTGCGGCGATGTGGGTAGTGGCTTACGGTCGGGTGTGCGGAGCAAAACACTGGGTAATGGCTCTTGATAATATTAATAATAAAAAAGTCACATGGGTACAATCCAAATACTCAAGCAAGAGAACCTCGTGATATTATTACAATAGCATGGAAATCTTATTATCATTTCTCAAATAATAAGAGAGAGAAGTGTCAAAGCCCAAAAAATTTATAGATGGATAAAAAGATTATCACCTCTTGCTTTTAAAAAGTTTATAAAATCATGTTTTTACCTTTTTTTTTTTTTTTAAATATAAAACAAATGGTTGTGTTTTGTTTAGAAGCATATAACTCGAATCATTTGTGTAAAAATTTAAATATAAAAGAAGACACAAATAACTTCAAATTACTACTAACATACAAATCCAAACTCCAAGCAAGAAGCAATTGCATTAGAATCATTACAGTTGAAACAGCAGTTGTCCATATACAACACGAAATGAAATGAAGGCAACACTGCATTTCTGTTCAAACACGCAAACATCGCAAACCACGACTAAACGTAATATATCATCCCAACCTCAATAAGGTTAATGTGAGGAATGTTAAGTGCCACAGCAGGTCCCCTGCAGTTCTTACGCAGAAACGAATATCCTATGTCAATCACAAGCTTCTTCAAGAAAGAAGATGATCTTCTCGCCTTCACATAAGAGTGGCCCATTATATATGCAACGCCTGCTTCGTTTGCCTGTACCAAGTCCAGGAGCTCCTCCCTCACTGAAGGATCCATCCCAACATGGGTGGTTTGAGGCAGCTGGAACATCACTCGCCGCCTCCTAGATTGTGGATTCTCGTCTTCGTATGCAGATCTCAAGCTCTGAAGGGTTGAAGATTTGCTACTCTGAATCGAGTTAATCCCATCAGAATCACCCTCCTGCAAGGACTGAATACTGGTGGCTCTGCTACTTATTACTGCCATCCTCCCATCAAATGATGAGTTCTCCGAGGTTGATGATTGCGGCTCTACTGCTTCCATCTGGATGAATTCTGCTATGCTTTGGATGAGCTGGTTTTCAAAACTCCCATCATCTCGCTGAATGTCCTTGTATCCATACCTCACGATGCACCGGTACATTCGATAGGGTCTAGGGCAAACCCGGCCAATGAGGAAACGTTCCTCGGCTGAAACATACGGTACTGGAACAGATTTTACGCAAACAAAAACCAACACATTGTGAAATGCAGGGAGATTTGTCACAAAGTGTGAGAATATCGCAGGCACTCCCGTTGCCAGTTCCGAGTAAATAAGCCCTATTCCAGGCACACGAACAATACCAAGGCTCGGGCCCAGCCCAAGAAGCCACTTCAGTGAAACTTTGTTGTGGAGGTCAAAGTTGTACTTCTTGCGAGTTCCATAGTGCCAGATGAACATGACTAGCATAAATATAAAAGCGAGGACAAGAGAGACCCAACCTCCCTGGGGAACTTTTATGAATGCAGCTGATAGATAAGCACCCTCTATGAGCCAGAAAAAAAGAAGAAAAGGAACTGCCAATAGGACACTACTCTGCCAGACAAAAATTATGACAAGTGCCATAAGAAATGTTGTGATAAAGACAACCGTCATACACGCGAGGCCTGCCAACCACAAGGCAAACAATAAGAAAGATGATCGACAAATAGCAAAGAGCTTAGTGAAACATAAATAATTAACAAAAATATTTAAAAGTCAATAAAAAAGGAAAACTAGTTTTCCAGCCCCATCTGTGGAAGTAAAAGGTTTGAGAGGCTCTGGTTCTTCTCGAAAGAAAGGCTAAATTGAATCCTTTGTTCAGTTCACGGGGTTTCAGTGTCGTTTTACTTGCAACCTTAATCAAGTATAATAAGAAAACAAGCGACCCCATCTCATTCCACTATTCTATCCCTCACGTCTCCAAACTCGGCCCCAACACTAGTGCACAATACTGCAGCCGTCCAGCCTTCAAACAATGCTCACCCTAACCCTGAGAAGGCCAACCACACCCACCCCAATCAATCTGATCCAAGTTGCTAAAGGCACACCAATATCCCAAGATCTAATGCAGCCTAAACCCCAGGGTGAGGGGTCTGCCTCGCGGAAGTTGGAATGACAAGTTGGAAGGCAGATTATACCGAACATCTAAAGTATATATTTATTGAAATAAAGATATTCTATTAATCTAAACTTAGGCCCCGTTTGGTAACCATTTCCATTCCAGAATTTCCCATTCCATTCCCAAATTTTTGGGAATTCTGTTTGGAAAAAGCGTTTGGTGGTAATTTTTGTTTTCGTTTCCATTCCATTCCCATTTGAAAATTGTGCCCATTTTTTTCTTAAGAAATGAGAAACAAAAAAAAGTTGTTTCTCATAATTCCCATTCCATTCCCAAAATTAATCACTGTTCATCCGCCGGCGACCACCGTCCACCACCAGCCATCTCCGGCGACCGTCGCCAGTCACCTCCGGCATCACCGGCCGCCCACTTGGCAGCTTCCGGTGCCGCCTGCCGGCCACCGTCTGCCGCTGGCCGTCCGCCACTGTCACGCACCCGCCAATCACCGTCGCCACCGCCCGGCCAAAACAAAAAAAAAATCTCAAAAAAAATAAAATGGTTTTAGGATAAAATCGTTACCAATCGCGATTCTCTTCCCAAAACAAAAAGAAAATTATCGTTACCAAACGCGATTCTACTCCCAATAAGGAAACAAAATTCTCATCCCATCCCACTGCTGAAATAGAAACAGAAACGGTTACCAAACGCCACCTTAATTATTTAGCACACACCACTGTAATACATTGTTGTAAAGAACCACAAAAAGATATAGGCTAAATGCAATTTGCACCGCTGAAGTTCATGTAGGAGACATTCAATTTATGGATATTGCTCCAAAAGTTCAATATCCATGTCTAATTCAATTACAAAGTTTCGGCCATTCTGTGGCTGGTGATTAATTATTTGTCTAATTGGCTCCTAAAGCCACGTGCAGGTCAGATGACTACTCCAGTGAGAAAATTGACCAGAACCTGTCATTAGGGCCAATCAGACACCAAAACAAACTTTGGAAAGGAATGCACAAACATTCTATCTTCCAAAACCAATATACAACGGCACATATAACATGTGCAAAGTGTGATTAAGCCAAAGATTTTAAATAAGGCACTCTTTGGCCTCTTTTATTAAAAAATAAATAAAATAAAATAAAATATTAATTTGACAAAAAAATGCTTTTACTTAACAAAAATAATGTTATCTCATAAATGATATCCTCAACCTAAAAAACCATAGATGGTTGAGAAAAATTGGGCGATGAGGTCTTGGTTCATCAATGATATCTTTAAAATATAAAAAATAAATAAACAAAAAACAACTATCTTAATCATGTTTTACATTGTTATTTTTAAAAGTACTTTGTGCTGATGATAATTGCAAGGGGGGTCAAATATTAGAATCGTGCAAGTAACAGGGAAACAAAACATACTGCCCACCCCAGAAAATCAAACCCCCCCCCCCCCCTCCCCCGGCTCTCTCTCTCATCTATTTACTAGTAAGTGCCCATGCATATAAATCTTAACCAACTAGTTAAGTTATAGCGTTTGGGTGAGGTATTTGAAGGACTTTCATTTTGGGAAGGGATTTTTAAATTTTTTCTTAACAAAATTCCTTAAAAAAAATTATAAATCCCTTCCTGAAATGAAATTCCTTGTTCAAATACCTTATCCAAAATAATTAGTTTTAGAATGCTATCAAAGTAATTATAGAATGGATAGATCTCTCCAAATATCTATTCTAAAAATTAGAACGGGATTTTTTAAAATATATTTTCGTTCAAGGATGAGATTGATTTGAGGGGATTGGATAAAGGAGATTTAAATATGAAAGTTTTGTGGAAGAAAATTCCTGCCTAAAACATTCACACCGCCACTTTCAATTGTATATTGCACCTTTAAGTTTCACTTTTCTACTTAATTAGACGATTTTTTTTATTATTTACTATCTTTTTACACTTATAAATATAAATTAAAAAATCAATATAGTGCCTTTAGGCATGAAAAATCCCTAGTACAATATTAGGGATAAAAATATGTATTCAATTGAATGATTGAGATTTAATCCACATCTTCACTAGTAGATCTCAGCCATGCTATTGACAAAAATTATTTTGTTTAGTCCATACAATCCTAATTTATGATATAGATTTCTATGCCTCTCCCATCCAACACTATTTATTACTCTCTCTCTCTCTCTCTCTCCACCTTAAATCTCCATAAGGCCCCAGCCCTTACACTTATTCTTCTCTCCCGACTAGACCCCAACCCTCCATTGTTATTTTTCACTTGGTTATTAATTTAGGTTCAATGATAGTTAAAATTAATTCCTTTAATTCCTTCATGAAGAAAAACTTATAAGCAAATTTGGCAGATGCTTTACATGATTTATAAGCAAATTCATTTGTATGATATCCATGCCAACAAAACTTATAAAAAAATAATAATAATTCAGTACTTACCATACGCATTTCCAATTTCGGTTGTGTCCTGGAATCCAATAGCTATAGCAAGAGTAAGAATCATGAGAATCCAGTTTATTTCGGGTATGTAAATCTGCCCATAGATGTGTTTTGAGGTGTGGACAATCTTGACCCGTGGAAAGCAACCAAGGGCATGACACTGCTTGATAATGGAGAAGGTAGCAGTGATGATACCCTGGCTAGCAACAATGGCTGCAAGGGTGGCAATAATGAAAACAGGCCAAAATACAGAACCTGCAAGAAAGGGAGGATCAGAAGATATTTCCTTCATTCAATGAACTGGATGCGGGTGGAAATCTCATTTGACATGAAATGAACTAACCAGGTATGGAGTCATAGAAACTATCTGGGATGGCAGTAATATTTTTAGACAAGAAAGCAGCCTGCCCCATGTACTGTACTACCAAGCAAGGGTACACCACAAACACAAATGCAAGCTGCACACATAACATATTCATCACCACCCAGAAATTATAGGATTCGAACACTTAATGTTAATGTTGTGACTATCACATGACACGTCTATATTATAAATCAGGATGGCATGGATTTTTGTCAATAGGATGGATTGAATCTCGATCATTCAATTGGAGAGAGATTTTTATCTCTCGGATATATTTGGACATCCTAGCCTTTTTATTGATTACATTTACTTTGTAGAGCCCACACTAAGTATCTTAAATTATTGATTTTATGTTTTCATAATTAATTCCATTATAATTTAAAACATAAAATTAATTAATTAATGTACTAGGTCAAAATTTAGAATTTAGAATTTTAAATCACATAAAACTAATTTTTTATTAAAATTATATTGAATAAAGGCATGGGCAAGTTTACTAGTATTAAGATAAATGAACTATACAACCCAATGGGATCCACACAGCATTCCTAAATTATAATATTGGTCATTATAAAGTTTACACTATACAAGTTAGTTTATAGTTAACCAGCTGGATCAAACCCTAGCAGTGAACCCAGCATAAAAAAGCACTAGCAGCCTTGTTTATCATCAGCATTTGCCACAGAAATATGCCTATTGCAAAACAACAAGTGCAATTATGAACTTACTCTAATAGAAGAG
The DNA here is from genome assembly GCA_016647705.1 of Eucommia ulmoides. Taxonomy (NCBI): domain Eukaryota; kingdom Viridiplantae; phylum Streptophyta; class Magnoliopsida; order Garryales; family Eucommiaceae; genus Eucommia; species Eucommia ulmoides. The sequence continues at coordinate 234,243 of CM028325.1, read as the reverse complement.
GCAGTAAAATGACCAAGATCTGCAAACATGGCTTCAATTCCTGATGAACCTCAAAATTCAGAGATCGGAAATATTGCTTGTGCTATGACTTCCATTCAAAAATATACATAAATTAAATTATAAGAGTCTAAACCAAAGAAACCCTGCCATTTTCCCTTAAACCTCTGACACCCCACATCTTTCTAAAGATACCAAAACCACCCCGTCATTTAAACTGTAGGACATTTTAGTCTTTTTAACTTAAACAAGGGCAAATTGGTCAATTATTGATGATATCATTATTTTCCGGCCACTATTGGACATATCGGGTTATAAATTTTAAAAGACGGGGCTCCGGTATATTATTAAAAATACAGGGGGGTGTCCGTGGTTTAAGAGAAAATGATAGGGTGTCTATGATTTATACTCTAAATTATAATTACATTAATGAACATTATATTCCATGATCCAGAACAGTATAACCACAAGTTACTTAGCAGAAAGATTAACAGTATAAAGTCATGTTGATTCACCAACATGCGGGTCCAAATACCTGTTATGCAGAGGAGGACACCTCCAAGTGAGATCCAGCCATCTTTACCAGTATCATGGAAGAACTTAATGATATAAGTTGGCGAAAGTGCATACACAATTTTCGGATTCCAATAGATGATATTATAAATCCCAATGGTAAAAATTGATATCAGCCAGACTATAACAATTGGTGCAAACATGAAAGCTACCCTGTGAGTGCCAAAATGTTGCAGAGCAAACAGACCAACCAATATCAGACAAGCAATCAACAGAACTACACCTGAAAAGAATAAGCATATAAGACAATGCATAGAATATGTGGTTAAATTCTGTCATTTACAACCTCTGCAAATCACAACTATACATAAAGAACAAAAAACTTAAGCCCAAGTGCAACTACTAACCTTGTGTCAACATATGTTCAGTAGCTTGAACCTGAAGCCCTGATACTGATGACAGAACTGCAATAATAAAATATATTGTCAAAAGATGTCTTTAAGCCTCTAGAAAAGACACAGATTCAACATAAATCCCACATTTGAAACCCTATCATGTGTAGGGATATGGAAAAAGAAAAGGAATGAAAGAAAGAAGATCAAAATCTCAGAGTTAACCACATGCCTACCTGACAAATACACTTATCAATTAACACAAGAGAACAGTTGGTGGGGACTACAATGGGGGAAAATGGAAGTTGAGCACATATTTTAGGCACAGACCTAGAACGACTTGAGCAAGAAGCAAAAGGTTTTAATTTAAGAAATCTTCATTCTTAACTACTGGTTGATTTGATTGGGGTGGTACTACACAATTTACCTCCTAATTTTTTTGCCTTCCTATTTATTTGGAGGTTACAAAAACAAATAGTGGACATCTTTCTGTGGTTGAATTCATTGCATAAAGATCATTGGTTGCCCCCACGATTAGTTCTCCCAGTTCTTCATTATCGTTCATAGTCTGTAACTCCCAAGCCAACATTGCTTTCAAAAGCAACTAAGTGTTGCTATCCCCCGTATTCATCATATTTCTTTGTCATTTTCGGAATTGAATTAATATCATGATAAAACCACTAAAAGATGCAGAGGAATCATACAAATTGAAAACGAGACAATAAAAAATGAAATGCATTACATGAATGACAAGTACCATAAGGTCCATAACTATTCTCCATTGTGTACATGAAGACCATTAGAGACCAGCGTGGATAAGAAAATAGTTTATATCCATTCTTTAAATCAAATTGTTACCTCCTGGTTGACCATAATTACAAAATTAATTCTGTGTTACAACTTGGAATTGCATTAATGGATTTAGATGTGATGATCGGAAGATGACAAATGGGGTCTTAGATCAATCGTGATTGACTTCAATTCCCTCAACAACAAGAGCAAAGTTTAAGAAAATTACGTCCTACAACTTCACATGGAACTTTAGCAGAAAGCAACCTGAGATTGCAGGAGTGACTACACCATCACCTATGACCATGCCAGCCCCCAATAAGACTACAATGAGCAGAGCTGTCCGTGAACTTTTATGCTTCTCAAGAAACCTTTTTAAGGCTAGAGAAGATGGGTTCTGTCCCGAGGGACCATATCTATAAGAAGACAGTTCCTCGTCAGCTGCTTGTTGATTGGGAAGTAAACTGAATTTGGCATGTCTGCAGAGCAGCGAATACAGGGCAAAGGTCCCACCTGACATGATTTATGTTGGTCAAATAATCAGATCCCAAACACAAACTATTCTCTTGCTGAGAGTATCAAAAGCACACCTTCACCATTATCATCGGCGCTCAGTAGGATGAGGACGTACTTGAGCAAAGGAATTAATGTCAGTGTCCAAAATATCAACGAAAATGCACCAAATATTGCATCAGGATTTTGATGATTCTGCAGCTTCCCTACAAAGATGCTTCTATAGACATAAAGAGGTGAAGTGCTTAAATCACCATACACCACACCGAAGCTTTGGTATGCCAACAATAAATTCCTGGAAACATTTACCCAGGAAAACTGCAAGTCCATATATCAAATTTAGTAAAATCTTAATTAGCCAGGAAAAGCATAAAAAATCTTAATTAGCTAGGAAAAACATAATATGAAGTACAAAGGTGAAAAACTATTACAATCATATATGCGGTACTGAAAGAGGTAGTGTAAGAACCAGAAAACAGAAACGTTTTAGGGTCTCATTTTTACTCTAAACATGGGAAAAAGAAAATTCAAAAGTTGAAAACCCCTTAGTTGGTACATAAGCAAGTATATTCACTCCAACAAGCCGCCAATGTATCACCCCGCGTTAGTAGGTCATACTTCGTAGGGACACTTGGGTAGTTACACCCTATATTAATAATCATACCTAGTAAGAAAATCTATTGCCTTTCGTTAGCATTTGGTATTAAGTTAACTATTTCATGCTTTTCTAAACAGGTCTGAAATTTCACTCCACGTGACCTCCATCTGGATATTTTCATTTCCAACTGTGCTTAGATTGTAAAACAATATTGGCCTTTATCGTCTTTTAGCCATATAAATTTGTTTCAACATTATTCCAGCGCATGGTATACCACTAATCTGGTTATATTAAGAAAAGCTTACATTGATGCAACTATTATGGCCACTTTCTAAATAGCTTCTTATCTAGGAAGCACGGACACTCTGCCGGAGGCTGAGTGATTTTGAAACCAAAAAGCTCTCGCCGTCGCCGAACATAGAGAGAGAGTAGCCAGTGAAGCGCAGGCTTGAGTTATACCTACCTGAGCAAGCAATTTTGAGAGGCAACCAGCCGTTGTGGTGCTTTCCCTTGGTATCGTCAACGACGGGAACGAATGGGAAGACGAATCGTCGATTGTTGAGGAAGGATATGAAGGCGAATGGAAAGACGAATCGGTGTTTGCCTCCTTCTCTTCCTCCATAAATTGCTTGATCACCTTTTGAATGAACTCAACTTTGTCCTCAAGGCCCTAGTTCCAACTTCCAACACCTTCAAATGGCTGTGCAGGCCTTTTTAAAAAAAGTCAGTCCCTCTTGCAAAAGGTCACGTGGCTGTGCAGTCATTTCCTAGTTCCTACACGGTCATTTAGTCTATCTCCAAACATATCTCTACAAAATTCTTGCTTTTCTCATAATTTATCTAAGTCATAATTTATTTATTTTTTTTATATATTTTATTTACTAAATAGTAGAAATTATAATTATAATTATAATTATCTTTCTTTCTTTCTTTTTTTGATATATAATTATAATTATCTTAATATTTTTTTAAATGAATTTACTTAATGACAATAAAACTATATATTTATTTATTGCCGTGTCCATGTCGGGATTTTTGAAAAATTGTCATGTCACCATGTCTGTGCTTCCTAGCTTCTTATAATATTCCAATATCCTAGGACAATGAGAATATCACCTGCATAAATATACTTCAACATCTAATTCTTTGTTCACGTGCCAGATGGCTTCTCAGAAAATCAATAAATCCTAGGCCAATGAGAATGCCAGCTGCAAAAGTATACATCCCGTCTTTTTTCTTTTCTCGTTTTATTTTTTTATCATTTTTTTTGTGTGTTGGGGGGGGCAATAACTAGACCTTAGTAGCTTACTAGTACAGGACAAAGTTCTGAAATAAGCGACAGAAAATTTACAAATATACTTCAGCGTGATCTTGAGAAATGTCATGCTTATCCACTAGCGCAGCCGAAGAGCAATGAAAAGATTAAATCCTCTAGCACACTGAAAATAAGCTACATAGTGTATTACCGGCTAGATGGTGTATTCTTGAATCCACAAGAAAGAGAGAAAATCTCAAAATTGCATTAGACTTGAGTAACTGAATAATGATTATCCTGCCCAAGAGCCCTATAAAATTATATATAGGCAATAAACTTAACCCTAGGAACTTGAGTCCTGTAGAAAAAGGAAAATAAAATTAGGAAGCTACGTATCTAACCTGTAATAAGGGAAAAGTATTCCAAAAAATATTTCTACTAAATATAATATCCTAATAGGACTCAACTTTGACTAAATTATTTCTAAAAACCTCTTAACCAAGAAAATAACATACAACAACAACAATAAAGCCTTTGTCTCACTCAAGTAGGATAGGCTATATGAATCTGGTTGTGCCATAAATATCGTTCCAAAGTCATCTCCTCAATCAAGAAAATAACTTATAAAAATAATAAAAAATACAGAGTCATAATTCGCCCAGGGTCCTAGTCCTACGTTAAGCTCGCCCACTTCAAAAAAATCTTCAATGCCAACAAATAATTACTTCAAAGATTTTAGACACTTTAGTACCTTCAAAGAACTGATTTCCACAACTTCAAAAACCTAAAACAACTCCTCAATATCCTTGAGTTGATTCACCATATTTAGAGACAAAAGATTTAACATGACAAAATAAAAAATTGATTTCAATAAAATCAAGATCAATCACTCGCAAATTTTCTTTTTGAAGATCTCACACAAACATCTTCCACGAACTTTTGCCCATTACTTTTCAATTGATCTTCAATACACTCTTCTTCAATACTCATTTCGTACATTTCTTGCTTCCGATACTAATGTTCCTCGTGAACTACTTGATAACTATCAATATTAATTGTTATCCTAGAATCATCATAATCATAACCTAATAGATCTCCTTCAAGAAGATAAGTTACTTTTTCTTGAATATAGCCCCAGTGACTACGTCGCTTCTTGTTTTGACACGTGGGGTCATATTTTTCCTCCACCGTTGTTTTTTCCTACAACTTGTTCTTCATAGTACCATGGTGAAAACTTTTTCATCGCAAGTCTTTTCATTCTTGACCATGAGCGGATACGAAACTTGTCTCATTTTTCACTCGATTCTTGGAAATCCAACCACCACCATATTGTTGGAACTTTAAGCTTATATGATACTTGCACTTTCCACCTTCAGCCATTCATGCATTCAAATATTCAATTTTCAATACCCAATCATAGATGTTTTCCGAAAATGGAGCCCTATTAAATTTAGGCAAATTATCATGAGGCCTAAAATCTCAACAAAGAGGAATGGCTTCATCTACGTAGCGATATCTATTATCTCCAAGATCTCAATTCATGTCACCCATGGCTTTTTGTATCGTCATCTTCAAGTTCATTAGTGACCATGCCAAGATACTTCAAAGCTCTAATGCCAATTGGAGCAACTGAATAGCAATGAAAAGACTAAACATTGTTCTAGTAGACAAAAAATATGCTAGATTAGCACACAAGGGGGCTCTTGAATCCACAAGAAATGACTCTTGAATCCAAAAGAAAAAGCAAAATCTCAAAATTCTATTAGACTTGAATAACTGAATAATGGTTTCCCTGGCCAAGAGGGATACAATAATTATTTATAGGTAATAAACCTAACCATAGGAACCCTAGTTTTGTAGAACAAGAAAAACAAAATTAGGAAACTACAAAAACTAGTACCTATAAATCAAGGAAAAGTACTCCAAAAACAACTCTACCTATTACAGTATCCTAATACGACTCTAGTTTGACTAAATTACTTCTAAAAACCCCATAAACTAAAAAAATTACAGCAACAATAATAAAAAAACATAATTGGCTTGGGGTCCTTGACCTATGTCATACTTTCACAAGTCATGATTTCAATTTTTACCACCAGAAATTTATGCATGACATGCAAGCTTAACAAAAGCCAACACTCACTTGAGTATGAGTTTTCACCAATTTATGTAAAATGATCACCAGCACACGGTGTACAAATTACTTAACATGAAGAGGTATCATGAAAATATAAATTTTATGGAACAATAAAATACTAAATTTTCGAAAGATACTAGTTGAAATAAATTTACGTACAATATTATAATAGCCAAATTCCACTTTGGATCCTATTATGTTCAGCCACTTTTTTATGTCGCCAGCTGAGTTTAGTCTGTTACAATTAAATCTTGTATCTTTACTTTTTTAGTTTCGTTTTTAATTCGTCTTTCTGTTAGTTTTTGCAGTTAATTGGAACTATAAATGGCCATGTGCGTTGCACATGACTATAATAAGGTTAAAATTGTAAAGTCCACTTATCTTTATTTCTATTTTTTTTTCTTTTTCTTCTCTTCTTTCAAAAACAGAGTCCACTGCGAACATCACCTTCACTTCCTCCACCACATGGCCACCATGCCCATTTCTCTTTTTTCTATTTCTTCTTTTTTTTTTTTCTTTTTCTCTCACCTATATTTTTTCTAAGGATGAGCATTGGGTACAATGGTCAAGTTGTTCCAATGTAACCTAGAGGACCAAGGCTCAAATTTTGGAAACAATTACTCTATAAGCTGGGATAAGGTTGCCTACTGCTGACCCTCTCCAGATCCCAGAATGGTGGGAGCCTTCATGCACTGAGCTGTCATTTTTTCTCTTATATTTTTTCTCTCTCTCCAACTCTTCACAGTAGTAGGTCAGCTAGTCATCCCACCACCGGCATCCACCGCCATCCCTGAACATGATGTTGTTTAAGAGCAATCTCAGTTCAAAGAGCGCTTTTTGTTCTTCCAAGTACCGCCACCGAGAGCATGTTCCCAGTACTTCCACCAACGAGAATGTCCCACCAATTCGCTACAACAAGTGGTACTAGAAGAAGGTGAATTTCAAGAACCCACACTAATGAAATTCTCTATTTTTCGTTAAATTCAACTTTGAATTCAAAGCTGAGATAAATTCAGATTAGGGAGTAATATTCAGTTTCCGGATTTGATTCTGAATTAAATTAGTCAGGGAAGGTGGAAGGTCTATTGGACCTCCCAAACTTGTAATAATTTTCCATCTCGTTTGGAGTGGTGGTGGTGGCGGCCACGCAGCCATGAGAGAGAGGAATGGAGAATGAAGGTGAATGGTGGCAATGGGCCTCTTGGATCATTATTTCTAAAAGGAAGAGAAAGAGAGAGAGAGAGAGAGAGAGAGAGAGAGAGAGAGAGAAGAGGGGGGGGGGGGGGGGTGAAGAATAAGAAACAGAAAAAAAAATGAATAAAAAATAACAATAATTGATGTTAACAATTTTACCATTAATATGACCATGCGCATGACTCTTTTCAGTCCAAATTAACTACATTATAATGGAAGGACAAATAAAGTGAAAGATAGGAACATTATTGTGTAACAAATCAAACTTAGCGGACAACAAAAAAAAAAATTGGTCAAACTTGGAGGGTCCAAATTGGAATTTTCCCTAATATGATTGCAGGATCAAAAACAGCATACTGGAGCAGTACATCATGTCTAACTACAGAGTAAGCAACATGAAGCTCGATAATCTGACAACATAATCTGGTTAAACAATTTTACTTGGTCATGATGGACAATAAAAAAGAATAAATAAAATCCACTAAAACGACCAAAAGTAATTTATAAGCTAGCAACAAGTTAAAGAATACAAAAATGAATACTGATTACAAAATAACATGTACAAATACAAAAGATACACGCCTAGGTTTGGGACTCTTCTACTGCACTACTATGAGTAAGGTAATCAAAACCCATATTTAAAATTATAGTAACCTTCGAATGTGAAAAGTGTTGAGATTTCCAAGTGTAGATCACCAAGCAGTAACAGTTCTGAGAACAATTTCATTGTGAATGGAATGGAAAACCTTTGCACTAAGGGACATGAAGGCGACGTGTGTGGAGTAAACATTCGTTACAACAGTTCTAAAACTGAAGCGGTGTCACGTTACAGGAGCCGACTAACGTGGTGGAGGGTAATACCCAACCCAAAAATCAGCTGGTATTTACTTTATCCGTCCATCAGATTTTACCCGAACTGCAAGCTTTTCACTGCAGTTTTTAGTTAAAAAAAATAACCTGGAAATTAGATTTCAATTGTAACTGCTCCTGATTCCAAAAGTCTCTCAGTCCACCATAGTGGAAAGAGATGGGGGAAGTGAAATGAACCAAAAGCATGTGGCATTGAAATCTCTCATATCCATTCAGTATCATCTACTTCTATTAGAGAAGGAAGGTGCCCAAAATACCCTTCTTTCAATCCTATCTCCTAGAAGAGAACACTACGCCCAACTGAAACTGTTCGTCTCATCCAAATCCACTATGCGTCCTATGACAGACCATATATCAACAAGTCAACCGACACTACAACACAAATTGCATCCCCCATATGGATTCATTAGGAACTGCAATAATTTCTTCATGCATCAACCGGCACAACTGGTAGTGGATTTTTGAATTTGTCTATTTTTTCTTAAGGAATCCACCAATTTCAGTGAACTGCTACTGCCTACATCAATAATCATCTGTCTGATAGAGTGAAATCGTAGAATCAGCAACTCCAAAGTTCAAAGTGACTTTATGATGCCACCTTTTTTCTGACAATCAGTCCGCCAAAATATAATCAACACTCACAACACAAGAATGAATAAACAGAAGACCGGTAACCAACCATAGTTAAGAAACCCCTAGGCCGAAGGACCATATGATTTGGGACTCTAAAGAACAAATACAAATGGCTTGAAGAGGAACAACACTAAGATTGCGTCTAGGTAAGGTAATCCAAGGAGGGATTTCACTTTGAAAACGAATTTCACAATTTTTTGTCTAAAATCCCTTGTTTGGGTACTAGTAAAAAGAATTTATTAAATTCATTGAATTTGTAAAATGGAATTTCAAATGGAGAAAATTGAATTTCTAAATCCTTTCGAAACAAATGTTATTTTCAAATCCCTCAAAAGAGGAATTTCACTTCTCCCAATATAAGTAAAATGATATTACTAAAATTATATTATTAACATAGGTATAAAAATAGTATAATTAAAATAATATACTTAAAATCATATTACTAAAGTAGGTATAAAAATAGTATAATTAAAATGATATTACAAAATTATATTATTAAAATTATATTATTAAAATATATATAAAAATGATATGATTAAATTATTAAAATAAAAATTATATTATTAAGTATATTTTCATATTTTTTATTATTAAAATTTAATGGATTTCAAAATTCTGCGACCAAATATTTGCCTATCCAAACAAGGAAATTATGAAATTATACAATCAAAATCATCATCTAGAATAGTTATCCAAACAACAGATTTGTAAATGGTAGGATTTCAAAATCCAAAATTTTGAAATCCCATCATTTACAAATTCCAAGAATTTATCAAATTCCTTACCCAAACACAACCTAATTGTTAAGAAAAAATCCAATTACCGCCTTTGTGGTTTGTCTATATTGCACATGAATCCTCTTTGTACGAGTTGATCAAAATTTCCAATCCTCCACAGAACTCACCATTCTTAAATGAATCAAAATAGGTCAACAATGTTTCCCCTCTTTGCATAGGGTTATGTTCATTAAAGCAATGAAGCGCCTTCTTCATAGGATTTAAACTAAGGACACAGTTTTATATGAAATTAATCAATAAAAGGCTAAACATAAAACATCTTCCAGTTGTAGATTATTTGGATGCTGATGTTTTATAGTAGATATAGCTTCTTCATATTTGAATTCATTAGTTTTGTGCACTCAATCCAACAAACCAAGGGGTTATCACCATAGACGGCCTTGTCATTTTTAAACATATCATTCAACACCCCCTCTTATTTTGAAATTACCACAGGTACCCTTGCCAAAAAAAGTGGAAAACAACTATTATACCGTTAAATTTATATGAATTGAAAAACTAAACTTTTATTGAAAATGATATGATATTACTGCTATGCCCTTTTTTTTCTAAAACATGTTAATATTTATATTTCTTTTCTCTTTCTTTTTTCCCTTTTTTTCCCCCTCATTTTTCTTCATCTTCTTGCGGCTTGTATAGGTACTACTAGCAAACAACACAACCATAGTAGATCAAGAATGGGTAGGTGAAAAAAGTAGAGCGATAACACCACTCTACCACCAGTCCTTTACCCTCATCTTCATTGTCATCAACTCTGTTCTAGTAGAGAAAGTCGAGCAAGAGAGAGAGAGAAATGGAGAGTAGATCTGAGAGAACGAAGCAATTTTCTTCCAAAAATTAACATTTTCAATCTGCCATCGCGTTCCAGCACCCAAATTGTAGATATTCTTCTAGAAATTTGAATCCAAATTTCAATAATTAAAAAATCAAACAAACTCTACCACTATTTCTCTTTTTACAACTTCATCCACCTCTTTAAAGTATAAATCTTTTCTCGGGAATCAACTCACACATCAAATGACTGAAACCATTTCTTCGTAATTGTGTTAGAAACCATTTTGATGATGGTGGAAACAGAATCGGCGACAGATTTGATCTGTGCAAGGGAAGCTGTAGAGGGAACTGGTTCATGGTGGTGTTGGGAGTGGCCTTTGACACTGACTGAGAGAGAGAGAGAGAGAGAGGAGGGGACGCCGACATTATGTTTGGGTGGCGTGTGAATGGAATGGGTGGCAGAAAACCTAGGTGAAAGTTAAGGTTAGAGAGATGAAAGCTAATTAGTAATTTCACTTTGTACCCCAAAGTTTATATTACATATTATTTTGTATCATTGTGCTTAATTGTTCTCATTACCTAGAATTACTAGCTTGTGTTATACTAGTTAATTATCAATTTTTTATATGATTTCTATTAACAATCTATTTAATAAAAAAATAATAAATAATAAATAATTAATTGGACTTAATTAACAAAATAAAAAATGAAAGAGCAAAAGTAAGATATGTGGCAACTTTATAGGGTTGTTCAGATTGTAATTACCTTATGACAGAAATATAACAGAGGTTGGGGACTGGATGGTTGGATGTGAAAGAGAGAAGAAAGAAGGGAAAAATAGAAAAAGTGGAGAGAAGAAAATAAGGGAATTTTAAAACTTAATTTAATGAAATAAGGGTATTTTGGTCTTGATTGAAGACAAGTAGGGTTAATTTAAAAAAGATATATTACAGGTTGACTTTCAAAATGGTATAATAGGCAATTTATTTCTAGTTTTGGGCTCAAGGGGTCTTTATGTCATATAAAATAATATTATAAGGGGTCTTAGAGGATGTTTTAATAGTATAAGGGATTCCCATGGTGTCATTACAAATGATAGGGGGTGTATGTGGTAATAACCCATGTAAAAAACAAAACAAAAAAAAAGAATCTTTTATAGATGCATAGTTTTGCTTCATACAATGTCTCCGTGGTTGTCATTTTTTGGTCAATAGAAATGTTGTTTTATCTCCGGTACTGGTAATCACCAAAAGACGGATTAATGTGGCCTAAACATTGTTTCTTTGGTGTCAAAAGTCTTCAAGAATGGAAGAACATAGAACATTAGGACCATTTGACTTGTTCGTTTAATGGTACAGATGATTTTACAACTGAATTTTATTGTCCAGTTGATCCAAAAGAAAAAAAAATTAATCTTTCCCATTCAAGGTATTTAATGGAAGTTGCATAATTTGTATAGAAGTTGATTTTATCAACTTTCCTAATATGGTGTTTTTTTGGCCTTCATTACTTTCAAAATTAGCATGATTCAAGAATTTCTTCAATAAAAGACATTCTTTTATAAAGATTTTGGGGGACTAATTATGAGTATTTAGTGGCACAATTTTTATAGATTAAAAGGCAGAAGACGATTTGATGCTTATAAAAATCTCCACGTTCAATCAGTTGGATTTTTCTTCAACCACATTCATTGATGCTATTTTTGGTAGATATGATGAATAATAAAAGAACGCATATTCCACTTCCTGATCAACAATTAAAATTAATGGGACCTATAAACTATTTGTTTGAATTATCCTTTAAAATCAACTATGACCCACCCGCAACGCACATGTACATATACTAGTTTTAGTGAATACAGACATTAACAGCAAAACCACACTGTAATTCAACATACTAGGGCTCGCCACCCATTTTAAAGTGAGCTATATGGGGTGGCACACCAAACAAGCTCAAATCTCATAAACTTGTGATCTAATAAAGCTGAGGATGGTTCTCATCGTGCAAAAAGTAGGGTATCTCATTTAAACATTCACTAATGGAGATTTTCACACAATTGACACAGCAGTTCGGAGCACACCTGAAATGCAAGGGGTACATGTCCAAAACCACCCCGAAACCTGGTAGGGATTTAAAATTTACCCGACCCCAACAAAAAAAATGTTTCCGCAAAAAAAAATTACTTTCGAGGAGCAGGTGGTTACCTGCGGGGTCATGTTGATATTGTTATCCCTAATGAAGGACAACATCCCCAGATAGCATAGATGTTTGTGTAGCTGCAAATCTAGACATGCACTCACAGGACCCTACTTCAGGAGGCAATTCGTGTGTATTTCATATTATTGTGGAAAAATCAACTATTAACTATTCTTTCTTGAACGGTAGTTATTTCTTCTTCCTCCGTTTCATTCTAAAAGAATATGAAGGTTTTAAAAAAACGAATCTACATTAATACACTGGGGGGGAAAGAAGAAAACAACAAATCAGTATCATTTCGACTAAGGAAAATGAATGATGATTGGTAGATACTGAGAAAGATTTGAACAGCACTTTGTATAAATAATATGATATCAGCACGTAAAAAAACATGATCATAAAGAAAGCTAAAGCTAAATCAAATGGCAGAAACAAATATATATATATATAGAGAGAGAGAGAGAGAAGGGGTTGGAAGAAGCTACCTTTCGAGGAGGAATAGACTCGGGCTCCATTGCCATCAGTCGCCCAGCAAACCTTATCGCGACACACAACACATATCTGTGACGGTATCTGGTTGACGATTCTTCACCAAATCAAATGGGTGCCAGTAATTAGGGTTTGGCCATCAAACCGTTTGTCATATCAATTGAATCTTAAACACTGAGATTCGGTGATCCCCACGACTCAGAAAAGAAAGATAAGGAGGAGGGGGAGACGGAGAAAAAGAGAAAAGAGAAAATAGTAGACTTAGGATTCAGCGAAAAACGAAAAAATAGACTACGATCAACCGGTTGGGGAAAATTATATGTTAATTAGGGCTTTGAGCCGGATTCACCTCTATACCAAAAAGAAAAATGGTGGTTTTAAATGGAGCCAAAAGTCTACTATTTTTTATATTTTTATATCCACTCTCAGCACTCTTATTTCCTCTTTTCCAAAACAATCCAATTCATAAAAAGTATTATTTTACACGATAAAAATACTCCTAAAAATAATAAATATTAACCATCAATAAATATTTATTAATCACCGTTACTACCACAAAAAATATTTACTAGTATAACCGTCACTACCACAACAAACATTCCTATCACCTCCAGCACCACACCGGTGTCCCCCTTTAGAACTAACTAATTTTGTAGGTTGGATTATAGGTTACGGAGGTTTTCGGCAATTGAGGAGCTGTTACACACGTATCGGAGATTTTTTAACAACATCATTTTGCGCCGTCTGTGAGAAGAAAATAAGAAGTTCACCGACAAAATGAGACATTTACAGTTAAGGGAAACAAGCCTAAGTCAGGGAGGAAAAATCCTACTCCCCGTGGATACGAAAACACGTGTGAAGGCTTCAAGTGGAGTTCATGCCATTGTTCGCTTTGAGATACAAGATAATAACCCTGCCAGCGTTTCTAGGGTTAGCTTCGTGATAAATGCGACTAATCCCTATGGCGGGAAAATGGACCGTGAACAAAAGAGGAAGGTCCATGAGGCAGGGAAGAAGCCAGGCAACAGACGGGTGATCACATTTGATGACGAGGACTATGGGGAAGTGGCTTATCCTCATGATGACGCCTTAATAATAATGCTCTAGATCTCTAGCTTCGAGGTACGAAGGATTATGGTCGACATAGACAGTTCAATCAACGTCATTTTTCGTTAACACACTCAATCAGATGGGTATTTCCAACTCAGACATTGGGTCAACCCAAACGCTGATGGTAGGTTTTAATGGAGACCTAAGCTCTCCAATGGGGAAGATCACATTACCCGTCGCAGTGAGCAAAGATGAAAGTGGATTGACTAAGGCTATGGAGTTCACCGTGATGGATTTTGTGTCCCTATACAATGCTATCTTGGGATGGCCCTAGCTTCATGCAATGGGGGCAGTAGCATCAACACTTCATCAATGTGTAAAGTACGTGAAGGATGGCAAGATGCTTGTCATTTGAGGAACCCAAGCTACGTCCAAACAATGTTTAGCGATAACTAGGAAACAAAAGAAGAAGAAGACAACCAAACAACGACATGAGTAGGGACTCATCAGGGCTTAGATCAACAGCCCAGCTCAAAAGCAAGAGCTCGCTAGATCTCAGATCAGCAGTCAAACTCAAGAGCTCGTCGGAGCTCAAATCAACAACCCAGCTCAAGAGCACATCGGAGTTCAAACCAGTAGCTCAGCACAGGAGATCGATGATTTTAAGAAGCATCCTAGAGTCCTCTAACTAGTTGAATAAGTTAGAAAAGTGACTCTCGGTCAAGGGGACAAAAAGTTATTGATTGGAACATCACTGAGTAAATCTAAGGAAGAAAAACTCCTGCAACTGTTAGAAAGGAATCTGGATGTGTTCGCTTGGGCAACTGAAGACATGAAGGGAATTAGCACTAAAGTGATGGTTCACCAACTTGATATCTCAAGGTCCTACCCTCCAGTAAGGCAGAAGAGAAGGATGTTGAGTCTGGAGAAAAGTGAGGTGATAGAGACTAAAGTATGAAGGCTGCTCGAAATAGGACACATAAGAGAGGTGATCTACCCAAAGTGGCTAGCTAATCCAGTACTGATCAAGAAGAAGAATGGGGAATTGAGGATGTGCGTGGACTTCACTGATCTTAACCAGGCATGCCCCATGGATTGTTATCCAATACCCAAGGTAGACTAGATGGTAGATGCAGCTGCTGGGTATGAGTTATTATCCATGATAGATGCTTACTCGGGGTATAATCAGATCCTGATGAATCACCAGGACAAGGAAGCAACGACTTTCATCAGCCTTAAAGGTACGTTCTGCTATAGAATAATACCATTCGGTTTGAGAAATACAGGGGCGACATATCAACGACTAGTGAACCACATGTTCCGAGAAAAAATTAGAACAACTATGGAGGTTTATATAGATGACATATTGGTTAAGAGTGCTAAGAAAAAAGATCATTTGGAGCATCTGGAGGAGACTTTCAGAATATTATGGAAGTACAATATGAAGTTCAATCCTGAGAAGTATGCATTCGGTAAGACATCGAGCAAATTTCTAGATTTTATGGTGAACAAGACGGGTATCACGGTTGATGTTGGGCAAATAGAAATTGTTCAGAATATGAATTCCCCCACGACTATACAAGAAGTCTAGGCCTTTGACTAGAAGATTAGCTGTTCTAAACAGGTTTATCTCCAAGATTATAGACAGATGTGCTTATTTTTCAAAATTTTGAGAGGAAGTAAAAAATTTCACTGGGAGGAAAACAACAAACATGTTTTGCAATCCATTAAGGATTACGTGGACTCTGTTGAAACTCTAGCCAAAGTTGACCCTAGGGATAAGTTGTACCTGTACTTGGCGGTTACCACGGTTCCAGTTAGTATAGCATTGGTAAAGGAATGTGCAGGAGGGCAGAGGCAAATATTTTATGTGAGTAAATCATTGGTCCCAAAAGAAACCCGCTATACTAAGCTTGAGAAACTTGCTCTTTGGTAACTGCGGTTCGGAGGCTGAGACCTTACTTCCAAGCGCATGCAATGAACGTGCTGACCTCGTACCCACTTAAGGCAGTGGTCCATAGACCAGAATATTGGCCCAGTGAGCTACTCAAGAGAGGGGTGAATTGGATAGTTATAAAAATTTAAACAATTAAAACTTTCAACACTTAATTTATTAAATAATCAATTTATCCTAAATCAATTATTATCTTCGTTACGCAGCGGATAAGTGTTTATATTCTAAGTGCACACTCAAGTAGAATATGATAAAAATAATAAAGCAGCACACCAAGATATATCTTGGTTCGGCAAACTAACTTTGCTTAATCCTGTCCCCCAAGCTCCATGGAGATTCGCAACCAATAAATCCTTGATCCCTTTAACAAGTAAGAACTAAACCCTTACAATTTTCCTTTTCACTGGCTAAGGAAAAACCTTATCTTTTTACTAGGTTAAAGACTAAACTAATTCTATTACATGATGAATCACCACCTAATCCTTTTATAGACTAAAGATCACACCTAATCCTTTTATAGGCTAAAGATCAAACCTCACAACTCTCACAAGTTTTCTTTTAAATTTAAGGATGGAATCTTCACAATTCACTCAATTCAATTCAAGAAGAATCAAATTCTAGTTCTTTTCAAGGGAAAAGAATAACCTAACATTTTTATACCTTAGGAAAAGATCAAACCCTAATCTTTTTTACCGAAAAATATTGAAACCTAACTACCCTGACTAGACACCAGTTCAACTGTATCTAATCCTCCCAAACTCACAAATACCTAAAAATATAAGTTTTTTCCCATAAGAAACTTCTACCATCTCAAAACAGATATACTCGATAAATGTCTTGAAATTTACTACGTGATAGATACAATGTGAGGAAAATTAATATCTGATTAATAACAAGTGTGGGTAGAACAAATTATAGCTCGTAATTAGATAATAACACGAGATCGTTTTAAAAAGATTTTTATGCTCTTAAATTTGAAAACGATTTTTCAAAAATCCTAAATCCAAGCAATCAACAATAATATGAAATCTGAATTAAGAACAATAACTTGGAAAGATCTCACTAAGAAAACATCGAAGAATGAAAACAAGATCGCAAGATAGCACAAATTGGTGACGCCAATTCAACAGCACTTTAGCTCAAGAACTTTAACACAAAATCTCTCTTGAATAATCTCAATAGAATGATAACTCTTAGAAAAGCATAGGAACTGATAGCTCTTGATGTATTCTATGTAATTTTCGCAAGTCTATATACATAGATTGAGATCAAGTCTTCTAACGGTTAGTTTTCAAAAGATATGCCTCTAAAAGGCACATATACACCCCATATAACATATTCATTCAATTCTGGTGTATTTCACTTAAAAAAAACAAAACAAAAAAAACTATTAAAACTCTCAATTAAGTCCATTAAATATTTCTTAATTATCAATAACAAAGATTGGAAGTATTTAGTTGCTAAGATTGAGAGTATCTTTAATTATATGGACTAAATCAATAGGGATATCAAAATACATGTACCATATCTTCAGTAGGTTCAAATCCCCCAAAATACTCCCTTGGAATCATAAAAAATAGCTAGTTTTTGACCGAAATCCCAAATTCTTCAAAATCTCAACCGAAACAGTCTGTTGACCGAACCTTAGCCAGTCGGTTAACCGATTGATTCAACGTGCAAACCAGGCCAAAACCAAACAGATAGTCGGTTGACTGATCTCCCCATGGTCGATTGACCGATTGATTCAAGGAGTTTTTTCAGCCAAAACACAACGTAGTTCGTTAACCAATTGCCTTCAAATAGGTTGATTGATTGGTTCAGAGACTTCTCCTCTTCCACTCTTAGACCCATCAGTTGACCAAACCCTTCTTGGTCGGTTAACCGACTGATGCAGGATCTTTATATTTTGCTCCGAAACTTTACTATTTCAATCAGTTGACCGATTGATACTGGTTAGTTAATTCATTCACCAATTTCTACTCCAAAACTCAATGTTTAATTCAATTAACCAATTACTTTTCTTGGTTAACTAAATTAACCTTAAATTTCAACTTTAAACATGATTTACACTTAGGTCAATTTTCATTTTTCAATTTCACATAGGAGCACATACTTAAATACTAATTAAGATCCTAAAATTTATCAAATCAAACACACAAAAATATAATTCATTTAATAGTGTCGTGTGTGATCCTAATTCGGGTTGCATTGAGAGTATAAGAGTATTGAGTTTTTTTCACCTAATTTCTTCAGGATTTTTAACACTCTTCATTTCTTCGATGTCCATCTTTGCACCCTCGATATTTTCTTCATGATACAATCTTTAAATGGAACTCTTTTTCTGACACACTCAACAAACTCATTAGTTTTGCAAAAAACATTAACCTTTAATTGTCCATCAAAACCTCGAAATCAACAATCTCCCCCTTTTTTATGATGACCATTAACTTTGATGTTTCATCTAAACAAAAATGTTACCACACTCCCCCTAAATTTGAGGACGGGTATTTAACTCATTTAAGCACATTTATAAAGATAAATTCAAATACTTTAATAGATATTCAATAAAGAAGCAATTCAACACCGATCTATCTTTAATCAGTGCAATGCTTAGGCGAACAAATTTCTAAACATCAACTAACTCGTTAAAGCTCAATATCAATATCATAGATCTATCTTTAATCAGTGCAATGCTTAGGTGAACAAATTTCTAAACATCAACTAACTCGTTAAAGCTCAATATCAATATCATAACTCGTTTAAAGCACAATATCTCCCCCTTTATCAAACACGTTTCTCATTTAAACATCAAACAAATTCTCCCCCTCTATTATCTCAAATAGTGGGGATGGGGAACCAAAAACTTTTTTAACCCCGTTTAAATATCTTAATAAAAGAATTTTTCTTTTAAAAAAAAACTCATCAATTTTTTTAATTTTCAACAAAGAGAATAAAAATCGTTTAATGAATAAAACTCATTTTCAATCATTAGAATATATGTGGATCATCGTAGGAAATAAATATTGATCAAAATATTAAGTATAATTGATCGTGTTTAGACAAAACACAATAAACTAATTACTTGTAACGACTAGGTTTTCCAGGGCCGCTATGCGGTTTCTCCCTTAGAGAATTCTACCTCAAATATTTCACCATTAATAAATAAATTAGTATTACTAATAATTTAGCTCTGATACCACTCTGTAATGACTCAGTTTTTCAGGGCCGCCAAGCAGTTTCTCCGATTGGAGAATTTAACGCTAAAACCAAATGACTAATATTTTATTACATAAATATGAGAATTTTTACAATGCGATGACGACAATTATAATTATCAAATTCTTCGATTCAATTTTAGAATGGTGAATACTAACTACAATTATTATTGATGAGGAGATTTTTGGACACCTCTGAGTCAGCACTTAGGACCCAACCACGTGTCAACCCTCGTAGTAACAAGGACGCATTCCGAAATCCACAACGTCACACTGGAGCATACATCAACTATGGCTCCTTCCTAGAATCTCATTTGCACCCAGGGAGGAGCGAAGAGCCCCGCAGGGATGTGTCGCATTGAACTATGCGCCGTGCCATCAGTGATCAATTTCAGGGACTCAGCCGTTCACCCCGACCGATTCCCCCTTTCACCTTATTTCTTCTCCAAGACTCCACAGATCTTCACTCTCCTCCACCAGCTTACTGCCGCAGGCTTGACAAAGGCCCGCGGGCTTCGCCAAATGGGCCCAAAAGCCCGAGGCCAACGATTATCTCCTAAACGCCCTAGATTATCGGCTAAACACTGGATTTTGACTAATTAATCGTGTTTAGGCCCGACTAATCATCTCCAACGCCTATATATATCGAGGGCTATGTAAGCCCGAGTGACGCTTTAATACTTTAGATTACGCGCGAGTTCATTTGTTTACTTGCTATACTCTATACATTTTCTGTCTGAGCACTAATTACCACGCTGGAGGGGCTTTACCGGGACAAACCCTAGTCTGAGCCTTCTGCAGGTACACTCCCTGAGGAGCAGGACTCTAGACATAGTAGGTCAGTCCTCCCAGGACCCAGCACAACTCACGCGAGGACTTTTCAACCGACGACTCCACCTCAGTAAGTAGACCCACCTGTCATCCAACTGGACCATACTCGAAGTGTGTACCAGTTTTATGCACCAACAGTTTGGCACCGTCTGTGGGAACCGAGCAAAAAGCCTTCCCTTGATCACTGCTCTCTACTCAGCTGAGCTTGAGTGATTACAAGGTTTAGTTAGATAGATACAAAATTGAAGAACGAGAAGACATGTCGAAAAATCCAAGCGCATACCCACAAGCTCCCACCAACGAGGATAACTGCCCCCTCAATGGTCAGGCAGGACCATCCACTCTGCCACCTGGAACTGCGGGACAAACCTCAAGAGTTGTGGACGTATCTCGGTTTGATCTCCTTGAACGCCAAATATAAGAGTTCAAGTCAAGTATACAACTCCTCCTCGTGCGCTTGCCACCGCCCCCTGTTCAGGGTGGACCAGCCCTTCAGCCCGCAACGCTTGAGGAGCCGCCCCAAAATTGCGATGTTTTTATGGACACTCTGAATGGACAGCAGCCCGAAGGCCGCCCTCTACCTCGCAACCCTGAGTTTGTGGGACAAGAGAGGGCCCTCCCTGTAATACCGAGATCTCCACCTCCTTTGCCACATAAATTTGTGCCAAGGGATATGTCGGTGTCCCCTAATGGTTGTGCTATTCATCGTCCTGCCAGGTCCGATCATAGAGGTTGGTGTGATCGTGAGGTTGACTCTTACTCACCTCTCTCCCACCACCCTAATGCCCGGGCTGCGGACAGTCGGATCTAGGGAGAGCCCCAAGCAGGGGAGGCTATGGAACGTCGTCTAGCCAACGTAGAAGCCCTTCTCCAAGAGGTACAAGGAGGCCAGGTTGGATCAGGTATTATTCCGGAGATGAATTCTCCTTTTATGGATGAGGTACTGGAGGAAGTAGCACCGAGACACTTCACCCAACCCCAGATGAGTCCGTATGATGGGACTTCAGATCCTGTTGACTACCTTTCTATGTTCAAGTCTTATATGGACATGCAGGTGGCCTCTGTAGCTTTGAGGTGCAGAGCCTTTCCCATCACTCTTATAAGTACTGTAAGATCGTGGTTCCAAGGTTTGCGGCCAGCGTCCATCTCCACCTTCAGAGAACTAGAGCAATTGTTCCTGGCTCGTTTCAGTCGTTCCTGGCGTAGGCCAAAGACTGTGGCTTATATCCTCAGTCTTCGACAAGAGCCCACTGAATCTTTGGGTAATTACGTTGAGTGTTTAAACCGAGAAACAAATTTATGCGATGACCTCCCTGACGCCGTTGCGCTAAATGCCTTTGTTGACGGGCTCCAGCATCAGAGATTATCCTACGATCTTTGCTCTAACCTTGCTCTCACACTCGATCAAGCGCTAAACCATGGGATTAGATTCCATGGTACTGACCTCCGTGCTGCAACCAGAAGAGGGCAAGCAGGAGCAAAGAAGCCAAGGAAATCAGGAAATGAAGGTTCGAATTAAGCCCAAGGCTCGAGAAGATTACGAGATGAAGGAAGATTTAGACCCCTTCCCGGAAACAGGAGGCCACTTCCTCCTCCAGAGCGTCACCAACCAGAGTTCACCCCGCTTAGTCTAGTTCACCCCGCTTAGTCTTCGACAAGAGCCCACTGAATCTTTGGGTGATTACGTTGAGCGTTTCAACCGAGAAACAAATTTATGCGATGACCTCCCTGACGCCGTTGCGCTAAATGCCTTTGTTGACGGGCTCCAGCATCAAAGATTATCTTACGATCTTTGCTCTAACCTTGCTCTCACACTCGATCAAGCGCTAGACCGTGGGACTAGATTCCATGGTACTGACCTCCGTGCTGCAACTAGGAGAGGGTAAGCAGGAGCAAAGAAGCCAAGGAAATCAGGAAATGAAGGTTCAAATCAAGCCCAAGGCTCGAGAAGATTACGAGATGAAGGGAGGTTTAGACCCCTTCCCGGAAATAGGAGGCCACTTCCTCCAGAGCGTCACCAACCAGAGTTCACCCCGCTCATGGTCTCAGTAGCTACCGTCTTTGCAAAAAACTCAGGGCAAGACTTCTTCCCTCCTCCGCCTCCCCTAAGAGGAAGGCCGGTCGGGAGATCGATGACCCAATACTATGAGTTCTACCAAGACCGAGGTCACTCCATAGAGAACTGTTACCCTCTCCGGAAGTCAATAGTCCGTACCCGGGGATAGACCAAGGTCATCCACCAAGGGCGGGGCATTGATCGGGTCTGAGGGCTTGCAGCCAAGTACTTCTCCTTACCAGTCGACTATGAGTCCGACATTCTAAAAGGGAAGGTGGTCCTGTATGGACTAAATGGAGATAACCTGAAAGGGTTCTTGAATGAGCCTGACTACGGAGAACTCCCCGATAACTGGCCACGGGGTCTAACCAACGTGTTACGCCCCTGCGGACTGAGAGGACCAGGCACCCTAGAAAACACTCCTCCTAAGTCCACGACACGATTTCCTTGCAATCAGCTCGTGTCCTGGACTGGGGGGCTAGTGGTCCATGGCCCTGGGCAGAGACAAGAAATTTGTTTGGCAGAGATGGTAACAAATTTCAACAAAATTTTTGAAATTTTACAACTCTGAAAACAAGACCAAGCAGAAATCGACTTGGCAAAAAACATCGGGAGAAATGAGTCGACTTTGAAGTACCTTGTCTATGCCACTCAAAAGCTTAAATGCTCACGTGTAAAAAAACAGGAGTAAGCGAAAAAGAGTGTAAAATCCTAAGTCCTGAAAAAGCGACGGTCTGAGCTCAGTCCTCTTCACCTTCGTTGTGAGGGGTGTCCGTGCG
Organism: Eucommia ulmoides; assembly: GCA_016647705.1. Taxonomy (NCBI): domain Eukaryota; kingdom Viridiplantae; phylum Streptophyta; class Magnoliopsida; order Garryales; family Eucommiaceae; genus Eucommia; species Eucommia ulmoides. The sequence goes on along the minus strand of CM028325.1, from coordinate 211,211 downwards.
AGGGGAAGTGGATTTAATCTCACCCTCCTCAGGGGGCCCTCATTAGCACTATCCGCCTCAGCGTCCTTATGCATGACACCATCTTGAGGTTCAGTCTCAGTGCCTCGTAACCAGAACTACCAAGTGTGACGGACACCGCCCTACTGTGACACTCCTAGCCTGCAGGGTCCAGTAACGATCTTTTCTAAAAACGTCGTCAAGGAGTGTCGTCCAGAAATTTCACCACATCTCCTCGGACTGGCGTTGTCTAATCCGGCTCCCCCTGTCCTACCGTGCTCCCTCAAGTCGGCTGGGCGCAGGTGAGGGTCTATCGAAAATTCTCCCCTCAAAAAATCCATAAGTATATAAAAAAATAATAATAAAAAGAAAAAAAAAATTATTAAAGTTAAAGTTGGAGGGGGCAAGCCCCTTGGGGCTGCGCCCCACTTTGGGGGCGCAGTACCTAGGGCGCTGGTGTCACCAGCGCCCACTTTGGGCGCTGGTCACCAGCGCCAGCCCTTGAGTGGGTGCTAACCAATGCCCAACATAATTGGGCACTGGTCAGCTTGGTCGGGCCATCGCCCATTGCACGACGACGGTCGGCGAGCTCCGGGCCACTCGCCGCGTACCCATCCCCCTATGGCTCACCTTTATTTTTCTCGCGCTGAAGGTCGGTCCGTTCTCAGGGCTTGTTCACGGTGAATGTGTATAGCCCTGAAAATCAAAAAAATTCGGGGCCGCCTTACCGTGCTACCTGACCTTGGACCTCGGCGATATAAGAGTCTATTTCAAATTAGCTCCTCTAAAAAAGTTCAACTCTTGAAAAATTGTCGCCGTGAAATCGAAAAAATTTGGGATCGCCCTGCCGTGCTACCTGACCCCGGACCTCAGCGATATGGGAGCATATTTCAAATTAGCTCCCCTAAAAGAGTTCAACTCTTGAAAAATTACTGTCTTGAAAATTGAAGAAATTTGGGACCGTCCTGCCGTGCTACCTGACCCCGGACCCCGACCAAATAGAGGCCTATTTCGAATAAGCTCCTCAAGAAAAAACTAACTCTTGAAAAAATGTCGATCAGAGGTGTTCTAGCGCTTCGAAGTATCCAAGATGCCCGTTTAAACCAGGAATTGATATCCCTGACCGTCTTGCTTCCCTCGTCGCCTAGGGCTAGGGGGCTACTGATGAGGAGATTTTTGGGCACCTCTGAGTCAACACTTAGGACCCAGCCACGTGTCAACCCTTGCAGTAACAGAGACGCATTTCGGAATCCACAACGTCATGCTGGAGCATACACCGACTATGGCTCCTCCCTAGAATCTCATTTGCACCTAGGAAGGAGAGAAGAGCCTCGCATGGACATGCCGCTTTGAGCTATGCGCCGTTCCATCGGTGATCAATTTCAGGGACTCAGCCGTTCACCCCGACCGACTCCCCTTTTCACCTTATTTCTTCTCCAGGACTCCACAGATCTTCGCTCTCCTCTACCAGCTCACTGCCGCAGGCTTGACAAAGGCCCGCGGGCTTCGCCAAATGGGCCCCAAAACCCAAGCCCAACGATTATCTCCTAAACGCCCTGGATTATAGGCTAAACACCAGGTTTTTACTAATTAATCGTGTTTAGGCCCGACTAATCATCTCCAATGCCTATATATATCGGGGGCTATGTAAGCCCGAGGGATGCTTTAATACTTTAGATTACGCGTGAGTTCATTTGTTTACTTGCTATACTCTGTTTATTTTCTCTCTGAGCACTGATTACCACGCTGGAGGGGCTTTACCGAGACAAACCCTGGTCTGAGCCTTCTGCCGGTATACTCCCTGAGGAGCAGAACTCTGGACATAGTAGGTCAGTCCTCCCAGGACCCAGCATAGCTCACGCGAGGACTTTTCAACCGACGACTCCACCTCAGCAAGTAGACTCACCTGTCATCCGACTGGACTATACTCGAGGTGTGTACCAGTTTTATGCACCAACAATTATAAATAGAAATTCTAATATAATTCATGCCGGGGTCACAACTGTCGTAATGTGCTTGTGCTCTTCTTTATTTTTGGATTAAGTCTAAAACAAATCATAGTGTAATTCCAGGGTCAAAAAAATGTTTGACCCTAACATAACCAATGTGGTAATTATTTTTTATATTTGGGCTAATGATAATCACAATATATTTGGGTTAATAATAATTTGCTATTACACGACCCTGAAAACTAAATAACCAATATTAATTTGAGAAATTTTAAAAAATACGACGTCGGTAATTATAATTATTGAATTTTCGAGTCGATTTTTACAAAAGTAATTAATAAATACAACTATTACAAATTAAACAGAAAGTCGAATAACATCCCCAGCACAGTTTTGTTCTCACTGGCCCTGCAATCAAAACTGTAGGGTTGTGAGTTAAGACTCAGTAGAATTTTAACACCTCTAATACGTGCATTTAATTAATAGAACACATAAAGCACATAGGCATGATTTTCACAAAATTATAATTATTTCATGAAAATTAACAATTATAATTCGACACAATAATCACATAAATTTCACAATAAATAAATAAAATACATATATTAAAAGAATTAGAAATTCTACCTGAAATTTGAAGCCGAAATTTGAATCGTAATATTTTTCTCGCTCCCAAAAATCATTCAACATTTTATATCCTCTGTAACCTTTTCTTCTTAGGCTTAATATATTGATATGAGCATATATCTTGATCATCATCATCATCATCATCATTATTATTATTATTGTTATTATTATTATTATCTACACGTGTAATCAATATACATATATACGGTTACTAATTAATGTGCTGTCTTCATTTATGTGAAGACAGAACATTTTTGTAAAACCTAAATCGTAAAACGTACATCATAAATAATTGCATTTAGAGCATTAAAAAATTTTAGAGTAAAATTTTATTGATTAAAAAATTCAAATAAAAAATTGGGGGTCAAATTGGAAATTTAGAAACATAAAATTAAAACTTAAGATTTAAATTGACAATTATAAATCAAAAAGTAGAAATATTAAGGGTGAAATTATAAATTTTGAAACTTTTAAAAGTTGAAATTCATTAAAATTAAGATCTTAAGGGAAATTGGGGAAGGAAAGTGCCATTTAACTGTTTTTTTTTAAACACACACACACACACACACATATATATATATATGGACACTATGTGTGTGAGTGACGGGAGACCGTCGGTCGTCTGGGAGAGAAAGATCAGGCGACGGGGCATGAGGGGATCAAATTTAACCACTAAATTCATGCAATAAGTACCCCTTCATGCAATAGAAGTGATCAAATCCTAGATCAAATCTAGAAAATTAGAGAAATTCTAGAGAGAGAGGACCGGAGTGGGGGTCGTCGATTTTTCTTGAATCGGCGTTCCTCCGACAGCGTGGTCGTGGCTGTTATGGGTATGCATGATCGTGTGGACATCGTCGACAGTTCCAGGAGAGAGAGATGGTGGTTCTGCCGGTGGCGTGATTCGTCAACGGCGTGGCAGTGGGCGTTCTTAGCATCGCCGGTGAGCGGGAGTTGCTGATCGCCATCCAATCATCGACGATCGTTGGGCTGGTGAGTATTTATGTGTATTTCCTCTAATTATTTTGGTGGGTGTGTGCATGCATGAGTGTTGCAAGTTTGGTAGGTAAATTTCCGGCGGTGTGGGTTGTGCTCTGTTTTCTTCTTCCGGCAGCGTGTGGGTTTGTGTGTGTGTGTTTTAATTATCCAGTTAGTGTGTGGGTGTGGGTGTGTTGTGTCGGCGAGAACCCAGCAAAAAAAAAAAGACAGAGATGGAGAGAGAGAGAGAGAGAGAAAGGTCGATCAATGGCGGTGGTGGTGGTACGAGTTGGGTGCAGCTACGGTGTGCCGCTGTGTGTGTATGTCGCCGTCGGCAGGGGTCGTTGATCCCGTGGCGTGTCGTTGGCATTGGCCATACATGTGTAGTTGTGTGCATGGGGGTGTGTGTGTCGCAACGTGCGTGGGTATGTGAGCAGTGATCTAGTGGGTGTGCGGGTTAGCTTGTGAGGTGGCCGGTGGTAGTGTTTGATTAATGTTGTGGGTGGTGCAAGGCCGACGGTGAGAATCGATAAGGAGTGGGAGGCCACCGGCGGTTGGCAATAGTAGAGAGAGAGGGGGCCGGCTGTCGGGTTTGGAGAAGAACCAAGAACAAAAGAAAAAAAAAAAAAAAAGAAGAAAGGAAAAAAAAAAAAAAAAAAAGAAGGGAATTACACAAACCACCCCACTGAAAATCAAAAACCCATTTTGTGGTCGCCAAACGATTCGAAAATAGGGGAAATTTCAATCGATTATTAATTTTCGTTAAATTAAATTTTATTTAGTGTTATAAATCCTAAAATTGTAATAATTTCATAACGATTAATTAATTTTAGTTACGTGGTACATAAAATAGTAACGATTCGGAATATAGGGTCTGCATTGCATGATTTAGATATTTTAGATAAGATATTAATTTAGGCTCTGTCACTATTAGGCTCGCAGGCACCGGTGTCTCGATAGAGTGTGGTCAATGAAGGTTTTGGAGAGCGGTTAATGAGGTGAGTGTACTGTCTTCTTGCCAAACTATTTATATATATATATATATATATATATATATATATATGATAGAAAATGGTTGTAGTTAAATTAAATAACTTCAAAATGATATGAATCAAGCAGGTTTCTGGTTGAGTTGAGAAAATAGATTTTTAATGAATTGTGTTGATTTTGAAAGGAAATTGAAAATGGTTTTTCGCTAAAATTTGGTGGTTTTTAAAAGAGAGTGGGAAATACCTGGTTTTCTAAAAATAAAGGATGGAAAAATGGTTTTAGGTGAAATCAGACGTTTTTAAAAAAAAATGAGAAATATAATCTTGGATTAAAAATCAATTTTGGAAATAGAGGGTAATGTTTGAGATTTGACGATATTGATTAGAAGATGTTATTGATTTGTGATTTGATGATGACGTTATTGATTGGACGATGTCATAGTATTTATCCGCTTCGGCGGAGTGATGTTATCCGCTTCGGCAGAGTGATGTTTATCTACTTTGGCAGAGTGATGTTAGACGTTTATACTGCGCAGTGATTATCTGCTTCGGCAGAGTGATGGGTGTTCGTAGGAAGGCATATCCTACGGATGGTACGGTATCGTTGCGAACTCCCGATCATGTGGTTAAAACGATCACTATGGCTAGCCAGTGTGTGTTGTGGTAGAGTGGTGGTTTGAGATGTGTGTTTGAGATGTGATGTTTTACTTATATTGGGTGATTTATTATTTATTATGGTGATTGGTATTATTTTACTAGATGGGTTGGAATAGAACTTATATTTATTACTTTATTTTCACTGCTTATATTATGGAGAATTTTACTAGTTACGTGCTGTTTCTATACTCACGCTTGATCCATTTAGATGTTATAGATTGAATTATTATTTTAAAAATATTTTTTACTAAGAAGGCAGTACACTCGCAGGTAAAATAGCTAGGAGTCGGTCGGTCCTCTACTGGCGCTAGATAGAGTTATGCAGGTCACGCAAAAGAGTCATTTGAGGAAAATTTTGGAGACAAGATATCATAAATGAAATCTAAGTGAGGTTCAGGGGATTTGTTTAATTGTATTTATATTCGGGACGGTGTATCTCTATCAGATGGGACTATTATATGTGTTGTATAGATTTATAATTTTGTTATTGACGTATTGAGGTTGACTAGTCAGTTGGGCGGTGTCATGTCTACGTCACGCCGGCCCCACATGACGGGTGTCCGAGGTGGGGTGTGACAATTTTAGTATCAGAGCCTAGGTTATAGGTTCTGTAGACTTGCTAGTAGTTGTGTCAATAGAGGATCATGAGATAGGAAGACGTGCCAGTCGTCTAGTCAGTAGGGGACTTTGAGATAAGGTGTCGATAGATAGTATCGAGCTAGTAGTGGACCGTGAGATAGGGTGTCAATAGGTGGGTTCGACACGCGAGTGATAGTTATTGCATTGCATTAGATGATATTTTGGCATAGTGCATGATTAGTTGTCTTGTTGGCAATTAGTGGGTGCGACGAAGTGTGATACTGCTTGTTGGTGGTTTGGGTGGTGGTTGGTAGTGGTAATGGGTAGATTGCGATTGTGGGGGTGCTAGTGGTTGAGAATATTAAATTATAACTGATAAGTAATTCTATTCGTAGTATTTGACATTGGGATTCCCTGTCGGTAGTACATAATATTTTCATTGTTGAACCAACAGTATGGTAGAGCGTACTTATTTCGTCCAATGTTAAGTTATTCATTAAATTGAAATCGGTTGACAACACTTTATTTATGCAATGTCACGACACACTATGTTACTATTTGAGATACGCGGATTCTATTAGAAATGTGTGGGTGTGCTCGTGATTTTAGTGGAGAGGGAGATTCATATGTTTAAAGCAGAAAAAGACGACCATTCGGCGGTACAAAATAAAAATCTGAAATAAAACGGAAGATATAAGATGTAAACTAATCTAGAAAGGATTTACTTTGGAAATACGTTTTAGATTGACAGGCAGGCAGATTTAAAAGTTATATGAAATAGGCAAATGCAGCGTGAATTAATAGAGAATGATGTGTAGGAAATAGCCGAGAACTATGAGTCCGTGTTAATAGTTAGTGCGTATAAATATAGTTCACTTCGTATTGGTGGTAGGAAATTGTCGGTAGATCTATTACCCTTGAATATTTACGATCTTGATATAATACTGGATATGGATTTGTTGTTCGACTGTCATGCCACGGTGGATTGTTTTAAGAATAAAGTGACCTTTCAAATCTCAGGCGAGCTAGAATTTGTATTCTCGGGAGACATAATTATCACTCCTGTCGGTTTGATTTCAGCCTTAGAAGCCAGGAGATTATTGAAGAAAGGATGTCAGGGATACCTCGCACACGTGATTGACACCAGTCAGAAAAAAGTTCAGACGGCGGATATTTCAGTAGTCAGAGATTTTCACGATGTATTTTCCAGAAGAATGGCCAGGGTTACCAGTAGATAGGGAGATGGAAGTCATTATTGAGTTGTTTCCATGAACTGCTCCTATATCGATTCCCTCTTATCGTATGGCACCTACCAAGATGAAAGAATTGAAAGTGCAGTTACAAGATTTCGATGCAAGATTTATTAGATTGTAGATTTATCAAACCTAACGTTTCCCCATGGGGAGCCGCAGTTTGTTCGTGAAGAAGAAGGATCGCACGTTGAGAATGTGTATCGACTATCGGCAGCTGAATAGGGTGACCGTCCATAATAAATATCCGTTACTGAGGATTGATGACTCGTTTGACCATCTCTAGAAGGCTAAAGTGTTTTCCAAGATAGATCTTTGATCGGAGTATCACCAATTGAAAGTCAGAGATAGTGATGTGGCGAAAATGGTGTTCCGTACGAGATATGGACACTATGAATTCTTGGTTATGCCATTCGGATTGACAAATGCTCCTACTTCTTTCATGGACTTGATGAATCGGGTCTTCCAACTTTATCTAGATCAATTTATTAATCGTATTCATTGACGATATATTGATCTATTCCCAAAGTAGAGACGAGCATGTAGAACATCTTCAAATTGTGTTGCAGACGTGGCGGGAGAAGAGGCTATATGCGAAGTACAGTAAATGTGAATTTTGGTTAGATTATGTAGTATTTTTGGGGTATATTATTTTAGGAACGGTATTTAGGTGAACCCAAAGAAAGTTAAAGCTGTTGTTCAGTGAGAAAGACCGAAAAATGTGACTGAAATTCAAAACTTTTTAGGATTGGCGGGTTAATCTCAACGGTTTGTGCAGGGATTTTCTGTTATAACTGCCTCGTTGACTCGTTCGACCGTAAGGAATCCAAATATGAGTGGACTAACAAATGCGAATAGAGTTTTTAGGAGTTGAAGAGTAGATTGATATCGGCACCAATACTATCTCTCCCGACAGAAGGGGTGGTTTTGTATTTTATAGTGATGCGTCCCACCAAAGGCTAGGATGTGTTCTGATGCAGCATGGTCATGTAATCACATATGCATCTCGACAACTGAAGAATCATGAGCAAAATTACCCGACACATTATCTAGAGCTGGCTGCGATTATATTTTCCTTAAAGATTTGGAGACACTACTTGTATGGTGAGACGTGTGAAATCTACACCGACCACCAAAATTTGAAATATCTGTTTACTCAGAAGGAATTAAATTTGAGGCAGAGACATTGGATAAAGTTGATTTAAGACTATGATTGCAATATCCACTATCATCCGGGAAAGGCTAATGCTGTAGCGGATACTTTGAGTCGGAAATCGGTAGATTCGGTCGCACACATTCGAGTTGCACATGCTAACTTGTATGCAGAGTTGAGATCGTTGCGAGTTCAGTTAGCGATTGGTCAGACGGCAGCATTGCTTGCAACCTTGACTTTGAGGCCCACGTTGATTGACCGTATTATTGAAGCTCAAAAGTCAGACGTTCTATTGGAGAGAATTCGGGATGAAATGAAAAATGGTCATAGAATTGATCATCATATCAGGTTTAGTGATGAAGCTTTGATGTATGGGAATAGGCTGTGTGTGCCTAATGATGTCAATTTGAAAAATGATATCTTGGAAGAGGCGCATAGCTCAGCGTACGCAATGCATCCAGGGAGCACCAAAATGTATTGAGATTTGCGTGAGCATTATTGGTGGATCAGAATGAAATGGGAAATCGCGGAATTTGTTGCCAGGTGCCTTGTTTGTCAACAAGTAAAGATTGAGCACCAATGTCCAAGTGGGTTGTTGCAACCTCTACCTATTCCAGAGTGGAAGTGAGAGCATATCACGATGGATTTTGTTTCGGGATTACCTCGTACTCAAAAGGGGTATAATTCCATCTAGGTGATCGTTGATAGGCTTACCAAGTTCGCTCATTTTCTGGCTATAAAGACGATATTTTCTTTTGAAAAATACGCTCAATTGTATATCGATGAGATTGTTAGGTTGCATGGCGCACTGGTTTTTATAGTGTCGGATAGGGATCCGAGATTTACTTCGAGGTTTTGGCCGAGTCTCTAGACTGCTTTGGGTACCAAGCTAAAATTTAGCACTGCTTTCCATCCTCAGACAGACGGTCAATCAGAGCGTACGATTTAGACGTTGGAGGATATGTTGAGGGGATGTATTTTGGAATTTCCTAGTAGCTGAGATGATCATTTGTCATTGATGGAATTCGCCTACAATAACAACTACCACTCAGCAATTGAGATGACTCCGTATGAAGCGTTGTATGGTAGGAGATGCAGAACCCCAGTTTATTGGATTGAGGTGGGCGAATGCAAATTGTTGATGTCGGACATAGCCCAGCTGACAGCAGACAAAGTAGAGGTGATTCGAGAAAAATTGAAAATTGCTCAGAGTCGACAGAAGAGTTATGCAGATAAGTGTCGACGGGAGTTGGAGTTCGAGGTGGGAGATCATGTGTTCTTGCGTATTTCTTCGTGAAAAGACATTATGAGGTTTGGAAAAAAAGAGAAGTTGAGACCAAGATACATCGGACCATATGAAATTCTAGAGCGAGTTGGCACGACAGCGTATAGACTTGCGTTACCGCTAGAGTTATCTCGTCTACACGACGTTTTCCATGTATTGATGCTCTGGAAATATGTGCCAGACCCTTCTCATGTGTTGACTTCGTAGCCGATCGAGTTGGAAACAGATTTGACCTACGTTGAGAAACCAGTCCAAATCCTAAGCCGTAAAGACTAGGTGTTGCGAATGAAAACGATTCCTTTAGTTAAAGTGTTGTGGCGCAGTCATGCAGTGGAAGAGGCGACATGGGAGCGAGAGGAAGAAATGAAGAACAAATACCCGCATTTGTTTGACTCAGGTAAAATTTCGGGACGAAATTTCTTTTAGGAGGGAAGAGTTATGAAACCTAAATCGTAAAACGTACGTCATAAATAGTTACATTTAGAGCATTAGAAAATTTTAGAGTAAAATTTTATTGATTAAAAAATTCAAATCAAAAGTTGGGGGTCAAATTGGAAATTTAGAAACATAAAATTAAAACTTAAGATTTAAATTGAAAATTATAAATCAAAAAGTAAAAATATTAAGGGTGAAATTATAATTTTTGAAACTTTTAAAAGTTAAAATTCATTAAAATTAAGATCTTAAGGGAAATTGGGGGTGGAAAGTGCCATTTAACTATTTTTTTTTAACACACACACACACAAATACACACACACACACACACACACACACACACACACACATATATATATATATATATATATATGAACACCGTGTGTGTGAGTGACGGAAGACCACCGACCGGCAGGGAGAGAAAGATCAGGCGATGTGGCATAAGGGGATCAAATTTAACCACTAAATTCATGCAATAAATACCCCCCTCATGCAGTAGAAGTGATCAAATCCTAGATCAAATCTGGAAAATAAGAGAAATTCTAGAGAGAGAGAGGACTGGAGTGGGGGTCATCGATTTTTCTTGAATCGGCCTTCCTCCGGCAGCGTGGTCGTGGCTGTTATGGGTGTGCGTGATCGTGTGGACATCGTCGACAGTTCCAGGAGAGAGAGAGGGTGGTCCGACCGGTGGCATGATTCATCAACGGCGTGGCAGTGGGCGTTCTTAGCATCGCCCGTAAGCGGGAGTTACTGATCGTCGTCCAATCATCGACGATCGTCGGGCTGGTGAGTATTTATGTGTATTTTCTCTAATTATTTTGGTGGGTGTGTGCATGCATGAGTGTTGCGAGTTTGGTCGGTAAATTTCCACCGGTGTGGGTTATGCTCTGTTTTCTTCTTCCGACAGCGTGTGGGTTTGTGCGTGTGTGTTCTGATTGTCTAGTTAATGTGTGTGTGTGTGTTATGTCGGTGAGAACCTATAAAAAAAAAATAGAGACGGAGAGAGAGAGAGAAAGAAAGGTCGATCAACGGCGATGGCGGTGGTGCGAGTTGGGTGCGGCTATGGTGTACCGCTGTGTGTGTATGTCGCCGTCGGCAAGGGTCGTTGGTCCCGTGGCGTGTCATCGGCATTGGGCATGCATGTGTAGTTGTGTGCATGGGGGTGTGTATGTTACAGCGTGCGTGGGTGTGTGAGCAGTGATCTGGTGGGTGTGCGGGTTAGCTTGTGAGGTGGCTGATGGTGGTGTTTGATTGATGTTGTGGGTGGTGTAGGGCCGACGGTGAGAATCAGCAAGGAGTGGGAGACCATCGGCGGTCGGCAACAGTAGAGAGAGAGAGGGGGCCGGCCGTCGGGTCTGGAGAAGAACCAAGAACAAAAGAAAAAGAAAAAGAAGAAGAAGAGAAAAAGAAAAAAAAGAAGGGAATTACACAAACCACCCCACTAAAAATCAAAAACCCATCTCGTGGTCGTCAAACGATTCGGAAATAGGTGAAATTTCAATCGATTATTAATTTTCGTTAAATTAAATTTTATTTAGCGTTACAAATCCTAAAATCGTAATAATTTCATAAAGATTAATTAATTTTAATTACGTGGTACATAAAATAGTAACTGTAAGACCCTGATCTCCCATGTATGTCATTTTATTTTCATTTTAGAGCATTTAGGAAATTACGGGGTAAAAATGGAGTTAATTGAAAGCCTAATTAATTTTTTTTTGGGTCAATTAAAAATTTAGAAATATTTATTCTAAACGATGGGATTCAAATTGTCGCTTAAATTTTAAACAAAATTTTTTTAAAGGTGCAAATTGAGATTTAAGAAAATTGAAAATAGTACCTTGGGCTCAAATAAGAAATGTAAAGAAGTTAGGGTGGGATTCAAATTGTCGCTTAAATTTTAAACAAATTTTTTTTAAAGGTGCAAATTGAGATTTAAGAAAATTGAAAATAGTACCTTGGGCTCAAATAAGAAATGTAAAGAAGTTAGGGGGAGAAAAGAGTAATAAAATAAAAGTTTTTTTAAAACATATATATATATATATATATATATAACATATACACGTGCGTGTGTGCTGTGCTTGTCGGTCGAACCATGAACCGAAACAGAGAGAAGAGTGAAGACCGGCGACGTGGCAAGATTTGATCAAGCAATTTATCCACTTATTTCATGCATATAAAAACCATGCACAAACATCATGAATGAAGATCTCAAAAGGGGAGAAAATCAGAAAAAAAAAATCAAAAAAGAATCTAGAGAGAGAAAGAGAAGAACGGAGGGGGGGCGTCGGGTGTTCGTGATCGACGGAAGGAGGGGAATGGTTCCGATTAACCGGCGATTGTGGGTGTAAGAAGGTGTAATAAGGGATGTTGTGTTCAGACGTGAGGGTGTATAGGGTTGCTATTCGGGATCACTAACGGTAGACGGTTCTCCGACGAGCAGGGTGTTCCGGTTGCAGGGGTGTGTATGCATGTGTGTGCTCTGATTCCACGGGTATGTGAGTGGGGTGATCGTCGGTAAGATGTATGGGTGGTGGTCGCCGGAGTTGACAAGAAGAGAGGAGAGAGAGAGGATCGGCGGTGACGGGTTCGGTGGCCGCCGTTGGTGAGTTCGTTGTCGTTCCTCCGGCGATTTCGCATGTATGGGTATGGGAGGTGTTCGGCATGGTGTGTGCGTGTGCCTGAACGTTGATAGTGAAGATCGGCCGGCGTTGAGGAGGTCCGGCGGGTGCACCAAACCGAAACAGAACGGAAAAAAAAAAAAAAAAAAAAAAAGAAAGAGGAAAGGAAGAAAAGAAAAGAAAAAAAAAAGAAATTACAAAAGCAACCCCAATAAAATTCAAAATCCATCTCGCGGCCTGTGAATGTTTCAGAACAGGTAACATTTTCATCGGATATCGTTATCGATTGAATTAAATGGTTGAGCATGAAGATTTTTTGCATTTGCAATAGTAATGGTCGTGGGCGTAATAACATTTTTATAATCGCTAATTTTTAACAAACGGGTACAGTAAACTTAACGGAAGGAAATTAAAACGAATAATAATTTTTTTTGTAATAAAATATGGGGAGTGGGAAAATTATGAAGAATTAGGACCTGCATTAGTCTAATTAGGTTATTTTAAATACGATATTAATTTAGGCCCTATTATTATTAGGTTTGCAGGCACCGGAGTTTCGGTAGAGAGTAGTCAGTAAAAGCTTTTAGGAGCGAATCATGAGGTGAGTGTACTGTCTTCTTGTCAAACTATTTTTTTTATGTATATATATATGATGGAATATGCATTTACTTAGATTGTATGAATTTATAACTGATATGGATCAAGCAGAATTTGGGTGAGTTGGTAAACTGAATTTTCAGAAGATTTCGGTGGTTTTCGAAATGAAGTGAAAAATGAATTTTTGTTGGAATTGGTGAAATCAGACGGTGTTTTAAAAGAGAATAAAAACATCTGTTTTTCTAAAAATGTCTTGTTTCTAAAAATAAAGGATGGAAAAGTGGTTTTGATGAAAATCAGACGTTTTCTTTAAAAAGAAGATGCAAAATATGATTTTTAAATTTAAAAGTTGGTTTTGAGAGAAAAGAGATAGACGTGGTACTTTGACGATGTTGAGTAGACGATATTTATTGAGTTGTGATTCGATGATGCTGTACTTGATTTGACGATGCCATAATATTTGTCTGTTTCAGTAGAGTGAGGTTATCCGCTTCGGCAGAGTGATGTTATCCGCTTCGGCGGAGTGATGTTTATCTGCTTCGGCAGAGTGATGTTAGACGTTTATATTGCGCAGTGATTATCCGCTTTGGCGGAGTGATGGGTGTTCGTAGGAAGGCATATCCTACGGATGGTACGGTACCGTTGCAAACTCTCGATTGTGAGGTTAAAACGATCACTATGGCTAGCCAGTGTGTGTTGGGGTGGAGTGGTTGGTTGAGATGTGTGTTTGAGATGTGATGTTTTCTTATATTGGGTGTTTTATTATTTATTATGATGATTAGTATTATTTTACTAGATGGGTTGGAATGGAACTTATATTTATCACTTTATTTCCACTATTTATATTATGGGAAATTTTACTAGTTACGTGTTATTTTCTATACTCACGCTTGATCCATTTAGATGTTGTAGAATGAGATTTATTATTAAAAATATTTTTACTAAGAAGGCAGTACACTCGCAGGTAAAATAGCTAGGAGTCGATCGGTCCCTTACTGGCGCTAGATAGGGTTATGCGGGTCACGCAAAGGAGTCATTCGAGACAAATTTTGGAGACGAGATATCAGAAATGAAAACCAAGTGAGGTTTAGGGGTTTTGTTTGATTGTATTTATATTATAGGACGGTACATCCCTATTAGATGGGACGATTATATGTGATTGTATAGAGTTACGATCTTGTTATGGACATATTGAGGTTGGCTAGTTAGTTGGGCAGTAACATGACTACGTCACGTCGGCCCCACAAGACGGGTGTTCGGGGTGGGGTGTGACAGTAACCATTCGGAATATAAGGTCTGCATTGCATGATTCGGATGTTTTAGATAAGATATTAATTTAGGCTCTGTCACTGTTAGGCTCGCAAGCACCGGTGTCCCGATAGAGTGTGGTCAGTGAAGGTTTTGGAAAGCGGTTAACGAGGTGAGTGTATTGTCTTCTTGCCAAACTATTTATATATATGATGGAAAATGGTTGTAGTTAAATTAAATGATTTCAAAATGATATGAATCAAGTAGGTTTCTGGTTGAGTTGAGAAAATGAATTTTTAATGAATTGTGTTGATTTTGAAAAGAAGTTGAAAATGGTTTTTCGCTAAAATTTGGTGGTTTTTAAAAGAGAATAGGAAATACTTGGTTTTCTAAAAATAAAGGGTGAAAAAATAGTTTTTGGTGAAATCAGACGTTTTTTTTTTTAAAATGAGAAATATGATCTTGGATTAAAAATCAATTTTGGAAATAGAGGGTGATGTTTGAGATTTGACGTTATTGATTAGACGATGTTATTGATTTGTGATTTGATGATGACGTTATTGATTGGACTATGTCATAGTATTTATCTATTTCGGCGGAGTGATGTTTATCTGCTTCGGCAGAGTGATGTTAGACATTTATACTGCACAGTGATTACCCGCTTTGGCAGAGTGATGGGTGTTCGTAGGAAGACATATCCTACGGATGGTACGGTACCGTTGCAAAGTCTGGATCGTGAGGTTAAAACGATCACTATGGCTATCCAGTGTGTGTTGTGGTGGAGTGGTGGTTTGTGATGTGTGTTTGAGATGTGATGTTTTACTTATATTGAGTGATTTATTATTTATTATGGTGATTGGTATTATTTTACTATATGGGTTGGAATGGAACTTATATTTATTACTTTATTTTCACTGCTTATATTATGGAGAATTTTACTAGTTACGTGCTGTTTCTATACTCACGCTTGATCCATTTAGATGTTATAGAATGAATTATTATTTTAAAAATATTTTTTACTAAGAAGACAGTACACTCGCAGGTAAAATAGCTAGGAGTCGGTCGGTCCTCTACTAGCGCTAGATAGAGTTATGCAGGTTACGCAAAGGAGTCATTTAAGAAAAATTTTGGAGACAAGATATCAGAAATGAAATCTAAGTGAGGTTCAGGGGATTTGTTTGATTGTATTTATATTCAGGACGATGTATCCCTATCAGATGGGACTATTATATGTGTTGTATAGATTTACAATTTTGTTATTGACGTATTGAGGTTGGCTAGTCAGTTGGGCGGTGTCATGTCTACGTCACGCCGGCCCCACATGACGGGTGTTCAGGGTGGGTTGTGACAATTTTAACATATAATATTATTTTTATTAATCATATTTTCTACCTCTCTTAAAATAAAAAAAATATTAATTATACCCGAAAACTCTTAAAAGTATATTTTAAATAACATAATAGTCCCACAACTTTTAAAATTAATTTAAAATTAACATTCAATTTCCAAAATTATAAAATATTATTTATACCATAAAATTATAAAACAGTCCCAAAAATATTAAACTTATATAAAATAATATTTTCAAAAATATAAATTTTCGGGGTATTACATTACTACTCAGTTCAAGTACCATAAATCCTAGATTAAACTATTATAGACCAAAGTACCAGGGTAAGACAAGTTCAAATTACATAACACTACTGAGAATGATAAAGCATAAAATCTAATAAGGACCCTGTGCCATGAATGGGTAATACGGTCCTAGTGAACTAGTCGCCTGTTGCAATGGATACTGACTAGTAGACTGAATGCTCAAACTCGAAGGCATCTGCTGATAATATGACATTGATGGTCCTGCCCCTAATGACCCTGCTGCAGTGGATCCTCCAAATGATTGTTGCGATCCAAATGTAGTATGTTCGCTATAATGCTGCTGGGTGCTAAACTGCTGCTAGCCAGTAAACTGTGTACTCTGCATGAATTGGAACATATGTTCCATGCTGTTTGTGATCCTCCCAAATCTAGCCTCTATAGTCTCAGTGATTCTCCCATATCCGCTATCCATGGACACTCTCATCTCAGCCATATTATTTTCAATCCCAGACATTCGGTAATCCAGCATCTTCGTGTATTCTCAGAGATCATCAACTTAATCTCGAAGCATGTCCATCTTTTGATTTGAGCTCAACTCTTTTTTTTTTCTTCTTCAACCACCATTCTCTGTCTCTCATCACTCTTCTTTTTCACCCATCTATTCCTCTTGAATTCATACCCCATTAAAATGCAATTACTCACATTTATCCATGTCGGGGTCACTGTAAAGAATTTTATTTCTTCAGGATCAGTTTTCACTCCGAAGCGGTCAAATAAATACTCTTTAAAGCACATTGGCATATGGTAGCACTCTAGAGGTTTTTTTTAGATAATATCTTATGTGTTCCATCATGATATGGCCTAAATCAATCTTTTTCGGTTCAACAATCTCATTCAACAAGTATAAATCAAACTCATTCACATTCGCATGACTTCCTTCTCTAGGCACAATCATATATGTAATCATCGAATGAATGAGGTGGTACTCAAGCGATAGCGATCCCGTTTTATCTCCATACAATCCAAACTTATTGGTGATCTCACTTTTATTAAAATTCGTCGCAAGCCAATGTGGTATTGTAGTAAACACATTTCCTTTATCCAAATCCAAAAAATGCCTAAGATCTGCTGTATCAAATCTAATTTCTTTCCCTTTAACAAACGACCTCATTTGATCATCCCTAAGTGTAAGATTGCGATAGAACATTCTCACCCAAAGAGGCATCCACTCATTACTTTGGGAGACAAAATCTGTCCACCCCAAAACCCTAACATATTTATCAAGATCAAGATTTTTCTTCTTTAATCTATAAAAATCTATGGGTTTGCAACAAACAACTTTTCAATTCGCAAATTCAATTTTGAATTTTATTTCTTTCTCTTTGCTCTCAAATTGGATATTGTCATATTTGAGTTTTTCAGGGTAAGGTCTCTTGATTCTAGGTATTTTCTCACTATATTTAAGTTCAATCAATCGGTTAAACACAAGAAATATAACTAGATGAAGTGAATCTCAAACCCTAGAACCAACCTTATAATGAAGCTTTAGGTTTTCAAATGCTAGATCCGAACCCTAGATCTTCAAATCCAAGCCAAATCGTGATGATCTCTTGAAGATTTTGGATGAAAAGTGCTTGAGAGATGAAGGTTTTTTTGGAGAAAAAGGAGTTCAAAATCAAAATGGGGGTGAAATGAAGAAGCTAGGAATTTTAATCCCGTAACAGTCGGTTGACCGACTGTTCTTGGTTGGTTAACCGACCATAGTAGAGCTTACAGGCTCTACTTCTGTCGGTCGACTGATAGGTCTCTTTTTGTCCTTTTGTCCATTTTATCAACTAGCTCAAATTTTACCTCTTATTTTGATCCATACATATTATTTAAAATATTTTCACATCCACACACTTATACACACCCACACACATCACAAATATCTTAATTTAAGAAATACAAAGCATTGGTCTCCCTAACAAAATTAACATATTTGAATTTTAGAAAATTTGACATACCTGGATCATCTTTGAGAGAAATTGGTGTGTGTACCTTTGGTTTGGTGGATTGTTGATTTCAAGCTTGGTATCATTTGAATCCACTATTTTTCCTTTTGCTTGAATTATCATTTTGATTTGCTCATTTCCTTGGTTGGTTGTTTTCTGGATTGGTTCATTGACAATTTTCTTGCCTTTGTTTGTGCTTTTAGCTGCTTTTTCTCATTCTGCTTTGCCACCACTTTATACATAGTCGTTCTTTAGTATTGATTTCTTGCCCGTGAAAGCAATACCCTAGTCTTACTTCCTTCTTTCTTTCTATCTGAATGGTGTTAAAAATGTCAGAAGTAGATGACGATGAGGCCATATTTGAACTAAGAAAAAAGGAAGAAAAAAGAGAAAAAATTACCAGAACGAAATTTGTGAAGAAATCTTGAGGTAGCTTGTCTTTAAATATCCAAACTAGTGATTATGAAATGACAGGAAAGGTGAAACTCAATTGTCGGAATATTTATGACGTATGGAGCAAAATGGCGGCAACAAATATCGTGGGAAAAACAATGGTTTCCAAAATCAAATATGGTAGATTCTTAAAGCCAGTCATAATTACCGAGTGTTATCATTATAAAACCGATAAGACTAAAGGTGGATGTAGGACCTTAGGCGTAAGCACTTATTCTAAAACCAATTGGTGTTAGGAAAGGTATATACCCTAGCGTTATTGTGCATTCAATACACACAAATGCCCATGGCATTCGACTGTGACATGACCCACACCCGGGCTTCTGCCACAGGACAATTGTTGCCAAAACTTAGCCAACAATCTCCTCCTCAGCAATTGCTCCCACTGGGAATCGAACCCATGACCTTGGCTTTGATACAACTTGTAGGACCTCAGGCGTAACCACTTATCCTAAAATTAATTGGTGTTAGGAAAGACATATACCCTAGCGTTATTGTGCATTCAGCACACACAAACACCCATGACATTCGACTGTGACTTGACCCACACTCGGGCCTCCACTACAGGACAATTATTGCCAAAACCTGGCCAATAGTGGAAAAGATGACCAATTAATAAAACAATGCTCAGCTGATTTGCACTGTCTGGCATAGGTGCGACTTGGAGCTCAACAGGTGCTAAGGTTCATTTGCTAGGCAGGGCATGAGCATGGTTAAGAGCGAGCTAACCTCGGTCAAAGTTAAGCCAAATTTGGTCAAAGTAGAGTTGAGCTTAATCAGGAGTGAGATGAACCTAACCAAATGACCCAAGAGTTCTGCACACGACTGCTGACGTTTCTACTATTGCCTTAGCTGGGCTGGCAGGGCGTTAACCTTCGTGACTAGCTCAGTCTTTGCCAAACTAAACTCAGTCAAAAGGTCTGGAGTTCTGGTTGAATAGGTTAAAATTGCAACTTCAGAAAATTTCACACCGAGACGAGGCCATTACTGAATAGAAGAAAAATGATCTTCCGTCTCGCTTCGATGAATCGCCACAAAAATTAGGAGGAAAAATGATGTGGGAAAAATTCCCACACATGAATTGTGGAAACTGGTGCTGAGAAGTCAGGTCAGATCAACAGATAAAACCCGACCTGATAGAAGTGGTCCGAGAACCGATCATGGGTTGAGCGTGTTAATAGCCCAAATATAAATAAATTTGGTCTGCCTAGGAAGCCCAACCATGCATGGGTTGATCCAGTATAGAACGAGACTTTCAAATAGAGGTCCGGTTATCAACTCTAAGGATGACAGGTCAACCTTACGTTACCCCTCATACTTACGGGCGTGATCGTTGTGATAACCCGTAATGGGAACATGGACAACAATCATTGCAGCTAAATATAGAACGTGGAAAGAATCATGGGAAGGACGGTTACGAGGTAAATCGACTCTAATATATTCAAGGAAAATAGGTATTATATAGACAACCTTCATATTACAGTCTTAAACTTTCTTCTACCTATCAAAGAACAATCTGATTTATTCTTACACCGGAGGTTCTTTGACCGACACCACACCGGTGTCTCCCCTTAGAACTAACTAATTTTGCAAGTTGGATTATAGGTTACGGAGATTTCCGGCACGTGAGGAGCTGTTATACTTACCGGAGATTTTTTAGCAACATCAACCCTATCGGTCGTGTCCGTCAACCGATTATAATGGAAGTCGAGTGATCATTTTTTTTTTGTCCGAGAAATACTCTTTAATGTTTGCGCTGTCCACCCCAATTCAATGCATAACCCATCTTCATGATGCTTGTTGATTTATCTTTGGCTGATGGTTTTAGTGTTTATATTAAAATAAATGGAAGAGTCTTGAATTCAAAAGGGATGTTACAATTATAGGTGGTGATGATAAAATTCAAACTCTAGGCAAAGTTAATAAAAGGCAAATTACACGTGGTAAGGCTCGGTTAAAAAAAATAATTAGGCAAATGTCTTTGTGGGAACAAAATAATCCATTGATAGTACAAAAGATGAAACTAAAATAACCACGTAATCAAATTTGGGAGGAAAAATTGAGATGGGTTGTTTATTGTAGTAAGAAACTAAAATGTTTTCCATATCGAAGAGTAGAGATTTAACCCTATATTCACAATCAAATTACAATAAAGACAGATGGTACCAAATTCAAATGACAAAGAAGAATATATGAATGATCAGCTCACAACTAATCACACTGTGTAGGTACGAACGTTACGGTCTCTTTCTTAAGATCATGAACCACCAGCATGTTCTGCTGCTGCACATTCCCGAATATAGACATCCCACTGGAACCCCCCATCGCCAAGCACAAAACCCCGGAGCTTGAATCCCCCACCATGTAGTTCTCCCCTGGCAACTCCAAATCTGCCCCCTCGAAGTTGAAAATCAGCTTCGGCACCTCCACGTCCTCTGTCCCGGATGGCAATGAGAAGCAGAGGTCGAGGCCAGTCGAGCCAGAATCGTCCACCGGAAGCTTCACCTCTGAAACAAAGGCCTTCCTCACGAGGTCAAAAGCGCTTTGTTCCAAATAGGTGATCGTGGTGCCGGAGTCGATGATCACACCACCGGTCCCGTCGTCGTTGAGTGCGAAAGTGGATGCGTTGATGGGCAATCGAGTGTCACCAACAGTGATTCCTTCTAGCGAAAGGTAATAGAAGGAAGGTTGGGAGGGGTTTCGGACAAGAGGTGTTGTTATTGCGGTGTTCGAGGAGGCATTCACAGCAGTAGTCGCGAGGGACCCCATCGACAGGACACTGGTTTTGGTGTCCTCAATGGAAGTCAGACAGTACGAGAACTTTGGCTCCTTAAGTTGGGACACCAGGGAGAGGGGACCGCGGCCTAGTCCCACCAGGCCCGCTCCCAGGCTGAACCCACTCCCTTCGTTGTCCTCCCCGCACCCGAACCCAACTTTGGGAACCGAAACCTTGCCAAACGTGAAGGTCTCTGTCGCCAAAACGCCCTGTGTCGATGAATAGTCGCCGTATGCATATTGATACTCGCACCCGTCTCCACAGTTTGACATGGGAAGGGCTTCACATAGATTACTGGAGCACAAAAGCTTAGAGAAAGAAGAGGATTTTTTGGGATCAAAAACCGGTGAAGGCTGATCGAAACACTGCTTACAGGGTTTGCACTGAGTCCATATAAGATCGCTGCCAGTATCCATTATGGCGGAGTAGGATACCGGTGGGGTGCCAATAGATAGCTGCATGAGAAACTCACCGTTCCCGGCATGAACCGGGGACATGACCGAGGATGAATCGGAGGCTGCCAAAGACATAACACTCAGCCTCTGCAGCCTGTGCCTACCACGCCTCATTGCCCGCTGCAAGAGCTCGAATTTGGTGAAGTTTGCGTCGGAATCGACGTGTTTCAGGGTGACTTGAAACCCGGTTTGAACTACTCTTGGATGATTGAGAGCTTGTCTGGAGGTTGAGTTTATTGGTGAAACAAATACAGCCATTGCTGAAAAAACTGCAAAGAAAAAAGGGCGAAAAGAATATTGTAGTGAAGCCATTTTGAATAAAGAGAGAATATTAAAAACGCGCCTGTTTATAAGGGAAGGGAGAAATGATGATACAGCAGTATCAAAGTGGTTTCAATATCTATATTGGAAGGTAAGATATCTTTGTACTGTCGCAAGGTTAGATGGTGGGTGGTTGACGAAAGTGAGATGATATTGTTCCACATTTTCTTCACCAGCTTTGCTGACTCTTGAACCATTTCATTAGCTTACCAAACAAACAAAATAATATTCCCAACCCGGTGAATATTTCACTCTACCCCTCCCCCAACATAAATTTGAATTGCAATATATATATATGTATAGAAACCTAACTTACACTCCAACGATGTTTATTACACTTTGCGTGTTTCTTAACTTCTTTTTATAAAGTTCAATCAACTAAAAACATCATAATTCAAAAATCAAATTTTAATTTGTTTCAAAATAATCTTTTTTGATTATTTATTATTATATTAAACTTTCATAATTCATATTTATTTTTTTGTCCTCCCATCAATTAATGTCTATTAACATTTCACCTTACTCACGCATCGCGGGCTGTCCTTTTTTACTCTCCTTCTCTGATACTTCCTCGTATCCCGCGCATAATTTGTAGCATTGGGCTGCCATTTTTTTACTCTCCTTCTCTCTCTCTCTACCCTTGTGAATCCTTAATAACCTTCCAATTATAAAAATAAACACTAAAATCATTTTGTGTTCATTCACAATAAGTTAAATTCATAAAAATTAAATCATTTTAATCTTCATTTTGAATATGTTTTATTGAAAAAAATAATAATTACTTGAGAGGAATATTCACTTAGACAATCTCCTCAGTAAGTATTTCATTTGTTTAATGAATGTTCACTAAAACAACCCTAAAATAATAATTTTCATTAAAAAATAATCAATATGAATAACAAAATGAAGAGAGAGAAGTATACATTATCAAATAGTGGCATCAATTATAAATTTGAGGAAATATAGGAAAATTATTTAAAGAAAATGTGAGGACTATTATTTTGGTTTATACAGAAAGGGGTGAGGACTATCTAATTAGTGTGTTTAAGGGCTAAAACTTTATAATCAACCATTTATGACTTTTTTCTATCGAATTGAACTAAATAATAAAATCTCTCTTACAAACTACTAAATAAATATAAAGGATGTCTTCTTTGTGCTGGTGAGAGTACGGGAATCAATGTTAAGTCATAATAGTAATTTTTTCATGATGGCACTTTTATAGTGACTTTTTAATTTTTCAATATCACTTATACATACTGGAGATTAGTTTAAAAATTAATTCTAAAGTTTGTGATCTATTCAAATTTCATTGGATTTTATCTTTGCTAATAGAAGCATTTTAATGTTAAACACACACAACCACAATCACACAAAGAAGGGTTAGAGAAATTGACACAATAGTTTTTATACTACTTTGACAAGCTACTCTAGTCTACGTCAACTCTCTTCAACTCTTACAAGGTATTAATCCACTAAAATTTAGATCATCTTCCCAAGTAAGAATCAAACTCTTACACCTAGTTTGAGTAAGTTCCCCTTATACTCAAACATAATCTCATTTGGACTAATTACACTTAAGTCCAAACTACAACTCATAAAATACTGAAAACGCACTCAGAGCTTCTATCAACACTTATAAATATCAAATAAAATTTTAGCCCAATCAAAGTGAGATAGACTTGAACACGATTAAAAGATATGCAATTTGGAGTTCAAGTTTAATTTATCTGGTTTAATCAATTAAGCACATAGATAGATAATCCTAACAAAAAATAATCAAATCATTTAACCTATTTTAACAAAAATGGAATTCAAGTTCAAAGGATACGTGTTTTGAAAAGCGATTTTTCAATGATAAAAAATACTCAAAGATCAAGAGTTTCAAATTCAATTTAGTATTTAGAACACAAAGATATAATCAAATAATAATCATAGGTATAACATATATTAAATCAACTAAAAACACAGATATATTTAGATAGATCTAAACATGGATAGATCTCACCGAGATTTCAAAATGTAGATAACCAGCGAACGAATTCAGCCAGAGAACACAACTTAGCTAAATCAAATAGAGGTTTCTTCATAGAATTTCAATCTCCGTTTAAGTTTTTAACGAAGGCAAAAGTGCAGTTTTTTTTTTTCAATGAATTATCTCTCTTCTCAATCACTTTCTTGTTATTTTAAAATTAATGGGAAACAAATCAGCCTAGATACAAGTCGAAAGTAAAAAAAATGACTAGACTACAAATTGATACAAAACAGTTTATCGAACCTTATAAGATCTAAAAATGTAGGGACCAAAATAGAAAATTAATAAAGTCAATAAATTCAAAATCCATAAAAATTCTTCCACAAATATTGCTATTAAATATATATCATTTAACATTTAAAAAATAAATAAAAAAATTTAGAAATATTTTTGTTTAAAAACGATACAAAAAACACAACTCTCTAAACTATTTGATCAACCAATCTATCTATGTGATCGACTGTTTCACATGAAAACCCAAACAAGAGACATTCTTGTATCATTTGGTTGACTAATCCATGTGGCGGTTGACTGTTTGAAGCAGAACCCTATTTTAAAGTTGTAGTTACAACCAAGTGACTGTTTTAATAATATAGTTGACCGTTTTGAACCTTAGCACTTACATATGGTATATGGGACATCACTTGTTTTTTAATATTAGTTTTAGGACAAAGATCAGGACTCAAGGTGCAACCCTTCTCAATAGGAGTGTCTATAGGCTTAGCATTATGTATTCAAACTTGTTTAAGTACCTTCCTAATATAAATCTTTTCAGACAAAGCAAGAAGTTTCTTAGAATGATCTTTAATAATTTTAACACTAAGTACATAATTTACTTCACCTATGTCCTTCATATCAAAAGTAAAGGACAACTATTCTTTAGTGGATACAATCACCCCTATGTCATTTCCTGCCAATAAAATGTTGTCTACATACACAGTAAGGATGATAAAATCCTTCTCTAACCACTTTATATAAACACAATGATCTTCCCCAATCATGATAAATCCAAAAGTAATTATGGCTTGATGAAATTTGAGGTACCATTGTCTAGATGATTGTTTTAGGCCATAAATGGAGCGTTTTAGCTTGCACACTTTTCTCTTTTGTCCTTTGGCCACAAAATCAATAGGTTGATCCATGTAGATCTCATTATCTAGTTCCCCATTGAGAAAAGTAGTCTTAACATCCATTTGAAAAAGTTTTAGATCCAAATAGTCAACAATAACTAGGATTAGGTGAATGGAGTCAAGGCTAACAACAAGTGAAAAAGTTTCCAAATAGTCTACCCCCTCTTTTTGAGTGTAACCTTTCATCACGAGATAAGTTTTGTATTTATCAATAGACCCATCTGCCTGACGTTTAATCTTTAAAACCCATTTGTTTCCAATAAATTTTTATCCAGGCAGAACATCAACTAGTTCACATACTTGATTCTTTTGCACATAACTAATCTAATCTTCTATTGTAGTTATCCATTATTTAGAAGCATGCGATAATAAAGCCTATTGATAAGAGGAATGATCGTCTTCTTCTAGTGAATAACACATGAAAAATTCTTCATCAATCCCAAATAGACGTCAAGCAATATTTCCACGTTGACTTATATGCAGTTGAAGAGTTTGAGGATTATTATTTTGTGGTACACTCCCAGTCTTCTCCAAATTTCTCCCACCAACTTCAACGATTATTGGCGTATTTGTAAAAAGACGAGGATTAATTTTCCCACCCTTACCAAATGATAGTGTAGAGTTATCATTTGACTCATTCAACTCATAAAGTTCTTTATTACCTCTTAGTTCACATCTGCTTGGAACTTATTTTCTGTAAATTCGATATCGCATGACTTAATCTCAGTCAGTATGCCATTAGAATGTTCATGTAACATCACATATCCTTTATGTGATCTAGATATCTAATGAATGTTAACTTTTGAGCTCTAGGACCCAATTTTCCATGTGCATGTGATGTAACATGAACATAACCTTCAGATCCCCATGGTCACAAGTGTTTTAATTTTGGTTGAAAACTAGTCCATAACTCGTATGGTGTAGATGGTACTGACTTGGAGTTCACTCTATTAAGGATACAAGTTGTTGTCAATAAATCATCTCCCTAGAAATTGTTTGGTACATTAGCATGTGCCATCATTGACCTAACCATATTTAATAAAGTTCGATTCCTATGCTCAACTACTCTATTTTGTAATGGAGTACAGGGAATTGTAAACTATCTAGACTTAGCGACAAACATAGAAGTATTGCCTTGTGTGTCCAACTTCTTTGCCTCTAATTCCAAATGACGCTGTAATTTGGTAAAAGTTTTGACAGGTTCATTGTGCGTCATTGTGAGCTTCATTTGCTTCCAAGAGTCAGGCAAAAAGCGAAGCACAATAAGGGTTTATTGCGCATCAAATAAGTTGTTACCAGCTGGCTTTAGGTCGCGTATCATAGCCGACATTTTTCTAAGATGCTCAATTATCTAGTAACCTAGTTGTTGATGTACCAGCAAATGCCAACTTCAAGGCATTCCGCATCTTTAGTGTAGTGGTATAACCTTCATAATCACTAATCAGATCATCGTGCATATAATTTAACATAGTGAATCTTGCACCACGATCTTCTTGGCCCAATTTTGATAGGTTTCCATCTCATGCTGATATTGGGCAGAATTATCTTCGAGAGGTGATTCCATGCTACGTGTCAGTGTTTTCAGAACCCCTCGCTCATTTTGGAGATACTGGATCTTACGACACCAAATATCGTTGTTATCCCTATCCAGTGTCTTAACTTTAGCGAGTTCCGTCACTATATTTGTCAAATTCATTTCACTATATTTTATGCACATTAGGATATTAGCACACACGAATTATTTTGCTACAATAATCGAATCTAAAAATAACACATATATCTATAGTACAAGATCAAAAATTTCGCTATGCGCATAATCATCTCTTATATTTATAAATCTAATATAATTTTTAGATACATTATGTACAAAACAAAAAATGAGAAAAATAAATCTCAACTCATTATTGCCCACAAATTTTAATTTCATACTTTTCTAAATAATTTAAATAAATATAATATGTATACCAAAATTAACTAATCATGAATCTTTCACACATAATTCACGTTCATAATTAAATAAAATAAAATTTCAAGACATGGTATACAAATAAACATGATAATTGATGCATTGTAACTTAAACATACAAGTATTGTATATAAACAGTGCAAATACATCATTATTCCTGTGTTGTCCAAGTGGTTGTGAGGTTCTTTTCTCTTTTGAAAGAGCATGCGTTCAAGACCGCCTAGGTGTGTCATTTAAAGTTTTTTTTGTTACTTTATCTAATGTGAAAAAAAGTACAACCGCCAAGAGCCAAACCTTAAACCAATTCCGCCCAATAAACATTTACAATGCGGAGCTATAATTGGACCAACACAACGCTTTTGTAGTGATGTGTGTGAATTATTTATAAAAACCAAAGCGTAATTTCATTAAATAAACAAAACAACATTGTTCTGTGTCTTCTTCTTCACTGATCCACAACCAGAACCAGAACAGTGGCAATGAACAGTGAGACAAAATTCTACCTTTTTCAACAACTTAAAAAAATTATATAAAATCATTCGTAACTCCAAATTTTATGAAATTTATATCGTTAGACTCATAATGAAATATAGAATTATTTTGTATAAATTTTTTCTAGAAATATCAAACATTTTGGAAAAAAATATTTTCAGCCATTAATGGGAAAAAAATCAAGAAAACTACTGTTCATGCACTACAGCGATATGATTTGGCAAAACGAGTCTACAAGGCTCTAATATCAATGTAAACTAATGCGGAAATATTAAAATAGAAGTGTACTTTTTGGATTCGAAAGACTAATTTACAACCTGTTCTTTTTTTCTTCTTTCGTTGGTAAGAAAAATACTACTAGGATATTTTTCGATAATATATCCACACACTCACTAACTAGACCACTCAAAATTTCTATCATCTAATGGGAATAGAAACTTTAGAAATATCAATGCCTATTTATGGAGAAAATCCTAAAGGGTGTGTCATTTCCAATAGGCGTCTACTGAATAGATGTGATTTTTGAGACCAAGAGGTACACCCATTTACAATGTGACTATCTATGAAACATGGGGCCCATGTGAACGCTCCACGGGTCAACCCTATCCGTTCCATAATCCAACAATATATATCGTCTTACACTTGAATTTTTTTTAAACCATAGTTCTTCTTCTTCTTCTAACCTGGTTCAAATTTATTTTCAGAATTGAAAGTGTTGAATAAATATTAAAAGAGGACACATATACACCTATTACAATATCACACACACATATATATAGATAGATAGATAGATATATTATTTTTCAAATGTGTAGATTGCTTGCAGAATTTTATTGACGATTTATTTTACAGTTATCTATGTGGAAGTTTTTCGAAATTAAAATGGATAAAATATATTTTTGGATCAATTATGTCAAAATAAAAATAAAATGGATTTGCTATGTTATCAATTGAAAGAAATGGTAATGAATTTGAACACTTGCTTTAATGTACAAAATGCTTTTAATTAATTTGGTTATATTACATACATAGTTTGCAAAAAATATATAAATTGGAATAATAATAATAATAATAATAATAATAATAATAATAATAATAATAATAATAATAATAATAAATTATTTATGCACCAATCCAACTATGCAAATTAATGATATCTACGTCTGATGTCATTTACCTACTTTCTTCATGTATTTTGGTTGTTCGACTGTCACTTATTTTTCTACATAAATAGGATTAAATATTATTAATTTATGGCTAATGATATTTAACACGAACAAAGGGAGCGTGGGGATTTGAAAATTAAATTCCGCACTTCGTCCAATTTTTTTAAAAAATATAATAAATTCTTATTGAAACATGAAATACATCAATATTATTTGGTAACTTTGGGATCAATATATAAGAGTGAATGCATAAATTTTAGTGAGTCATAGCATTTTATAAGTATCAAAAATTAAATATACTATAAAAAATTACATAAATAATCACAAGAATGAGATAATATTTTTACAAAATAACTTTTACTAATATACTATAGAATAACAAATAAATAATCATAAATTAGAATTAATTTTATCAATTTTTTAAAGAAAATAAATTTAATTTAATTAATTTATATAAATATACTAAAAATATTTTTTGAATCAAATTCTTCCAAAAACCTCACTAAAATGTATTTTTGTTTTACCGAATGAAATACATAATCGGAATGGAGTGAGTTGGTGGGCTAACTTGTTCACAATGACAATAATCAATATAATAATAACACAAACAGATAAAGCGAGGGGGTAGGACTTTTGTTTGTTTCCCTTCTACGCATGGTTTGATGACGACGTTTTCATTTTGGGTGTAAAGCAAAGAAACACACATTGCTTTCTTTGTGCCTATGAAAATCATATCACCATCATCTTTTCCATAATCCATATGTCAATCAACCATGCATAAACATTAAAACAGAAGCGTACCTTTCGGGTACTTTTCAGATTTGAAAGACTCGTTTATAACCCGTTCTTCGTTTCTTCTCTTGTCGACAAAAAAAAGAAAAAAACAAAAATTATTAAAGTATTTTCCGATAATATTCATACACTTACTAACCAAGGCCACTCAAATTATTTGTAATCTGATGGGATAGAAATCTTAGAGGTATCAACGCATATTTATAAAGAAAATCCCAAAAGATATGTCCGTTCCAATATGTGTCTATGGAATAGATATGATTTTTAAGATTAAGAGGTACACCCATTCACATGGTGACTCTTCCTGAAACATGGGGCCCATGTGGACGCTCTACGGGTCGACCCGACCCGCTCCATAATCCAACATTTCCCACTCAGACACAATGGGCACCAAATGTGTTTATCTCTTTAAACTCATGCATTATACTCTCTTCCTATAGTTTAGTGGTGTGTGCGATCAACGAGTGTCTTCAAACAATGTGTGAGTACCATATTAAGTTTCTATCAAACTGACATGGCAACATCCCACTGCAAAATAAAATACTTGTCTATGCCTCAGACCAACTCAGTCACATTAAATTAAACATTTCTAATCCCTCTAGAGTTTAAAACTCAGAACATGGTTAATCTCATTTGCAGTAGCGTGCTTATTTTTAAAAAATACAATATATATATATAACTTTGAAAAATAGCTTTATATGTGGTGGCCACCATTAAGCACTATACATTGCAATTTTAACAAGATGTGTTACTGAATTGTGTTCTTTTGATCCTCATGTTACTCAATTTCTATTTGACTGCTTTCCTAGACATGTTCCTGTAGATTGCATCATTCATGGCCATAGGATAACAAGATAAAGTAGCAATATCAAATTTCTAAATCATAACATAGTTCAAAGTCATAAGGGCACAACTAGATCATTATTAGTGATCTACGCATATATAGGGCTCACACTGTGAGAAAGAAGGGATCCATTTTTCACTCCCTATGTGGTCATCTTAAAGCACATGTAGTACAATTTACATGCTATGGTATTATACTAACAAAAGAAAACGAGGATGCCAATCTAAATTATCATACAAATCTAGTCCAATCACTACATAAGTGATTGACTTGAGAACTTCATCCTGGTATCTCCTCAAGTATCCACTCAAAATCTTACATTCAGCTATTCTCAGGTTATATGAAGTGTGAAAAACTTTCATGTTCGGTTTTTATAAACCTCATCTTGGCTCATACAAGGTGATATTGTAAAGAATTCTCTAATTTAATCTTCAAAATTCTAAAGTCTCATTTCGCACGCTATCTCAACGTCGAGGCTCGTACCTGTGTGAGTAGTTAACCATTTAGCCTAGTGACATCTACCATTACGGAAATAATGTGTGCTATAGCAAATATCCTAAATCATTTATCATACTTTTAGTGTATGCAAATAAAGTATGAAATTGTAAATGTGTATTGTGGTACAAATATATGAAGTCAGTAAGTCAAACATATCTTTTACAATCTACGAAGACCCAAAGACCTTATATGAGATTAGAAAAAATCACTATAAATAGGTTTGGTTAAGGGATCAACCACCATTTTACTTGTAAAAATATGCTTGAGTACCACTTCTCTGTGTGAGACTCTATCTTGAATGAATTGATATCGAGTTTGAATATGTTTTGTGTTGGCCCAATGAGCTATCTAAGAGGGGGAGGGGGGGGGGGGGGGGTGAATTAGGTAGTTATAAAAAAAATTAATCAAATTTTAGTCTTTTCAACATTTAAATAATTAAATAATCAATTTCCCTTTAATCAATTATTATCTTTATAATGCAGCGGATAAATGTATTCAATCTAGGTGCATACCCAAACAACAAAATATTAATAAAGTAAATAAAGCAGCACACAAGTATATATCCTGGTTCACCAAGCTACTCATGCTTAATTCAGTCCTTCGATCCCCATGGAGATTTGCATCCACTGAACCACTTGAACCCTTTAACAAGTAGGAACCAAATCTTTACATAATGATTCTTTTAACAGGCTTAGAATCAACATTTACAATTCCCTTTTAACAGGCTAAGGAATAACATCTATTTTTTTTACCAGGTTAAAGACTAATCTAATTCTATTATAGGTAGAATCACAACTTTTTATATCTTAGTCTAAGAATCAAACCTCACCAAAAATTACTTCAAGTATCATTTTCACCGGTAAGGATGGAACCGTTACAATTCACACACAATTAATTCTAATCAGGAAGAATCAAGCCAAACTCTTTTAAAGGGAAAAGAGTATCCTAACCTTTTTATGCAAAAGATAAATATTAAATCTCAATCTCTTTACAAGAAGATATCGAAACCCAAGCTACCTCTGATTAGATATAGCCCCAACTGTATCCAATCTGCACAAACTCACTAAATACAAAAAATAAGTTTCTTTCCACTCGGAGCTTCTACCACCTCAAAAAAATTAAACTCGATTAATGTCCCAAAATTTAGTACGTGATAGAATTTAAGTGAGGAATTCAATATCTGATTATAACAAATGTGGGTGGCACAGAATTAAGCATGTAATCAGATAATATCACAAAATCGTTTTAAAAAGATTTTTATGCTCTTTAAGTTTGAAAATGATTTTCTCAATGATCTTATCAACCAAGCAAATATAATAATATCAAATCATAATAATAAATAATAGCTTGAAAAGATCTCACCGGGATAACACTGAAGAATGTAAATAGAATCATTAGACAGCTCAAATCAGTGATGCTAATTCAATAATTAGTGCTTTCGATCAAGAACGCAACACAATATCTCTCTCGAATAAATCTCAGTAGAATGATAACTCTTAGAATAGCTTAGGAACTGATAGTTTTTGATGTATCATGATCAATTTTCGTAGGTTTATTTAAACTAATTTGAAATAAGCCCTCTAATGACTAGTTTTCACAAGATAAGACTTTAAAGAGAACTTATAGACCCCATATAACATAACCATTTAATTATAATGTATTTCACTCAAATATAGCTTTTAAACTTTCAATTAAGTCCTCAAATAATTTCTCAATTACTAATCACAAAAATAGGAAGTATTTAAATATACTTAATTGAGAAACACCAATATTTTATGTACCATATCTATAAAGATATCCAAATATGAGTAATATATCATCAATATATCCAAATCCCTAAGATATTTCATTTAGGTAAGCAAATAGCGGCTAGTTTTGATCAAATCCCAAAAATCCTCGAAATTTGAAACAACCCAATTGGTTGACTGTACCTCTACCCATCGGTTAACCGATAGATGCATGATGTATCCCAGCCTTTGCTCAAACACAGGTTGGTTGACCATTCCCCCATGGGTTGGTTGATTGATCATCAATGGTCGATTGGTCGATCGATACAGAGAGTTTAGCTTTCGGCCATCGGTTGCTCGATCTCCTTTGGTCCGGTTGACTGATCGATTCAGAGACATCATTTTTCCAGCTATTTCCCATCGGTTGACTGAGCCTCCTTGGTTAGTTAACCGTTTATTGATGGAACACTTTCTCCTCAATTTATTTTAACTTCAATCTTCGACATTTTCAACCCTTTAACCGATTTCTTTTCTTAGTTAACTAAATTGACACT
The DNA here is from genome assembly GCA_016647705.1 of Eucommia ulmoides. Taxonomy (NCBI): domain Eukaryota; kingdom Viridiplantae; phylum Streptophyta; class Magnoliopsida; order Garryales; family Eucommiaceae; genus Eucommia; species Eucommia ulmoides. The sequence continues at coordinate 178,047 of CM028325.1, read as the reverse complement.
AATAATAAATTTTAAACACTAATCTTACTTAGGTCAATTTTTCTTTTTCAATTTCACATTGGAGCAAATATTTGAACTATAATTAGGACCTTAATTTAAACACACATAAATATAAATCATTTAATTTGTATCGTGTATGATCCTAATCGGGATACATTAAGAGTAAAAAGGATTTGGGTTGTTTTCACCTAGATTCTTTAGAATCTTCAATCTCTCAATGTCTGTCTCTGCATCCTTCACAATTATTTCATGATGTTATCTTGATTGAAATTCTTTAAACTAAAACACTCAATAAACTCATTAGTTCCATAAAAAATATCAACACTTAATTGTCCATCAAAATCTCGGGATCAATACTTCATCTTTCTATGATATTTAGAATCCTTCATATACGTGAGAGCAACCATACTATCATAATGCATGGTTACAGGATCTGCAAAATGTGGTACTATCTCAAGACTTTCTAAAAATCTTTTTAACCGAACAACCTCTTGAACTACTGAAGCACAAGCAACATATTCTGCTTCCATAGTGGATAGTGCTATGTAAGATTACTTTTTGCTAGACCATGAAATAGCACCATTGCTGAGTATGAAAGCATATCCTGATGTCGACTTACGTTCGTCCAAGTCACCACTCCAATATGCATCACTATGTCCTTGAAAATGTATATTTTCACCACGATAGCAAAGCATATAGTCTGCGGTTCCACGAAGGTACCGCAAAATCCTTTTAACTACTATCCAATGAACAATTCCTGGATTGCTCTGGAAACAACTAACCAACCCCATAACATAGTATATGTCTGGTTATGTACACACTATGGCATACATTAGGCTTCCAATTCCACTTGCACATGGTATATGGAACATCTCTTCTTTTTCAGCATTAGTTCTAGGATAAAGATCAAGACTCAAGGTACTACCCTTCTCAACAGGAGTGTCTATAGGCTTATCATTATGCATTCGAAATCGTTCAAGTACCTTCTTGATATAAGTTTAATAAGTGGTTTATTTACCAACACATCAAGTACTTTTGAGTTCAAATATTTGTGTATTTTCAAGCATTTTTATCAATTTAATGTATTTTTGTGTTTTTGTTGTGTAGGGATAAAAGAAACAAAAAAACTGGACAAATCAAGAAAATGAGGCAACCGGAAGCTTGGGGCTGTAGCGCCAATAAAACAGAGCTACAATAGGGATGGATTATCACTTTTTGGCACTGTAGCACCAATTAAATGGGGCTGCGGTGCCATTAGTTCAACCCTAATTTCCCTTGAATCGGCACTGCAGTGTTGCACGCCAGACTTCAAGCCCATTTTTTTTACCATAATACAATATGATTTTGGAAAACCTCAAAACATGAAAGTTGTAGATATTTGTATTATATTTTATAATTATTTTAAATTACCTCAATTAGAGTTTGGATGATAAAGTTATGTCCGTTTTTCAAAAGCCTCGCGCTACAGCGGGGAATAATTGGTGCTGCAACGCCAACGTTCTAATCTCAAACGGCTTAAGGGAATTTTTGGATCATTTGGATGGGTAAGGAAAGATAGATCCAAGAGAGGGACAAGCATGGAATAAGGAGAAGGAGCGAAATTGAAGATTGGATTAGAACTTCTCTATAAAATCAGATTTGAATTTCTTTTCTTCTCCCTAATATTGTTTGAATTTTGTATTTGTGATAGTGTATTAAACGTGTTTACATTTATGAAATTTTTGATAATATTAGTTATCAATTTTCTTATGTTGAGCTAATATCTATATCTAGGGCTTGATGTAGTCTTGTTTGAATCATGTTTAGACTATTGTGTTAATTTTTCGTTTTAATTTCATTTTATGCATCTCTTATTCTTAATGTGTTTGATTCATGTGGCCAATGAGTTAGATGATTTTAGGTTATGAATTTTATACTCGGGAGAGATTGAATTTGAGTTCGAGAGGAATTGAGAGTGCATAATTAGGTTGTTGCGAGTTCGAGAGGAAATCAACACCTAGGTATTCGAGTTGGGAATTTAGAATCTTATGAGACCAGAAGGTAATCAAATTCTAGATTTATCAACTAGAATTTATATTCAATTGTGTTTGCCTTCTTAATGTTTCCAATATATGCTTCCACATGATATTTTGGTTGACTTGAGAACTTGAGATTTGACACTCGGGAGAGCTAATTTCGGGTTCAGACTTAGGTTAAACACAATGTAAGTTTTAATAGATCAGAAGATATTTAAAACTTGCGTAATCTATAAGGTTGGGTATAACGAATGTTTTCACCTAAATACTAGATATGGATATTAGTATTGAAATGTTTACATATACTCTTACTTGACACTCGGGAAAGGTAGTGAGCGAGCACGAGGAGCTTAATTATTGAATGAATGGTATTGACAAATAATTACTTAATAGGATAACATGGAAATAACGAGATGAAATCAAGCCCCTAGAATAATTGTGCATAATAAATCTATAGTTTATTTTATTTTTGTATGTATATTTGTTTTAGTTATTTTAGTTTTATAAATCCTAAATCTGGTTGCCTAGTTAAAGTTAAGTTACGATAATCATGGTACTTAACGAAAATTTAAATCAGTCCCTGTGGATACGACAACCTTACTCTTTCTATACTATTAAAACTTGACTTGTACACTTACAGTGTGTAGCACAAAATAAAATTCGCTACCAAAGTCTCTTGAGACAAAGCAAGAAATTTCTTAGAACGGTCTCTAATTATTTTAACACCAAGTACAAAATTTTCTTCACCCACGTCATTCACATCAAAAGTAAATGACAACTACTTTTTAGTAGAGACAATTATCCCTATGTCATTTTCTGCTAATAAAATATCATCTACATACAGAGTAAGGATAATAAAACCCTTCTCCGATAGCTTTATGTAAACACAATGATCATCCTCAATCATGATAAATCCAAAAATAATTATGACTCGATGAAATTTGAGGTACCATTGTCTCAATGATTGTTTTAGGCCATAAATGGAACGTTTTAGCTCACACACTTTGTGCTCTTGTCCCTTGGCCACAAAACTAATAGTTTGATCCATGTAGATCTCGTTATCTAGTCTCCATTGAGAAAAACAGTCTTAACATCCATTTAAAAAAATTCTAGATCCAAATGGGTGACAATGGCTAGGACTAGGAAAATGGAAGCAAACCTAACAATAGGTGAAAAAGTTTTCTCGTAGTCTACACTCTTTTTTGAGTGTAAGCTTTCGCCATGAGATGAAATTTGTACCTATCAACAGATCCATCTACTTGATATTTAATCTTTAAAACCCATTTGTTTCCAATAGATTTTTGTCCAGGCGGAAGATTAACTAGTTCCCATACTTGATTCTTTTGCATAGAACTAATCTCATCTTCCATTGCAGTTATCCATTCTTTAGCAACAGGCGACGATAAGGCCTTTTGATAAGAAGATGGCTCACCTTCCTTTAGTGAAGAACACATGAAAAATTTCTTATCAATCCTAAATAGACGTCGAGGAATATTTCCACGTTGACTTCTACGCAGCTGAAGAGTTTGAGAATTATTTTGTGGTACACTCCCACTATTCTCTAAATCTCTCCCACTATCCTCGACGATCATTGGCGTACTTGTAGAAGGACGAGGATTAATTTTCCTACCCTCGCTGAGTGATGTTGTAGAGTTATCATTTGACTCATTTAGCTCATAAAGGTTTTTACTACCTCTTAGTTCACTACTACTTGGAAATTCATTTTTCATAAATTTGACATCGCATGACTCAATCTCAGTCAGTACACCATCAGAATGTTCATGTAACATTACATATCCTTTGGAGTGATTATGATATCTAATGAATGTGCACTTTTGAACTCTAGGGCCCAATTTTCCATGTGCATGTGATGTAACACGAACATAACCTGCAGATTTCCATGGTCGCAAATGTTCTAATTCTGGTTTGAAACTAGTCCATAACTCATATGGTATAGATGATGCTAACATAGAGGGCACTCTATTAAGGATATAGGTTGTTGTCAATAAAGCATCTCCCAAAAAATTGATTGGTAGATTACCGTGTGCCATCATTGACCTAACCATATCTAATAAATTTCGATTCCTATGCTCAGCTACTCCATTTTGTTGTGGCGTACCGGGAATCGTCAACTGTCTAATTATGCCTCTATTATCACATAAGTCCTTGAATTGTTTAGATAAGCACTCACGTTGTAACGACCCGGTTTTCCAAGACCGTCACGCAGTTTCTCCCGAAGAGAATTAAAACTAAAATCGAATAATAAATGTTTCGTTTTATAAAAATCTAAGAAATTTTACAACACGATGATGATAATTATATTCAATTTATCGAGTCAATTTTAGTACTAAGATGTTAATATGTTCAAATTGAAACAAAAGGGACTAAAGTGAGATTGCTGTCAAACTTTAGGAGTATAAAACGTAAAAATAGAGACTAAATAATATATAAAATTCTTTATACTAACTACCCTTAAGTAATAATTATATTTCAAAATTTTTAAAACTATATTTTAAATAATGCAATAGTCCCAAAACTTTTAAACGTCAATTTAAAATTAACATGTAACCTAAAAAATTATCAAATATTATTTATACCATAAATTTACAAAACAATCCCAATAATATTAAACTTATATAAAATAATATTTTCAAAAATATAAATTCTCTAGGGTATTACAATCTACCATCTTTAATAAATTTCGTCCTCAAAATTTCGTTCAAACAATAATAATTCAGAATTGCACCGCACGGTTATATTAGTCTCACTCAATTCTAGAATAATTATTCTCTATGTAGGTCCCATAACCGAAAGTCACCTATAATTCATAACCGTCAAAATCCATACTATATATCGTCACTTCCGCATCTACAGTGGCCCACTCTACATCCAACATACAAACATGGTGCACTTTGGTCGGTAATACGTAGCATAGATAACCAATTGCCAAAGAATCTAATGTTTCTAAATGCGTTTGCTGCGTTACTCTAATAAAAATAATAATAAATATATATGTCTGTATAAAACCAACAAATATATTTTTAAAATATAATGATAGTCTCACTTGGATTGGGTATATCTTAATTCCACCTAGTCCATGACCTCAATAATTTTCCACTTGGCATGACATTTTCAAGTCCATTACCATATCCCGTAACCAACATCGATCAATTCCATCCAACATTCAAGCTAACATATTCGCAACCAATATCATAACCAGTAGATAGCCTAAATTCCTCGTCGACTATCTCGTGAGTCCAAAACTCATCAAAATATCCACAATATCAATTTTATAGTCACGTAAACATTTGCATAAAATATCAACAAAATCCAAACTTGAAATACGTTTGCAAACACATAAATACCTTTCAACTACATAGATACCTTTCAACTACATAGATACGTCTCAAAATACCAAAATACATCTCAATCATATAAGTACATCTGGAAACACATAAGTACGTCTTAGCTACATAAAAATGTCTCAAAAGTTCAAAACTTACGTAACATATACAAATATTACATAAAGTCCCCCCCATTTGAATTTCTAAAATATCAGTTAAGCTCAAAGTGAAATGTATATAAAATTATTATATAAAATTCCCTAAAAGTCTCAACAATTACCCCGCACTCTAACCCTCCCTATCACTAGTAATGGACCAATATTTATCCAAATATTTAATCGGTGTGTTGTCTTGATAATACAAAAAATAATTTATTGATCAAGTATTTTTTTTTTTTTTATATCAAAATCCATTTTCAATAAATATTACCATACTGGAAAATATCATAGAAAAACCAAAACTTAAATCAACAGATCAACTCACTTTTATATAATAAAATATCATATTTTCTTACTAACTATAGAATTGTCTTACCTCACGATCGGGAGTTATCATATCAACTACCTGAAGAATTTACCCTCCTGTCAGGTCTTAACACAATATAGTCAACCACCTACAGAATTTTTCCTTCTGCCAGGTCACAACACAACATCCTACATGACATACCCTCCTGTAAGGACCAACAACATCTCGTAGAATATTCTTTTGACTTGGGTTCCGTGCCAAGGCTTGTTTGAATTTGAATTGTCGTCTGCTAGCAATTTCCGATCAAATTACGATGATCTTCGCCTTCGTGCTTGGTTAATCAATGAGGCAAATTGGGTTTGTCAACTATTAGGTGGTCAAGAAAACAAAGGATTAAACCAGAGGTTGGTGGAGGAATATGGTTGGACTAGCGACGGTTGTTCTTCAAATAAATTAGGGGGAGTTCTTGCAAATAACAAGTTCATAGGAAAGAGAACTCTTCGTCAACCTGTTAGCAGACATTGGTTTGTTTGCTGATGCTGTACAGTAAGCGGTGTTTAAATTAAAAGCTTCATTGAAGTGGACCTGTGCATTTGGGGTTAGATCTCTAGGTTAAAATCAGAGGGATAACTAGCACTGGTTTGTGGAAAATAGAAGAGAAGAACTGTTGGTATTCTTTATTTTCGGAGGCTAAGCTTTGACAAGAAAATGTTAGTGCTATGTCCTAAGTTTGCACTAGTTCAGTCTGTTCTGGTTAAATATTTAGATCTAAGAAGAGTGTGTATGGCATATTTAAGAGAGAACATTTTATAAGGAAAGAAGAAAGGGGTTTTGTGTGGAAGCTGTGGGAATCATTTTAGTAAGAAATTCTCTCTTTTTTTAGCACTAATGCATGAGGGGTACTCCATGGGAGAAGCTCTGGGAGGGATTGTTCGGTGAGTATTGTACTCAAATGTTCGAAAGGTAATACTAATTTTCGAATAGTAACGGGGAAGTGGATGGTGCAATGATGCCAAACAAAGAATACACAGCTAAAGGAGGTGACATCTTAACCTCGTTGCGGCCTTCTTGTAGAAGATTCAGGAGAATTAATGTAAAATGCATGGTTGGACTGATTAGGGGTGGATATGAAGATGATGAAGCTATGGACATTTTGGGTTTGAAAGAGAAATGCTGCAGATATCATATTAGAATAGTGCTAAAAAATGAGGGCAGGAAAGAAAATGGGGGAACAAGCTCGGGATCAAAAGAAGAATCAATTGGAGTATTTGTGGGAAACCAGAAAAATGGGGAACTTAGTACCAAAGACAAGCAAGCTCTGATAACTGGAAGGGTATCATTGATTTGCCATGCAGGGGCTTCTCGAGAATTAATTATGAGGCATAGAAGAAGTTAGTAGGAGAAGGTTGGGGGGATGATAAAGTCCTGGAGGCGTTAGGTTTAGTCACGAACTATTGTAGAGTTAATAAGAAATATCTCCTGAAGAATGAAGATAAAATCATGAAGGGTGAGAAAACTCTGATTCATTTCGGTCTATATTTCTCTTGTTGCTTAACTTGTAAGCAATATTTCGAAGTTAATTGTCTGAGACTAAAAGATATCTTGAAGCAGAAAGATGACGTTTGGAAATTGTTGTATGACTTGGGGATTCATAATCCTTGTTGTAGATCTCATTTCATCAACCACTGGTCAACCGAAGGAGAGCAAAAGGTTGATTCTAAGGGAGTAGAATTTATCCGGACAATCAAAATCTTATTCTTAGAAGACCGGAAGGAGAGTCTCAACATAACTCGGGTAAAGTGATCTCTAAAATTACAACTCTATTTGTGGACAATTTACTTCTGCAATCATCCTCTTCATGGCTATTGAGGATTTTCAGTAAATAGGGTAGGGTTATAGAATGCTTCATTCTAAATAAGAAGAGGTAAAAGAAACAAGTGGCCTATGGGTTTGTTAGGTTCGAATCCAGAAGCATACCTGAGAGGGTACTAAAGAAATCAAAGAAATTCGAGGTAGGAGGTTGAACAATATGGGTTTCAATAGCAAAGTATGGCAAATTGGGCTCGTTGAATCAAGAGGAGGAATTTAATGAACAAGATGATTTGGAAGGCATTGGTGAAAAAGAAGGGAAAAAATGATGGAAAGCCAAAGAAAAAGACACAAGTAGTAATGGCTGACGACCCAGTGGAGGTAATTGTAGACCATAGATCAGATGTCTCAGAGAAATTGGGTAAGGGAACGAGTGAAGGAAAAATAGCTGAGCATAAGTATGTAAGAAGGCTTCTTAAGGAGTTTAAGAGTCCAACAGTGACATTAGACTTGGATTGGGAAGGAAAGGAATGGTTGAAAAGAGTGGCGGTGGAAAAATTACATTCCCACATGACCATGAAACAACTTAATGCTGTTTTTTTTGTAGGAACATGTCTATTCAACCATTAAAAAATCTATGGGAGGTAAGTAACTGTTGTTAATTTTTAATTCTGTAGAATCCAGAGAATCTCTGCTAGATTGGGACAGTTGCAAGTGGTTTGAAAAATTGGTTTGAATCAGCGGAAGAGTGGAGATAAGAGTTCTCTAGTAAAGAAAGACAGACTCAATTGGATCTCGATCACGAGTTTACCTATTCATGCTTGGAGATGGAAAGTGTTCAAGAAGATAAGCGAGGTATGGGGAGACTTGGTCTAGGTTGAAGAAGCGACAATGGATGAAGTATCCTTTAATAAAGCTAAATGCTTGATATCAACATGTTATAATTTTGGCATCTCCAATGAGGTAGAGCTTAAGGTTAATGGAAGAATTTTCATGGTTCGAGAAATAGAATAGCCATCTCGTGTACGAAAGGGAGATCACCGAGGAAAGATTATAAGAAAATAATCTATACAATTGTTAGCTCGATGTCAGGTGATGAAGATCTCAGGCCAATAAACTCAACAAAGAGTTTTCAAGGTAGGGGAAAGTCAAATAAAGAAGAGAACAACTCTGGGGCCATTTTTGGGATAAAGAAAATTAGGGAGGAGGTTGGTGTGGTAAATGAAAAGGCTCTTTCGAGTAAAGTCTAACGGCATGTTTGGTTGGACGGAATGGAATGAGGGTGGAATGGAATGAGAGAAGGAATGGAATAGAATTGTCAATGGAATCACTATTCCATTCTCTTGTTTGGTTGGTATGGAATGAGAGAAGGAATGAAATAGTGAAATATAGTAAAATTACCATTATGCCCTTATGAAATTATTATTCCATTATCTTGTTTGGTTGGTATGAAATGAGTGAAGGAATGGAATGAAATATAATAAAATTCCCATAATGCCCTTTTAGATTTCAATTTGGATATATATATATATATATATATATATATATATATATAATAAATTACTTTAAAATAATAATTATAAAATATTAGTAATATCATATATGAAAAATATTCAATATGTACTATTTTTTAACATACACAACTGCAATTTTTTGAAAAAAAAAATTATCAACTAAAAATCACCATTCAAGTCAAACAAACAAATAAATAAATAATACACAATTGCTACTTTTTAATCTGCATAAAAACTTGTAAAATAAATAAAAGAGATGAACCAAAAATTAAGAAAAAATCAACTATTTTAAGTTCAAATACTAAACAAATTCATTCCAATCACCAATGTTGTCATCATAGTCTCCAAAATATTAAACAAATACTAAAACCACCTATTTTAAGTTCACCATATTGTCTCCAAAATATTTCAACCATATGAAAACATCAACATTTCCTTAACCAAATAATCAACCAAGAAAAACATATCATAAGCTTCCATTTAGAAGTAACTTCACCCATTTTTCCTTTTCATCGTCACCAAGGGAGAGGAAAAGATTGGTTGTGAAAAGACTACCACATATTATATAACCGGCTTTGTACTTATCAACATCTGTGAGCCCAACAAGCTTCTGTAGCTCCCCATTAATCTTCATTTGCTTCTCAATCAAATCAAATCCCACAGCTTGGCTCAAAAGATTTGTAGACTCTTTAATTTGTGAAGCGACAACTTGGGATGCCTCTTTCATCCCATCTATTAGTGCATCCTCAGAAAAGCCACTCTTTCTCTTCTTCGATTTAGACATACCACTTGAACCTTCGTCAAAAGAAAAAGATTCTGAACTTTCGTAATTACCAAATCCATGAGGTCCATCTCTTTCAAGCTCCTCTACCACATCTGCCGGAGCCTCAACATCTCTTCCAGTAGCTCTATCTTTTCCAAAAATAATGCTCAAATCTTCATATAATGGAAATGGCGTATCCCTAACCTTTTCAGCATCTTTGTGAACCTACAATTTTAGAAATTCATTTAATTCACTAAGACAATTCTATGTAAATTTGCACATAATAGGCATCATACTTTTTAAATAAAATAAGAAATGCGATATTAAAATTAGTTTACCGCACAATAGGCATCCCAAACTGGTTTTTCTGCTGTAACACACTTTTTAATAGGATCCCATCCGAAACCACTTGTATTTTGCCAAGACAACAAATCGTATACAATAGCAAACCTGGCTTTCAATGTCTTTATCCTTGATTCAATATGTGGCCTTGCCTTTAGACCACATCCAGGCAATTTAGACTAAAGTTTTGCTTCTATCTCAGTGAATGCACCGGATTTAAAACCATTATCGGCTTGAAAAGATCCACTGTTATGCAACTCAAGCAAGCACTCAACAAGCTTATCATCTTCTTCAAGACTCCACTTTCTCTTATTTCTACCAGGACCTCGGGCTTGTGGCAAAGACGACATCCTAATATACATTAAAAAGTTATAGCAATATAAAAATATTTGATATTTAAAACATGAACCACAACAAAAATGCAATGTCCAACATTTTTAGATCCAAGTCATAATGAAAATATTTGATATTTAAAACATGAACCACAATAAGAATGCAATGTCCAACATTTGTAGATCCAAGACATAATGAAAATCGTATTACATTTAAAATATAGAACTACAACTTCGAAAACTTGAAAACAATTCCTACACAACTCGTCTACTTTCTCTCCATTCGTTATACATTTCATTAGCAAGGTTTGTTCGCCAAGTATTCCATTCACTAGATGTCTCGATGACTTGAGTTGATTCACCTTCTGTATGTCCTTGCCCTTGTCCTTGAGATTGGTTAATTAAATACTCAATCGGATCTGTTTCCATAACTTGTCTAATAAAATTGTGGAGCAAACAACAAGCTATGATTATTCGGTTTTGGGTCTTCACTGGATAGAAAGAAGGACTTCTAAGTATTCCCCATCGCATTTTGAGAAAACCAAAATATCGTTCAATGACATTCCTAGCACTTGTATGTTTCATATTAAAGAACTCTTCTGGGGTGCGTGGTTGGTGTCCTTCCCTCCACTCATTAAGATGGTAACGTTGGCCACGATAGGGAGCAAGAAACCCTTCACAATTTGTGTACCCAGCATCAACAAGATAATAGCAACCTATATGGTATAAAATAAAAATTTTAAACTAAATTTAATAAGTTATATCAAATTAATTTGCATATATATTGTCTATTAGCCTAACTTACCATTTGGGACTCTCAAACCATTCCTCCTACTCAATGCATCTCTAAGAACTCTACCATCAGCAGCAGATCCTTCCCATCCCGGTAGAACATATATAAATTGCTCATCTTGAGAGCAGACGGCTAATACGTTTGTGGCAAGTTCTCCCTTTCGATTGCGGTATCTAGGTCTATCTACTAAAGGTACTCGTACCTTGATGTATGTCCCATCTAAAGCACCGACACAATTCTATGGACAAGTAAAGTGAATTTCATCAAAATACTATATTTAAAAAAAATATCGATAAATTATCTTTTATCTTAGTTATATTTAAATAAAATAAAAAAATTATACCTTGAACCACTTCCATCTCCAATCGGTCGAGTCTTGAGGTACAGGCTCAGGCGTTTTCAGTAATTCTTGTTGCAATCGTATTACCGCATGGAGCACATCATGAAAATATCTACTAATTGTCTCAGCAGACCTTTTAAAGTCCCTTTGTATGACTCGATTCTTTACATGATGCGCTAGAATTTCTAGAAACATTGCTACTTGTTCATCCACTAATAAATGTTTACTCGATCTTAAACCTACTTCTACAAGTCTATTACATAAAATGGTAAAAGCACGTCGATCCATTCTAAGTAAACTCATACAATTACCATCGCTTTCATAGACACGTTCCATCAAATTCTTTCTATTTTTTTGAAAATCAAGAACATATCTTCGTCTTGATAAAGTCATTTTTCGTCGTTGTATTTGTATAACAATAATCATCATCATTTGTAGAAACCAATAAGCAATATGCATTGTGTGTAACCAATGCATGTATATAGCTACCAAATTTGTGTTGGCCATTACTGCATATCAAAATTAACAAAACAAATAAAACAAATGAAGCCTTCAATAATCTGTTTGTTGAATTGTCAATATAGATGTTGATTGATAGGATTTTATATATCATGTAAGATTAAAAAAAAATCAGAAAAGCAACAAAGATGTTGCAGTATTCTTGAAGTAGCTGAGTTACAGGCAACCAAATGAAACGGATTAAAATTATCCAATGGCTTGATCAAAAAACTCAAAACAAGAAGGTTGCATGATACACAACATTGATTGGTAGTGTTTTATGTCACTGAGATTCAACAAAATTATCCTCTGTAATTACTATGAAATCAGTGCATGACAGTAATGAACATATCAGTGCATATGAAGATGAACACAAGAAAGACAATATTGAACTATATTGAACTACATTACACAAGAAAGATAATATTGAACTAAGATGAACACACCAGTGATGAACACCAATGTAGCTAAAACTTTGCTACCAAACATTTTTTCATTTTTGAAAAACTCCATTAACAGAAACAGAATTGGAAGTAGAAACAGAAAAATGGTGAAGATCAAAGGTGCATTCTGAGAACGGGGCACAGATAAGGAAGATCAAGAATGAACGCCACCATAAACTCAATGAAAAACAGAAGAAAAACAAAAACAGAGGAAAGTGAACCAACTAGCAGCTCTGATACAAGTTTTCTCTGACTAGGAAACAACAAAACCAAAAACAAAATTCGAATCTATTGAACTATATTGCACAAGAAAGACAACTACATGGATCTATTCAAGCCAATCGATCAAAATAAGTATAAAACCGAAACATTATGATGAATCTCAGGTCCAAATACGAATGAAACGATTTATCACTAAATCGATCACGAGCAAACATGAACGAAATCAAGAACTGTAAACAATCCAATAGTCGATCATTAATAAGCATAAATACGCGTACCTATGGCCGATCCAAAAGCCGATCCGAGAGTTGCAGCTTTGAAATCTGAGGAGCGACTGAGCTAGGGTTTTTGATTGATTTTGATCTGAGGCCGATCGAATCTGGAAGATGCATTGCGAGAAGCTGCGATGAGAGAAGATGGATCACGCAACGCGATGGGCTGCTCTGCTATAAGATGAACCACGCAACGCCATGGGCTGCTCTGCGAGAAGACGGTACGCGACGGGATGGGCTAGCTCCTCATCGATCGGTCTGTTAAGTGCCGAAGGATTATTGCAGGGGCAAATGTGTAATTTCAAATATTGATTCCAATGTGCTAGACTTCATTCCGGCCCATCTGAAATGGAATGCCATTCCAGCTCATTTCATTCCAATAGAATCACAAAAATGATTCTATTGGGCAACCAAACCATAGAATAGGAATCGAGGACGGAATGCAATTCCATTCCGCCCCTGATTCCATCCAACCAAACATGCCGTAAGTTAATATCGATGGGAAGGAAGTGGGATATAGAATAGGAATAGACAGCTTGACTAATCCGAGCAGTCACAAGAAAAGTTTTAGAGAGTTGTTCCCTGCGGTGAGTGTCATCTCTGCTTCGTTTGCCGGCAGCAAGACCATCAGGTCCGGCGCATCTCAGGTAAATCGGGATGTGACAGAGGGTAAGGGTTTCAACAAGTCTCTGTGTGGCTCAGACTATGTCGAGGCTGTGAACAAAGGTTTTATCAAACTGAAGAATATCTCTGATTGAAATGAGGTAGGACTATACAGGTGTACCTTATCGCAGAACAGTGAGCTGCGATCGAAAAAGCTGGTAGAAATTCAGTCGATACTCCTATTCTTCCGGATGGGAAAGTTAATTTGGAGTCATCAAGGGGGAGAACCATTGGTAATTTGAGACAAGAATGAGAGAGTTTAGGATCAGTTAATTCAGGTACTCCTAAAACTCATTATATTAGTGATGATGACTTTCTTGGGGAAGATTATGTGTCTGAATCCTCATTATTGGTCAAATCTGTGTTTGAAAAAAATCTCAAAAAACAAAAAATCTTTTGCAAGAAGAAAAAATTAAAAAGAGTTTTGAATCAAGCACCTCCCCCTCCCAAAAAGGAAATTCAGTGCAAAGAAAAAAGCTACTGTGGTAACTAAAACAATGGAGAAGGAGGTGAGTGACAACTCTGTTTCGGATGAGGGCATCAAGAACTGCAATAAACTATTCTTAGAAGAATTGGACACATTTGGGGTAATAGGGAAATAGTTGGGATGTACGTATCAGGGTAATGAACTAGAAGTAAGAGAGAAGGTATTACAAATGATTAACAGGGATTGGGATGCTTTTGAGAAGAACAAGTAAAAATCGAGGCACAATAATCTTAATATATAGGGTTGGTATTTGTAGTTGGTAGTAGTTTGTGTCAATGGTGAATTTAACTAGTTGTAGATATTTTGGATTGCTTTCCCATTGGTAGTTGGCAAAGTGTGGTGAGGGATGGTTGGGAGGAGTACAAAGATTCGTTTCGGTGAGTTGGGTGCTGGCTTTTGGATCGTTTGCTGTGGCCTTCATTATGGCTGAAGTCCTTCTGGTTGGGTTTTGGTACTGCTACAATTTTCAGGTTATGCTAGCTGCAACGAGGATAGTGTTTCGGAATTAGGGGTGCCTTTCTCAGTTGCTATATAAAGTCATCCTCATTTCCTCCGGGTTAATGTTCACCAATGGGGGTTTTATTTGGTCTTGTTGCTGAATTAAAAGTTCCAATGGTCAGGTTCGACTTAGGAATAATTTTATGTCGTGTCTCATTTTCAGTTTAATGGATTTCAGATGGATCAATATCCGTTCATTTCAGGACGGGGTGCCTTCGGAATTGTCTAAAGTAGTTTATTCACTTCCTGTGCCATGGTCTGGTTGATGTGGGTTGGTGTCGTTCCCTTACGGATGAGTTTGGGTGATTAATCATTAATAGAGCTGCAACTTTTGTTTCTGCTGTAGATTTTTCATCATAGTTCAGCTGTCTGGGAAGTCCATTTTGTAGTCAATTAGTTTCTTTTGTTGCTTGTGTAGATTTGTCCCTCTTGTACCTTTCGTACAACTTGGATACTCTTAGAATCTCTAGTTAGGTTATTTATGATTGGCCTAGTTGAGATTTTGAGAGGATCCAGGCTAAGTTTGCTAGGTTTTGTGGGTTTGTTTTCTTTGGGGTTGAAGCTAGCTAGTGCTGTAAGCTTAAACTTTTGGGTTCCTATGTGCTTTGTTTGCATCAATGAAATCAATGCCTATAAAAAAAAAAAAAAAAAACACAATCCAAACTTAAAATACATCTGCAAACACATAAATACCTCTCAACTACATAAATACGTCTCAAAACACCCAAATACGTCTCAATCATATAAGTACGTCTAGAAACACGTAAATACGTCTTAGTCGCATAAATATGTCTCAAAAGTTCAAAACTTACGTAACATATAAAAATATTACATAAAGTCCCCCCATTTGAATTTCTAAAATATCAGTTAAGCTCAAAGTGAAATGTATATAAAATTATTATATAAAGTCCCTCAAAAGTCTCAACAATTACCTCATACTCTAACCCTTCCTATCGCTATTAATGGACCAATATTTATTCAAATATTTTATTGGTGTATTGTCTTCATAATACAAAAATAATTTATGGATCAAGTTTTTTTTTTTCTTATTTTCTTTTTAATCAAAATCCATTTTCAACGAATATTACCACACTGGAAAATATCAAAATTCTGAAAATATCACAAAACAACCAAAACTTAAATTAATTGATTAACTCATTTTTATATAATAAAATATCATAGTTGGTTACTAGCCATAGGATTGTCTTAACTCACGATCGGGGAGTTATCATATCAACTACCTGCAAGACTTGTCCTCCTGTCAAGTTTCAACATAATATATTCAACCACCTGCAGAAGTTTTCCTCTTGTCAGGTTACAACACAATGTCTTACATGACATGTTCTCCTATAAGAACCAACAATATCTCGTAAGATATGCCCTCTTGACGAGATAACTATGGCATAATAGAATAATACAAACCATTTCACATTTTTGAAATTTTACTTGATCTATTTATCGTCATAAAACTGTTCATTTTCATCAACACTTTTTTTCCCTCATTTTAATACGATAATATAATTTGATAATTTACATAAAAGACAGTAAACACCTTTTTAAACCGATAACCCATTATATCAAGTACATAAATTAATATCTAATATTATTTAGATAACACCTTGTAATGTTCAATATTTTATTTGATATTTTTGGAGAATATTAAATTGATATTCATCATTGACCCCAAGAATTGTGGTACATTAATATTATCTGAAACAATATCTAGTCAATATTCATGTCGACAATTAATATTTTATAAAAGTAATATTATCAATATTATTAAAAATGTAATATTTTCACCTAAGGTTAAATGTTAGAATATAGAAAGTAATTTGGTTACTTGGGACTAAATTACTAATATTAGTATATTACTAACATTACTGCAATAATATTATTGTTAAACCATTTTCCATATCATTTTTTTGAATTAATGAGTTATATAAAAATTATTATTTTTAAATATTACTTCACTTATTATGAGTAATGAGTACTATTACCTAAGTCTAGGGTGGTCGTATCTTACTCTGATACCACTTTGTAACGACTCGATTTTCCAGGGCCGTCACGTAATTTGTCCCAAAGAGAATTAAAACTAAAACTGAATAATCAATGTTTCGTTTTATAAAAATTTGAGAAATTTTACAACGTGACGACGATAATTATATTTAATTTATCGAGTCAATTTTAGTTCTAAGATGTTACTATGTTTAAATTGAAACCAAAGGGACCAAATCGAGATTACTATCAAAACTTCAGGAGTACAAAGCGTGAAAATGGAGACTAAATTTTACTACTCAAAATTTTTGATTGTTTTATTAATTAGATTTATTAATTCAACCAATAATATCAGAACTGTAACCTTGATTATAATTTGACTAATATTTAATTTAATAAAAATCCGAACAAATTTTACAATCATAGGGCAATAATTATAATTATTGAATTATTGAGTCAATTTTACAATAGTAAATAATAAATACAATTATTACAAATTAAATAGAAATTCAAATAAAACTCTTGGCACAATTTTATTCTCATCGGCTCTACAATCAAAACTATGGGGTTGTGAGCTAGGGCTCAATAGAATTTCAACCCCTCTAATATGTGTATCTAATTAACACAACAAATAAACACATAGGCATGTATCACACGTAATTTTTACATAATCATAATTATTTCATGCGAACTAACAATTATAACTCATCCACAATAATACTATAAATCACACAATGAAAAGATTAAATACATATATTAAAAGGGTTAGAAATTCTACCTGAAATTCGAGTCAAAATCCAAACCAAAACATCCAATCAATATCATAATTTTCTTTATATATACATACATATATATATATATATATATATATATATAATTATGTTAATATATAAGTTCCCTCCCTATATGTTGATCCTTGATTAACATATATATGTATATAGAATTATTATTATTATTATTATTATTATTATTATTATTATTATTATTATTATTATTATTATTATAACACCTGTCTACACAAGACATATTTATAATTTTGTGCGGTCTTTTTATTATGAAGACAATACAACATGTGTGTGTGTGTATATATATATTAAATTATTTATATTAACTACCCTCAAGTAATAATTATATTTCAAAATATTTATATTAACTACCCTCAAGTAATAATTATATTTCAAAATTCTTAAAATTATATTTTAAATAACGTAATAATCTTAAATTTTTTAAACGTCAATTTAAAATTAACATTTAACCCTAAAAATTATCAAATATTATTTATACAAAAAATTTATAAAACAATCTCAATAATATTAAATTTATATAAAATAATATTTTCAAAAATATAAATTCTCTCGGGGTACGTACGTCCTTGGTCAGTACGTAAAATCTTAAGATTTTTACCTCTTTGATTCTCAACTAAATGAACAAATCTTTGGAAGCAATCCAATGCCTTTGATTTGTGAGAAATGAGATAAATATAACCAAAACGTGAGTAATCATCAATGAATGTGATAAAATAATTAGTACTATGTCGTGCCCTGACATTCGTAAGTTCGCAAATGTCAGAATGGACTAACTCTAAGGGAGAAGTAGCCCTTCTAGCCTTACCAAAAGTCCATCTCGAGCTAACCTTGTTATTCTGTCTTACCTAATATGACAAAGTCTTCCATGCCATGAAATAGATGTAGATGTAATAGAATCATTATTACTAAAAGTTAAATATGTATCAAAATATAAAGAATCATCAATATCTAGTACATAAAATCTATCTACTATGTGTCTACTACCATAAAACATGAAATCTAAATAAAATTGAACAGAGTCTACAGTGAAACTGAAATAAAAACCTAGTCCGGCGATGGCTGCAACAGACTTCAAGTTTCGTCGAACTCCAGGAGCATAGAGAACATTATAGAGAAGCACGGTGCGTTTATAACGCATCTTTAATTGATAGGTTCCAATTCCTATCACATCTTCGCTAGTGCTATTCCCCATATAAATACGTTGACTCCCAATTGGAATTCTACAATACTTAATGAACCCTACTCGATCTTTCGCAACGTGTCTTGTTGCTCCAGTAATTAGGAAATGAATGAGCAACATGATTGTACACATAGGCGTCATTTTGAAAGATAGAGTTGGTTTGTACCTTTTTCGACTCAGTGCATTCAAGAGCGAAGTGACCAGGTTTATCATAGTTGTAACACTTCAGCTTAGACTTGTCCTTCTTTTCTCTATGCTTGACTTTTTGATACTTTCTTCCCTTTCTCTTTTTATAAGCAAATCCTTCTATTTCTTCTTGTCATGCTTTGTCCTGCCACTTTCGCTTGGATCCAAATGTTTGGCAATGGCTAGACTCAGCGACAAACATAGAAGTATTACCTTATGCCTCCAACCTCTCTGCCTCCAATTCCAGATAACACTGTAATTGGGTAAAAATTTTGATATTTTCATTGTGCGTCTTTGTGAGCTTCATTTGCTCCCATGAATTAGGCAAAGAGCAAAGTACAACAAGGATCTATTGCTCATCAGATAAGTTATTACCATCTACGTTTAGGTCACATATCATAGCTGATATTTTTCAACGATGCTCAACCATCTTTGTTTTGGGAGACATCTTATAAGTTTCAAACTTAAAGTGTCAAGGCTCGCAACCTAGTTTATGATGTACCAGCAAATGCTAACTTCAAGGCATTCCACATCTCTAGTATGGTGGCATAACTTTCATAATCACTAATCAGATCATTGTGCATATAACTTAAAATAGTGAATCTTGCACTATGATCTTTCTCGGCCCAATTTTGAGAGGTTTCCATCTCACGCCGGTGTTGGGCAGAATTACTTTTGGGAGGCGATTCCATGCTATGTGTCAGTATTTTCAGAACCTCTCACTCATTTAGGAGATACTGGATCTTATGATGTCATTTTACGTAGTCTTCCTCACTTATCCAGAACCAGAAACCATAGACAGTGTTTATGAAATTCTACGTTTTCAATCTTGAAAAAATCATATAAAATCAACCGTAAGTTCAAATTTTATGAAATTTATATCGTTGGACTCATAAAGGAACGTAGATTTTTGATGTATAAATGTTTTCTTGAAATTTTGAACTTTTTGGAAAAAAATATTTTTCGGTTATTAACGAGAAAAAATGATTTTTCTTCCACGGACAACATGAATTGGAAAAACAAGTCTATAAGGCTATGATACCATTATAGACAAGTGCAGAAACATTAAAATAGAAACATACCTTTCAGATTCAGAAGACACATTTACAACCCGTTCCTCATTTCTTCTTTCGTCGGCAAGAAAAAATATTATTAGAGTATTTTTCGATAATATTCACACACTTACTAAACAAGGACACTCAAACTATCTGTAATCTAATGGGATAGAAATCTTAGAGGTATCAACACATATTTATAGAGAAAATCCCAAAGGATGTGTCCGTTCTAATGAGTGTCTATCGAATAGACATGATCCTTAAGACCAAGAGGTACACCCATTCACATGGTGACTCTTCATGAAACATGGGACCTATGTGGATGCTCCATGGGTTGACCCAACGCTTTCCATAATCCAACAAACCACAATCACCATTTGTTTTGTTTTCCACAATATGACACTAATAGGATAAAATTCGTAAATTTGTAACTTATATGGACTTTGATCTATTATATTAAATCCTAATTTCACTAGGAAAATTAAACTCTAACTTTACCAGAGTAACTTTAGTCACCTCCTATATATAAACTCTATGTATATCTCTGTAAATATATATTTATCATAACCCTAGTAGGGTTAGGGTTTGGTTTTCTTAGTAAGACTAGGGTTTAACATAGTAGGACAAGGCCTATATACATATATTAACTTGCCCTCTCAAACTCAAAGAGGTAATAAGATGTGAACTTGAGTTTTGTTGTCTGATCGGCTGAACTAACGAATTAAAGACGAACAGTATTTTGGAGAATGTGGTGACGGGTGAAGTGACGATCAGTCTCGATGTGTTTTTCACGCTCCTGAAAAATGTCCTTTTGAGTGATTTGAATAGTACTCATATTGTCACAGTGTAGAACTGTGGCAGTGGGGGAGGGGACTCCCATGTGAGCAATGAGCCTATGAAGCCAAAGTAGTTTTTGTGTAGCATCAGCGATGACATGGTATTTAGCTTCAATATTGGAGAAAGCAACGACAATTTGATTTTTACCACACCAAAAAATAATAGAGTTGCCTAGAAGAAACAATAACAAGTGGTTAAACGTTTATTGGTAGGATATCTAGTCTAATCTGTATCAGAATAAACCAGTAAGGTGGGAGCATATTAGGCCGAAAAATAAAGTTCGTGAAATAAAGTATCCTTGACATACCGAAGAATACAAGAAACAATCAAGTAATGAGTAGGAATGGCAAAAAAAATCGCACCGATAGGTAACCGAGAGAAACCAAAAATCGAGTGGTCCGATTTTGAAACCGACTAAATCATTTGGTTGTAGTTTTGGATTTGAAATTAGTAACTGAGGTGATTTTGGTTTTGGGATAGTAACCGTGAAACTGAATCACGAAACCGAACCATGAAACCAATATTTTAGATATTTTTTTTTACGAGATATATACCCTTACCTTTTTATATATTTATAGTTTAACCCATATATATATATATATATATATATATATATATATGATTTTATTTATTGTAACAATTATGGTTACAATCGTTTATTTTAAATATCATTGTATTTTAATTATGGTTAGAAACATTTATTGTGACAATTAATAATTTTGTGGTTTTGTTTTGTTTTTTTGGAATTTATGTTTTCTATTTTAGTTATGTTTTTGTTTCTATATAAAAAAACGTCTATGGTTTCATGGTTTTGATTTTTTTTTTTAAATTTTAAAAATCTTACATGGTTTCACATTTTTGGTTTTGGTTTGTATAATTTAAATGGTTTAGTTTTAGAACCATAAAAAAAAAATAACGATTTCGGTTGCGGTTTTGGTTTTGGTTTCATATGAAACCGAACTGAAATCGAACCATTGACATCCCTAGTAATGAGTTATCCGAGGAGCAGATAAGAATTGGTTGACTTGATAGACGACATAGGTGATGTCCGGACAAGTAATTGTGAGACAGACCAAACTTCCAACTAGTTGTGGATAGAGAGTGAGGTCTAAGAAATGAAACCCATCTGGTGGAGTAAGTCTGATATTCAGTTCTAGAGGAGTGTTGGCAATGATGGAGTTAGTGATGCTTACCTTGGAAATAATGTCAGAGGCATATTTGTCTTGAGAGAGAAAGTTTCCGTCTAAACTAGTTAAAACTTTGAAACGAAGAAAACAAGCGAGCATGCCATGGTTCTCATTTCAAATTGACAATGAGAAAATTTTTCAGTTCAAAGATTCTACGTAGATCATCTTTTGTAATGATCAAGTCATCCACATACAGTAGAAGAAGGATAATACCATTGTTAGTTCGGAAAATAAACAATGAAGAATCACGAATGCTGGATGTGAACCCGAACTTGTGGATGGTGGTGCTTAATTTTAGGGCACGAAGGCGATAAACTTTGTGTTGAGGAGCAACTGGGCTAGGAGGCGTATGTAGGTAAACTTCCTCAAGAAGGTCTCCATTGAGGAAGACATTTTTGTAATGATCCGGTTTCTCAAGGCTGCCACGCGGTTTCTCTGGGCCGCCACGTGGTTTCTCCCTTTAGAGAAATTAAGGATAACATCGAATTACCAATATTTTATTCTATAAAATCGCATATTTTTTTTTTAAGACGACGACGACAATTATAGTTATCGATTTATCGAATCAATTTACAACAATAAAAAAAAAAAATCAATACAATTATTTCGAATTCAATTACATCTACTATTGGGATACAAGTAATTAAGGCCATTAAAATTTGGGGTCAAACATGTAAAAAAAAAAAAAAAGGTTAAAAAAGGAAGTGATGTCATTCAATTTACTTTTGACATTATTCAATTATCTCTTAATCCAAACAGTAGGTTGAAAAAGGGCTAATTCCTTTTATTTCCATGTTTGAGATAGAAAAAAGAGAGGTTGATTTACTGTGGTTACATTTTACCATGGCCACAGTTGGCAAACCATCTAAGAAAAATCAAATCTTAAATAGAAAACTAATGAAAACGGGAATTCCATACCAATTTTTTCCCCTTCTTATTATTATTACCACCCTATCCTGTCCACGTGTTTCCTATTGTACCCATATATACATTGTTAATTTTCCTATATATATGTCATATTCATCCACGTGTAACCCCTTTTTCTCTTCAAATTTTATGGCCATAAATAGGTAGCTTAAGTATTAAGTATTTAAAAACTTACATTTAACACCCTATAGTTGTAAAGTAATTCATATTAAACCCAATAATTACACGTATCTCCCCAAATATTACCAAATATTATTTATACCATAAATTTGCAAAACTAACTCTAAAAATATTAAACTTATATAAAATAATATTTTCAAAAATATAAATTTTTGGGGTATTACACATTTGATGAGTGGTTTCTTTACCAACAAATTAAGTACTTTTGAGTTCAAATATTTGTGTGTTTTCAAGAATTTTTGTTCTTTTAATATGTTTTTGTGTGGTTTTGTAGGAATATAAATAAATGGGAAAAACGGTGCAAAATGAGTATAGGTCCAGTAACTTCAATGCCAATTTTGACCACGTTACAATCCTATTTTAAAAAACTCAAAACATGGAAGTTGTATATCTATGTATTACATTTCCATATATTTTTTAATCACCTCAATCTAAGTTTGGACGATAAAGTTACGGCCAAAATACGAATAGACATCAGATTTGTTAAAACAGCGCTGCGGCGCAAAAACAACAGTGTGCACTGCCCATAGAGCACTACAGCGCGCTTCCATCGGGCTGTGTCGTCTTTTTACCTGAAAAACCTAATTTTGGGCCCTTTTAAATACCCTATTTTGCCTCAAAACAGAGGAGAGAAAGGAGGAAGAAGAGGAGGCGCGATTTGGAGAGCAAACATTAGATTTGTTGCGATTTTGGGCGAGAAACACCCCATGGTGTGGCGATTTGTGGTGAGATTTGGGAAGAAAACACCATTAGAGGCATTTGGAATTAAAGATTTTGAGCTCAAACCCATAATAAGTATTTTCTATTCCCTTCTCTTTCCCTAATCTTGATTTAATTTTGTATTTGTAATATTGTTTTGAACATATTTATAATTATGAATTTATTGAAAAGATTAGTTTTGGATTGTTTTATGTTGTGTTCGTAATCTAGATCTAGTGCTTAATGTAGTCTCATTTGAAATGTGTTAGATTATTTTATTAATTGTTAGATTTAATTCCATTTTATGTATCTCCTAGGCCTAGTGTGTTTGATTTATGTGGCCAATGAGTTAGAAGATTTTAGGTTACGAATTTTGTACTCGGGAAAGGTTGAATTCATAACTGGAATTGGGAGTGCATAACTTAGGTTGTTGTGAGTCTGGGAGAAAATCAACACTTATGTATTTGAGTTGGGAATTTAGGATCTTGTGAAATCGGGAGGTAATCGAGTTCTAGATTTATCAATTAGAATCATCATTCAGTTGTGTTTATCTTTATAATGCTTCTAATGTATGCTTTCACATGTAATTTTGGTTGAATTGAGAACTTGGGATTTTACACTCGGGAGAGGTAATCCGGGGTTCGAACTTAGGTTAAACACAACGTAAGCTTTAATAATTCAGGAGATATTTAAAGCTTGCGTAATCTATAAAGTTGGGTATAACGAATGTTTTCACCTAAATACAGGATAGAGATATCGGTATTGAAGTGATTACATATTCTCTCACTTGACCCTCGGTAGAGGTAGTGAGAGAACAATAGCACGAGGACCTTGATTATTGAATAAACAGAATTGACTAATAATTTACTTAATAGGATAACATGGGAATGACGAGATAAAACCAAGCCCCTAGAACATTTGTGCATAGATAATCCATATATATATATATATATATATATATATATATATATATATATATATATATATATTATTTTATATTTACAAAAATCCAAAAATTGGACGCCTAAATAAAGTTAAGTTACAATAATTACGGTACTTATCGACAATTTAAACCAATCCCTATGGATACAATAACCCTTACTTTTTCTATACTATTAAGACTTGATCCGTACACTTGCGATGTTGTAGCAACAAATAAATCGCTATGAACATTCTTGACATCTATCTGAAAAAAGTCTATTTATGAATGAGAGAAACAACAAGAAGAGTACGGACATATGTGAGCCTAGCCATTGGAGGAAATGTCTCTTCGTAGTAAATACCATATTCCTGATTAAATCCCTTAACAACGAGTCAAGATTTATAGCATTCAATGGAACCATTAGAAAGCATTTTTATCTTGAACACCTATTTGCATCCAATATAAGTTTTTCCAAGGGATTGGTTAACAAGATCCTATGTGTGAGTTTTAGCTAGGGCCTGAAGTTCTTTGTCCATAGTTTTCTGCCAAAGAGGGTTAGTAACAGTTTCCTTATAGGATTAAGGCTTTTGAAAATTAAATATGATAGAAAAACAATGATATTTATTGAGATAAGGGGAGGATGAGTTACCCTATTAGCAACAAGAGTGATCTGGATGGTGGGTCTCGGGAAAAAGTCAGTGTAAATGGATACTTTCTCTTTCAGTCCAAATATGCATCTGACCTTCTTTTTAAGAAAAGTATCACTGATCCCACTACTTCTAATACTCTTATAGAGCTTGATGAGGGTATTTTTTTGGCACCATCGAGTCAGCACCTGGGCCCCAGTCACGTGTCCACCCTCGTCGTGACATGAACGCATTTCGAAATTTGAAGTGCCACGCTGCTGCCCAGAACTCTATACCGTGGCCTTGGATGGCTAGCTTAAGAGATTTAGCCATTTTGTCTCAATCGACTTATCACTTTAGTCCGTTTCTCTCCTAGAACTCCATAAATCTCCACTCACCTCCACCAGCTCACCTCCACAGGCCTGACAGAGGCCTACGGGCTTCTCCAAATGGGCCCAAAAGCCCAAGCCCTATAATTATCTCCTAAATGGCCTGGATTATCGGCTAAATAGATGGTTTCACTTAATTAACCATGTTTAAGCCCAATTAGATAAATCTAATCATTTCCAATACCTATATATACCAGGGGCTATGCAAGTCTGAGGTACACTTTATTTATGCAAATACTCTGAGTTCATTTGTTTACCTGATGCATTTCTATATCTCTTCTATCTGAGCTTTTATTTTCATGCCACAGGGAATTCGCCGGGATAAATCTTGGCCCGAGCCTTGTGCAGATACCACTCCCTAAGGAATAGGACATTGAACTAAATAGGTCAGTCCCCTTAGGACCCAGTATAGCTCACATGAAGATTTTTTAACCATAAACTCTAACTTAATAAAAGGACACTCATCACCTGTTGACTACTTTGGGACACCAACAGTTTAGCACCGTTTGTGGGAATTATGCGAAAAGCCTTCCCGTGATCATTACTCTCTTCTTAGCTAAGCTTGGGTGATCACAAGGTCCGGTCGAAAAGACAAACACATAATAGAAGAACATGATATGTGGAAAACTCCAAGGCCACACACCCTAGCTCACATCAACGGGGATAACTACTTCCCAGGACCAGGCATAACCATCTACCTTACCACTTGGGGTTATAAGGCAGACCTTAGGAGCTATGGAAGTATATTGAATAGATATCCTTGAGTGCCAAATGAGCAAATTCAAGTCATTCTTGTTGCTCCTCCTTGCGCGCCTACCATCGCCTCCGTTCAGGTGGGAGATGCAATGTTCGTATCTCTGAATGGGTGCGAGCGTATGGACCCCCTTTCGCCTCATAACCATGAGTCTGTAGGAATGGAGAGGCCCTCCCGGCAGTGCCAAGGTCCCCACCTCCTCCACTGTGCAAAAATATAGCCAGGGAGTTGTCCGTATCTCCTGATGGTCGGGCTCCCCATCGCCCAACTAGATCCATTCCTAGGGGATGGTGTGAATGTGATATCGACTCCTATTTCCCTTCCTTTTGTCACACTATGGACTGAGCTGCATGCAATCATATATAGGGGAGCCCCGAGTAGAAAAAGTCGTGAAGCATCGCCTGGCTGATATGGAAACCAGCTTCTAAAAGATGAACGGAGGCCAGGAAAGACAAGGCATTATTATGGAGGTGAGATCTCCATCTGTAGATGAAGTTCTGGAAAAAGTAGCATTGAGGTACTTTACTCACCCCTAGATAAGTTTGTATAATAAACGTTAGATCCCGTTAACCACCTGTCCATGTTTAAGTCTCATATGGACATGTAGATGGCCTTTGTAGCTCAGCGGTATAGAGCCTTTCCTATCACCCTCACAGGTGCAGCAAGGTCCTAGTTCCAAGATCTGAGGCCAACATCCATCTCTACTTTTAAGGAGCTTGACCAGTTGTTCTTGGCTCGTTTTAGCCGCTTCGGGCAGAGGCCAAAGACTATAGCTTATGTCTTTGCTCTTCAGCAAGAACTCCCTAAATCTTTGAGAAATTACGTTAAACACTTCAACGAGAAGCAGACGCGTGTGACGACCTCCCTAAAAATGTAGCACTAAATGCATTTGTTGACGGGCTCTAGCATCAAAGGTTGTCCTATGACCTTTGCTCCAATCCTGCTCCCACTCTCAATTAAGTTCTAGACTGTGGGACTAGGTTCCATAGTGCTGACCTCCGTGTTGCAACCAGGAGAGAGAATGAAAGAGTTAACAAGTAGAAGGAACCAAGAAATATGGTTCCAAATCAGGCCCAATGATCGAGAATATTACAAGCCGAAGGGAGGCTCTTCCTAGGGATAGAAGACCACTTCCTCCCCTAAGGTGACGCCAACAAGGTTTCACTTTGCTTACGACCTCTGTGGCTACCATTTTTGCGAAAAACTCAGGGCATAATTTATTTTCTCACCCTCTTCCCCTGAGTGGAAGGCCTACTGAAAGGTCAATAACGAAGTATTTTGAGTTCCACCGAGATAGGGGCCACTCTATAGACAACTGATTCCAACTCTGGTAAGAAATTGAAGCTCTCTTCCGAAGAGGCTATCTTGGGAACTATGTCTGGAGAGAAAATCAAGATCACCCTGATAAAGAGAAACCCCAGGGAAAGCCTGGGGCCAAAAGAAGACGAGGAAACCATAACTGTCCACCACCCCGGGGGGTTGAAATCGGGGACGATAACCAGCGTGTGGATGGCGAGATCATCATCATCTATAGCTCAAGTAAATGTTATGCACGTCTAAGAAGCTTTTGCGCATTGAGTCCTGCTTAAAGCACTAAGGACTTATGGCTTTCATGCATTGCGCTCTTTAGCTACCACAACATTTTAGCTGTGCTTGCTTGCTTCGCCCTCTATCTCGGGAGTACCCTAAAAAAAAGGAACATTTTTCTCCCTTTAGCTATTTCAGGTTAAGAAGAGATAATGTGAAAGCACGTTTATCTCTATAAGAATGGTGCATTCTGAAGTGTGAGGTGGGAGAGAAGGCCTGTCATAATTGGGGTTTTGAATAAGACGTTTTTTTTTGTTTGTTTGTTTGTTTTGTTTTCATATTCAAAAGGTAATAAGAATGAAAGTTGTTAAGCTTTTTATCATCCTGGTGGAGAGTTCGATCCTGGCTTATGATGAACCTTGGCGACATACTTAACAAATGCAAGTCAGACGGGAAGTGGTGTTTTCAGTAGCGGACAGGTGAGTAACGCGTAAGAACATGCCCTTGGGATCTTTATATATAGAATACTCTTTTGGGTTGATTTAATCAGTAAGGAAGGGATTTCTCATAACAATACAATTGGAGACCTAAAGAACAGATATAGAGCACTAAGATAGTCAATCCAGGGTGAATCTCATTGTGCATCTACTTCCGCTCATTGAAACTTTACCTCCTAAGGAATCAATATCTTATTTTCCCTTTGCTACCACGGAGAGTGATGTTTACGAACTCAATGTTAATAAATTCACGAATCTAGAAATTCATTTCAAATAATTAAACTTTCTCGACCTCAGCTCTGGGAAGAAAATGCCCTCCTCTAGAAAGAGGCATAAGTAGAAGGCTAAGAGGAAAGCTGACGAGGATATATACGAAGTGGGTGTTGTTGACACTATCTCACATAACCTCATCTCTTTCAGCAAAGCTGACCTCTGAGGAGTACACATTCCCCATGATGATGCCTTGGTCATCATGTCCCTGGTCAATCAATTTAGGATAGGGCATGTCCTAGTTGATGGAGCGAGCTCGAACGACATCATCTTCAAATGGGCCTTTGACAAACTGAGGAACGAGGCTAGTACCCTACAACCTAATATATCTCCCATAGTTGGTTTTGAAGGAGAGATGGTCAACTCTTCAGATGGGTATCTCTGCCTATCACGATTGGGACAAATCCAAGGTCTTCAATGATATAGACTAAGTTCTTAATAGTAGATAGACCATCACCCTACAATGCTATCATGGGGCGACCAATAGTTTCGGCCTTCAAGGCTATCTGCTCACCGTACCATGAAGTTATAAAATTCCCCACCGACCAAGGGATAGGAGAAGTCAGCGATGACCAGGAAGCATCATGTGCGTATGGCCGAAGGGCATTGGAGCAGAAGAAATAGCAACCAATGGTAGGACTTGGGCCCTGAGGGTCTAAGCTAGTAACTCCTGGGCTCATGACCCTGGACGTTAAAGAAGTCTTGGTGCCAATTGATGACCCTAAGGACGATGAACCAAGCCCCTGCCCATATGAATTTTTGGTTGAAGTACCAATTTTACCTAATTCTTAAGGAAAGAACGGTCAGATTAGGAGCTAAGCTCACCCCAGAACAATAGGCAGAGCTCACCAAGCTACTACGAGAAAATGTTGATGTATTTGTTTGGTTTCATGACGAGCTCCTGGGAATCGATCCAAAAGTGGCAATGCACAGGCTCCATGCAGACCCGCACCATCCTCTAGTCAAGCAGAAGAGGAGAAAGTTCCATCCTGAGTCCTAGAAGATCATCTAGGAGGAAATGAAAAAGTTAACCAACTGGTATTGTAGAGGAAGTGACGTTCCTAAACTGGTTATCCAATGTTATGCTCTCTTCTAAGCCATTGGAAAGTGTAGGCTCCGCATCAACTTCGAACCTGAACAAGGCCTACCCCAAAAGACTTATTTCCTCTCCCAATGATTAGCCTAATTATTGATGCCACGGTAGGTTACGAGCTTCTCAGCTTTTTGGACGCTAATGCCTGCTAAAATTAGATTCCCCTGTTCCCTCCTGACAAGAGCAAAATGCCTTTAATAACGGACAGGGGAATGTATTGCTACAAGGTGATGCCCTTTGGCTTGCGCAATGCCGGAGCCACCTACTAGAGGTTGGTTAACAAAATGTTCAAAGAAAAGTTCGGTAAAACCATAGAAATTTACATTGATGATATGCTAGAGAAGAGATAGCGAACTCCCGATCACTTGGTGTACCTCTGGAAATGTTTTAATATGCGTAGGGCCCACCAGATGAAGCTCAACCCCACCAAGTTCTTCTTCGGCATCTTTTCCAGGAGTTTCCTTAGATATATGGTCTCTCATTGCAGAATTGATGCCAACCCTGACCAAATCACCGCTATACTCGGCATGTCCCCGCCCCACTCGAAGAAGGAAATGCAAATGCTGACCGATAGGCTTGCAGCCCTAAACTGGTTCATCTCTAAATATTCATAGCGACGTTTGCCTTTTTTTCAAGTTACTCCACGGGAACCAAGAGCTCCCCTCAGTAGTACCCCAAATGTGGGGGAAGAGTTGTTTTTGTACATTTCTACTTCCTCAACCGTGGTAAATATAGCCCTGGCGAGGGACAAAAATGGTGTTCAGAGCCCGACTTACTATTAATAGAGTCCTCCTAGATGCTGTTACAAATACTCAAGGTTCAAGAAGTTGTCTTATACCTTGCTGATCGCCTCTAGGAAACTTCGTTAATATTTTTAGGCTCACACCATTGTGTTTCTGAATGATCAACTCTTGAAACAGATCCTACACTCCCCTGACGTCTCAAGAAGACAAATGAATTACAACTTTGGGCGTGGACAATTCCATATAGAGTATGGACGCACCCTGGATTTTGATAGCGGAAGAAGTAGAGAATCAGGAAGAAGATGAAAACAAGTTTCATTCCTTTCTGTCTAAGTCATCCAAATTCGTTCATTTTGAAAATAGTTTTTCAAGGGATTTTCTAGGTGTCGGCTTTGAAAAAATTCTTGGGCCGATATTTTATATTAAAAACAGAGTTGCCACATAGCATAGGGTTAAATAATGTGCTAGGTTATTGGAATTTTTGAAATTCATTTTTTATTTTTGAATGTCTTGTGTTTTGACTTCCAAAAGAATGTATACTAGATTTATTCTTTAATTTCGGGAGTCGGTTATGCTCGGGGAAGGTTTTATGCACCCCAAGATGCTTGTCCATAAATAGTATATTGGTCTAAATAGATATTTACTATTAAACACTATCCAAGAAGTTTCCTTTGATTTACTTAAACAACTTTTTAAAAGTTTTTCCTTTTATATATATATATATATATATATTTTAACATGATGTAATGATAAAACAAGTAAATACTATAGCCAGTACTTGTTAGCAATACCGAATAACAGTTTATAATAGACAAGAATATAAATATGTAAACTATACTAAATGAAATGAATATATTTTTGTTATTTTATGAGACCGAACCTTATATATATTGCCTACGTATCTCAGATTAATGAGAATCAGGTCCTCATGTAGTTCGTTTCTGTTAGGGTGAAATTGATTTTATTATTGTTGTTGACCGAACCCTTATGTGGGTTGCTTATGTACTTTGGGGCATAACCAAAGAGCTGGTCATCACATAGTTTATTCTAGTTAAGTTAAAAAACTGGTAGGTTGGGTTTTAGTTAAAAACTGGTCTGGTTAGTAGTTAGTTTTAGTTGATTATTAGTTGGCTTTAGTTGTTAACAACTTGAATCACAACATTAATTAGTTATTATTAATTGATTTTTAGTTGTGAACAACTTGAATCACAACATGACATTTAAATAACTTCTTTGATTTTGTCAAGAACACCTTAACCAAACTCTTTTGTTTTGGTTAATTAGTGTTAGTATGTGAGTTGTTTAGTTATAATAAAGGAATAATACAATATATTTATGCCAGTACTACTTATAACTAAGAAAAGCGAGAAAGTTTCTGAAGAAGAATCACATATATCCCTGAAAGAATAGATGCCCTCCCTTTATCCCGAGTTTTTAGCCACAAGGGTCTATCGGAGTAGTATATATATATATATATATATATATAGGTGCCAGTCCACTTGCCTACCAGGCCGTGAGCTTAACGTTTAACAGAAAGTAAATTCGATTTTAAAAGTCTATGGTTAGTAAAGAGTTTGGTTCAACAAGTTCTTAAGAGAGTCATTGAGAGTATGCACAACTCATAATGTGATAATATTTTTGTTTTGAATCCTCACATGTTCTTAACATGTCCTCGGATGATTTGGTGTTCTTGAATGCACTTGGAATGATTTGGTTATTATAACAAGAATTAAGTGTTTGTTTGGTTGTTTATGGGTTGTTTATGTCATATACATGAAAATTGAGTGTGATTGCTATATGAACATACTATGCACAAGAAAAACACATGAATTTAAGCCAAGAACAGAGGTTTTTTTTTTTTTTTTTTTTTTTAGAAAACTTACCTACTTAGGAAATATAGTATTCCTTAAGTGATTATCTTCCTTTCCTCCTTAATCTTCTTGGTTGATCCTCGATCGGTGACTGTCTTCCTCTTGAGTTCTTGCTCCAAGAACCTTAGAATCAACTTCTAGGACTAGATTTTGGTAGAATAACAGCATGCTATTTAAGAAATCTGCTTGAGAATCCTAGCACCCAAGACTTGGCTCGAGTTTTAGAAAGAGAATCTAGGGGCCTGTTTGGTAACCGTTTCCATCCAATCCCATCCAAGTGGGATGGGATGGGAGAATTTTATTTTCTTCTTAGGAGTAGAATCGCGTTTGGTAACGATAATTTTTTTTTTTGGGAATAGAATCGCGTTTGGTAATGATATTATCCTAGAAATCAAGAACGAATCCTAAACCATAATCAAGAAATCATGAAAAAATCATCAAGAAATGGAACCCTAACCACAATCAAGAAATCATCAAGAAATTGAACCCACAATCAAGAGCGAAGAACATGCCCTAAACCAAATCAAGAAATTGAACCCAAAATCAGGAACGAATGATGTACCCTAAACCAAAATAAATAAATCATCAAGAAATATAACCCTATGAGGAAGAAGAAATCAAACCCTAATTAAAACACTAATTCTAAGACGAAATCGAACCCTAATTATAAGACGAAATCAAACCTTAATTCTGGTACAAAATCGAATCCTAATTCTTGTCTTTGCTTCGATTTCATTTGAAGCAATGGTTTGATTTAAGGAATATGACAACAATGGTGAATGACAATGAGTGAATGATGATGACCTCGGAATCGAGGACGACGATGACGAGAAGAAAGAAAACGGCGAAGATGATAATGTAGAAGATGGAGAATGACGACAACAAGACAAATAACGATGATGAGCAATTGAAGCAGAGAAAGAAGGCGATGGAGATGGAGAAGAAATTGATACATGAAGAAAGAAACATAAAGGAAATGAGCTTAACAAAAGTTGAAGATGGGATCTCACTAACAATTAAAGAAATACCGAATGTGTCCCTTTTTTTGGTTTTGGGAATGGGATGGGAATGAGAAGATTTTTTTTTTGTTTCTCACTTCTTAATAAAAAAAAGATGAACTATTCTTATTTTTGGAATAAGAATGGGAATGGAAACAAAATTTACCAAACAGTGTTCCCGAATAGAAATCCCAAAAATGTGGGAATGGGATGAGATTTTTTTTGGATGGAAAGGGTTACCAAACACAGCCTAGGACTTCAAGTCTTGAAAAAAAGAAGACCTCAGCACCCCAATTTATAGGCTGGGAGCCTGCGCATTCAGCCATACGCAGGCTTAGCCAACCTCTTCCTTGGGGGTGTTTGGCCTAGGGGACTTGTTATCTTGTTTTGATCTTGTTTAGTTTTGAACTAATTTGAGTTGTAAGGAAGGATTCTCAAAGATTTGGTAATGATTGGCAATTGTTGGTAATGATTGGCAATCATTACCAATCATTGTACTTCCTCAAATCCAATTGGTTTCACATGGGTTCATTAAATGCATAATGTGACACTTCTGGTTCTGTTTAGGGGATAAGTACCGGTTAGTTTCACAATTTCGGTTTAGTTTCCATTAATGCTTTCGAAGTGAAATGTATGTAGTCTATACATGTCACCATTGCATTTAATGCCACATGGTGAGTCATTTCTTGGTAAGCACACATTCAGTTGGATTTAAATTGAATTAGGTTAACTTTCCTTGTAGCCGATGGTTGGTTTTCAAGGTTCTTAGTTACCCCTAGATATTTTGGCAAAATATCTAGATTCAATGCATCCATTCATTTTATTTCGTCCCAAGCATTTAATTCTCATTAAATGCATGGGTTAAGTGGCAAACCAGTTTAGTTCGGTTTTGATAATGGGTAGTCACATTTCAAGGTTTTTGGTTAACTTTAAGATATTTTGATTAAAATATATAGATACCTTGAATGTGGCCTATTGTTAGACCCTAACAATGTTGGAGGACCAAACAGTGCCGACTTGGTGCGATTTGCTACCGGACATGGTGCATGCGGCATGGATGGAGTCGTTGGCAATGAAGGAACCAACTTGGTGCTTATCGGTGGGCAACAGTGTTGTGGCACAACACCGAAGGGTGTTGGGCAGTGTGGAAGACTTCGGTGCGGGACCAAGTCAAAATGGTGCAATATAGGTGCAACGCTATGTTGTAAACGGTGTCATGGACGTGGCAATATGCGTTGGAGGAGCGGGGAGGCGTTGGACCAAACTATTGGGCTGGCGTTGGCAGAGTTTGCTTGTAATGATGGTTGTCGTGGGGAGTCACGAGACCAAAGGAAGACCTCGGCACGGTATTGAGGCAAAATGGTACAACGGAGGCGCAACAATACATGGTAAACAACATCATGTGTGTGACATGACAAACTGTTGGGAATGACGGTGCATTTTGGTGCGAAAAATGCATACGGCGTTGGGACGTCGTTGGGCTCAACGATGCAACAAAATAGAACGTAGGCGCAACACTACGTTGTGGACAGAGTCATGTAGGGGCATGATGCACCGTTGGGCGGCGGTGTATTCTGGTGTTGAAATAGCATACGGGACGTTGGCGATCATTTGGTACAACGACGCGTCTAGCCATGCAGCGGCGTGGCAAAACATTGGGTAACGTTGGTTGAATATGGGATGAAATGACAACGGGCAGACGTTGGGACAGTACAAAAATGCTAGAAGAATGCTTAGCTTGGGAAAGTTGGTGGACTGTTGGTTACCAGACATGTGCAAGACATGTGGGAGGCAGTTTGGTGCAGTTTCTGGCAGTTTTGGTTGGTTTTCATACAAGAAAACCAACTCCTATGATGCTAACATGTGTTGGGACAGGTGTCAGTAGTCTGCCTATGCAATTGGGGCTGTCAACTGCTATCTTCTCCTATAAGTACTGTTGTTTTGGTCTGTTTTTGGTTGCTGAATGTATTCCTGCGGATTTTACAGACTAAGTGTTGTGTTTTTGGGGCTGTTCGGTAGTGTTTCGGTGTATTCCCATTGTATTTCATTACAGGAACGTGTGTGTTTATAATCTGTCGGTGTATTTCCGTTGTGAGGCAGTGCATTCATCGGGGTTGCTAGTTGTCGGTGCAATTAGGCCATCACTCGGTTGCAAATTTTGGGGTAAAAATTTCGACTCTGTGACACCTATCCATGTCATCCCAATAATTTAAAGATTTATGGTATGGGAATTTAATTCTTATTAAATGCTTTGCTTAGGTGGCAAACCGAATCAGTTTAGTTTCGATAACAGTTGGTCACTTCTTAAGTGTTTTCGTTTCCCTTCCTAAGATATTTGTAGGTAACTTCCTAGAAGGTTCTTTGATCATTTAAAGGCTCTTTTTTGGGCCTTTTAATGATATTTGGTCCCTTAATTCATTGAGCCTAGGGTGGTTTGTGAAGGCAACTTGGATTTTATGTAAATCCAAATCAAGCCCAACTCCTTAATCACCTTGGTGATTTAGGGACTGTCATGACCTTTCTAAACCTTTATTAAGGTCTCTTGGATTGTTTTTGGATGGGATTTGATATAATGTGCATAAATAAAATAAATATTTTTGGTGTTAAACCAATAAGATTCAGTGATAGTAAATGTTTTAGGGTCAGGGTAGGTAACCGGAGTAAGTTGTTGAAATATCTTATAATTAAAGGGTATTGGCTAATTTTTATTTATAATAAATATGATTTAATGAAAATAAAACTTTAATAAAGTTATTGTATACCACATTAAATTATAGGATTTTCGAGGTTGACCCGAAACTTTTACGTAGTTGAATTTGGCTATTTTTTTTTCTCATGTTATCTGGGCAATTTTCTACATCATATAGTGTGATCTCAGGTAGAAATTCATTCCATTTAAACTCAAGTTTAAAGGTTATCTAAATTTGTACTTGATTCGACACTAGCTGGGCGGGACAAAATGAGATGTCTACAGTTGCCCCTCTCTATCATGCGAGCTTACTCGTAATGAAAAAGAATAAGACATAGACATTTTGTTCCGCTAGACATGAAATATTAAGCAATGTATTTAAATATATCCTAAAGGATAGATATATATCTGATTCTTGAGGATTCGATGAGGATGTCGATTGATCACTCCTACCATTGTATACTTGAAAGGATGATGAACAATCAACCTTGGAAGACTACTACTGGGGGATGGTGACATCTCTGATTCCTGTCTATCTGCATTCCTGGAGGATGGTGATACACCTGATCCTATAGGATATTATGAGCTCTCCTATTGACTACATATTATAATTTATACTCCTTAAGGATGGCCTCGATCAAACCTATAGGACTCGATAAAGATGACACTCTATACGAGCCCCCCCGATGACTATACTAGATTATACCATAAAACGGAGAACAGAGACATGCCTGATTCTAGGTCTTAGTGAGGATAATAATCTGTACGAGCCCTCTCGATGATATATTATATTATACCATAGAACGACGATATACCTGATTCTAGGTCTCAGTGAGAAAGACGGTCTGTATGAGTGATAGGTGTAAAATACCTATCTAATTTTAAATTGAATTTACCAGTTTTCGAGTATTTTATTGAAGTTTGAATACCGTTTTAGTTGTTTTTATTAGTCAGGAGCGGGGACGTAAACAATTGGTAAACCGAGCAAAATGGTGCTAAAGGGGTAGCCAAAAAGATGAAAAAAAAGAGGTTTCAAATAACAGAGCAAATCCACCTAGGCGAAGTTTCCACCGCCTAGGCAGACATTCATCAGAAAGTTGCAATGTTGAAGATTTGAAATCAGCCTAGGCGAAGTTTCCACCGCCTAGGCAAAAATCCATCAGAAGGTTGCAAGGGCTGAAGTATTGAATCCGCCTAGGCGAAGTTTCCACCGCTTAGGCGGAAATCCACCAGAACACTGGAAGTACTGAACTGCTGGATAGAGCTGCACTGCTGTAAATTTGCCTAGGGGAAGTAGCTACCACCTAGGCAAAATTCCGTCAGAAAGATAAGGAGCCAAGAAGTTAGTCCTCCGCCTAAGCGAAGATTCTACCGTTTAGGCGGAATTCTAACCGACTTAAGCACCGCCTAAGCGAAGTTTCCACCGCTTAGGCGGAAATCGCAGAACAGGTCAAAATATATGTTTAGATATTTTTGAACCCCTAAGCCTATAAATACCCCTTGGTCACGTCTGAAACTTGTTGTTGAAGAACCTTAACCCTAGAAAAGAGCTCTTAAGCTATATTTGGAAGATCAAGAAGGAGGTTCATCATTCAGATAAAGAAGGATAACTTGCGGACCGATCATTAGTGACAGTGAACCGTTTCACTTCCAGATTTGATCGTTTCTCTCTTGTTTTATTCTTTGTAATCACTTTTTCATATCTAAGAATGTTGAATTCCTCTTATTTTGTATGGTATATGACTAAGATCTTGTAGTAGTAGTTAAATGTTACTTACGTGTAGTCAAAATCATGTAACCGTTTAGTTGAGTAAATTTATGTTACTTTAACGAGTAGTTTGTCTAAATCCGATTGTGGTTATCGTTATTCTTGTTATTATGATTGTATTGATAAACCGAGAATGCAGGGTTTGACACTCGGGAGAGGTAACCCCGGATTCAGATTAGGGTAAATACAACGTGACGTTCTAACGACCCGGGAGGGCGTTAGAACGTATGCAACCCATGATGTTGGCTCAAAACTCACGCTACTAAGGGTCGTTTAGGCATTGAAGGGGACTTCTTCGTTGACACGAAGTCGTGTAATCCCTCGTTTTACACTCGGGAGAGGTAGCGGAGGAGTTTTTGATACAGAGGTTGTCGGATTAGATAGAAACCGTTATAGCTAACTAAATGAAATCGGTTATGCATTATATGAAAGAGATTTATTCCTAAGTAATTAGTGTAATTAAAACTAACTTTATAGTTGTCATTTATCTTAGTATAGTAATTAGAAAACAAACAAAATTTGATTAGTCGAGATAATATGAAACTATTGAAATCGCAATACTCACTTGAATTACCGGCCATTCCCAGTGGAACGATATCCGATCCTAAAAGATCCATTATATTAAAACTAGACCTCGTACACTTGCGAGTAGTCCAATTACCGCGAGGAAGAAACAAAGTAATGAATCCAAGCGCGTACAATGAGCCCTTCCGATAATATATTATACTGCTCCTAAAGGATGACTCTCGATCTATCTTATAGGACTTGGAGAAGACGACACTTTGTATAAGCCCTCCCAAGCATTATATTATTATATTATATTACTGACTGGTTGGAATTATAAAATTATACTACTATACTGAGTGGCCGGAATTTAAATTATAACTATACTACTGACTAGCTAGAATTTAAAATACAACTCCTAAAGAAAGATGAGCGGTCTATCTTATAGGATATGGAGAAGATGACACTCGGTCAATTGACTCCTAGTTGTGACCGTACCCAAAGGGTTCTCCTATATATCTCAAACTAATGAGAATCAGGTCACATATAGTTTCAGCGGGTGAAGTAACTCATACTTCTACATTACTGGCCGAAATTATTAAAATACTATCTGGCAAGCTGGCTGGAATTATACTACAAAATTTATACTACACTGGCCAGAATTAATACAACTTGAAGGATGGCTGGAATTACACTACGTAATTAAAATACACTGGCCGAAATTATTAAAATATTGTTCCTAAAGAATGATCAATGATCTATCCTATAGGATGTGGAGAAGATAGAACTTAGTTAATCGACTCTTAGCTGTAACCGTACCCAAAGGGTTCTCTTACATATCTCAAACTAATGAGAATCAGGTCACATGTAGTTCAAACATGTAAAATAAATCAAGACTGGGTGAAATGGTTTTGGGTTAGGGAAACCAATTTCGGGGTGTCTTGTGAGTCTAAGATTGAGGTCAATGATATATCTGTTTATTAATTTTCTTGAGCTGGCTTGACTGAACCCCATTAGGGCACCTACATATCTCTGGATTAACTGAGAATCAGGTCAAGTATAGTTCGGACACGTAAAGCAAATCAATATTTGGTGGAGCAAGTTCTTGGTTACGGAAATCGATTCCTAGGTCGTCACATCAATACATGATTGAAAATGACTGAGAGAACTCACACGGGCAAAGACCCTCGGGGAAACTCAACACCTAGTGGAGTTTCTTGGTCCATCAGGGACTGCTTGATGAGGGCTAGAAAACTTCCTGAGGGAAATTTACCCTAGGGTAAAATGTGCCCCAGTCGTAGACTTGGGCTTGATGATGATTTATTCATTTTCTGAGATTATAGATTTTAGTTGGTGATTGGTACGAGTCGTATATCAAGAAATTCTCGACAGAGTAATCTAATATAATATGCCCCCGCTCTAGCTAGGGCAACTCCTATCAAAAAATCTCAAAGGAGAAACTGGATATAATATGCCCCAGCTCTAATTAGAGCGAGTTGCATCTCAGATTCTAAATGAAGAAACTTGGATATAATGTGCCATAGCTCTAGTTGGGGATAGGATTATCTCCTGGGCATTCAATGGATGCGGCAAAGCCCACATGTGGTGCCCCTATATCCTGAACTGAGCGTGTGATTCTAATGTTTGTTTTAGTTTGGAAACCCCATTGGGTTGTTTACATATATTGGTATTGGTGTTCTGGATGATGTTCGCTGGATGACCAAAACCTACTAGGGTTATCTACATGCGCTGATTTACTAGGTTAGGGATCTAATCAAAATGTAGTTCGGCCGTCGTTGTGCTATTTCAAATTGTCGGCCGCACCCACTTGAGCTTCCTGCGTGCCTTGGTAACCCACTTGATTCAGGTCGACGTGTAGTTCGAACACAAGTATCCTTTGTTGTCTACTTAATAAAAGATTGAAAACTGTCTTCTCCAGGAAGTCAAGGGACTTCTCGAGAGACGTGCCCCGATACAAGGCTGAGAATGTCATAATGTTGACACCTCTCTGACTTCGACCAGACCCATTTGGGTTTTATGTGTACCTTGGTGATCTACGAAGGACAGGTTGAAGCGTAGTCTACTAGGGATGGAGGATTTTTTGTTTAAGGTGATGACCCAACCTATAAATGTTTCACGTATCCTAGTATTTACCAAGATTTAGGTTGACACCTAATTCTTCCTTGATTGGTTAAAGGTTAACATGATTAAATCTGGATTGATGAGCTTTTGTTATATTTGGTATTGGTTCAATCCTGGTTGATTGGGGGATTGTTTATTATTGAGTGACTCTTGTGGGGATTTTGTTGTCTGATGACATGATTCAATCCCAATTAGTGTCGGATTTTTATTAACGCTAACCAAAAAAAGGTTTCCTATGCATCTTGGTAATCTACCAAGAATCACGTCAGAATGTAGTTTGATGCCTTTTTGTTTGTCAACCAAACCTCTAATCGTTCTCTACGCATCTTGGGCTTCACCGGGAATCAAGTTGATACGTAGTTCCTCGTTAAGCATCCTCTATTATTTAGTAAACAAGGAGAGTGGGTATGCCTTTTCTCAGGAGATTCAAAGGACTATTCCTAGAGATACACCCTGGTCTAGGGTTGAGAGAGTGTCATTACGATGATGCTCCTTTCTCCTTAAATTTCAACTGAACCCACTTGGGTTTCCTACGTACCTTGGTGATCTACCAAGGATCAAGTCAAAATGTAACTGGGTATTTTTGTCAACCAAACCTTGTAAAGGTTTCCTATGTATCTTAGACTTAATTGAGAATCAAGTTGACACGTAGTTCAACTCTCATGTTTTTTTATTTTTTTATTTTGTGGGGGCGACCTATAAAGCATAATTTTTGCACATGCATATTCTTAGCTGCATTTTAGAACATTTAGAAAAAAATGGGTTCATTGTATTATTTAAATTTTACCTTAAAATTTGTAAAGGGTTATTAGGATATGTAAAAGTTTGATTTAAAAAACTTTAGAGGTTAATATGTTAATTTTAATTTTGACTTTTAAAAGTTTAGGGATTATTAAGTTATTTAAAATATAATTTTAAACATTTTGGGGGTATAATTAATTTTTTTAAAGAGGGATAATTAGTGTAAATAAAAAAAGTAAGAAATGTTCTGTCAACAAAACACAAAGGTTATCTATGCATGTATATATATACTTGACACGTATATATATATATATATATATATATATATATATATATATATATATATATATATATATATATGAAAATGGTGGTAAACAAATTCACCGCCTTTGAGTAATTTATACATATACAGATATACTATATACATGTATACATTAACTAAGTAAGCTAAAAAAGAAAAGGAGAAATGTCTCTCTCTCTCTCTCAATTTTCTGCTAAGGTATTTTTCATTTCTTTTCATATATATATATACGTGGGTTCGAAAAATGTAGTGGGTATATTTATGCATAGATATATCTAATTTGTAAAGAATACAATTTAAAGTAAAGATTGTAAATTTTATTAAAATGACAAATTTTAGTATTTCGTTGACTAATAATATTATTAACAGATGATTAATATTTTTCTGTAGATTAAATTACTAACAAGAATTTTTTTGTAATTGTTATTATAATATTTTTATACAGTTAATATTGACTAAAGAAATTGGGCATTTATTTGGGAATGAGAAAAAATACATTATAGTGTTACGCATTGCATATTAGATTTATTTAAATAAATTATTAGTTTAGGCCCTGTCATTATTAAGTTCACAAGTGACGCTGATAACGTCAGTATTACGACGGTAGTGTATTAAGAAACCCAAATATCAATGTGAGTGTACTGTCTTTTATGTAAATTGTCAAATTATATTTTCGTATTAAATTGTGAAAAATAAAATATTTATTAAAATTGTCTGTTTTATAACATTAGATGGATAAAGTAAAACATGAAATGTGAGAATTGTTTTTTTTTTTATTTTATTTTATTATTATTATACTTATATGCCATAATGTGATCCCGACAGGAGGGCATGTCCTTAGGAATGTTGTTGATCCTGACAGGAGGGCATATCTTGTAGGACATTGTGTTATGACCTGACATGAGGGCAAGTCTTGCAGGTAGTAGTAGTAGTTGTTGTTGTTGACAATGATGATTATCATCATGATATGATAGTTCATACTACATGTTAGCTTTTACTATTGGAGATATTGAATGACCTTGATACTGATGACAACCTTAGATTACACAGTTATACAGGTTACGATACCATTATAACTCCCGATCGTGAGGTGAAACGATCCTATGGCTAGTAGGAAAGTATATTTCTAGTATTTTATAATATCAAAGTGATTTGATTGGTTGATTTATATTCAGTTGCTAGTTGTTGATGATATCGGTTATATTCTGTTTTGAAAAATATCACTGCGGGTATATTTTGTTTGAAAAGTGAATTTTGATAAATGCACTTGATCCATAAATTATTTTTATATTATGAAGTTAGTACACTGATAAAATAATTTATCTTAGGTGCCTCTACTAGAGACGGGTCCACTATTGGCTCTAGGTAGAGTCAGAGGGTGGTATAGTATTTTGAGGTTGGTAGGACATGTGTGAATTACAAAGGGTTTAGTGTTTTTATTTTTGTTATGAGATATTTCTAGGACATGTGTATCTTTGAATTTTGAGTTGGTAAATATTTTAAAAATCTATATCAATTGATAGTAGTATATTTTTGTGGTTGGTTAGGTAACATCAAATCGAGGTCACACCTGGCCTCTGGAATTGGGGCCCGGGGTGGGGTGTGACAATTTTTGGTATTAGAGCTTAGATTATATGTCCTGTAGATGTGTCAGAATATCTCATCAGTAGTGGACAGTAAGATAGGGTGTTGATAAGTTGGTTCGACACATGAGTGGTAGTTATTTTATTTGATTAAATAGTACATTTGTATCATGCACTGTTGTTTGCATTGTTGGATTTTTTATTTATCAAATTTTATTTCCGATCTCGAATATGGATCATGGAAATGAAAGTAGTGGAAATTTGGGACCCCAAAGAAAAAGGGGTAGGGCGCGGGAAAGCTTG
Organism: Eucommia ulmoides; assembly: GCA_016647705.1. Classification (NCBI taxonomy): domain Eukaryota; kingdom Viridiplantae; phylum Streptophyta; class Magnoliopsida; order Garryales; family Eucommiaceae; genus Eucommia; species Eucommia ulmoides. The sequence goes on along the minus strand of CM028325.1, from coordinate 134,474 downwards.
GATGCTGTTGAACGAATATTACAAGTTGCTCACAACTAACAGAACAACAAGAAAAGATGAATGAATACTAGAGGGCCCAAATCGAAACAACCAATCCTTCAGCTGTGTTTTTGAAAGATTTAAGGAAATGAACCCCCCCAACTTTTACGGGAATTGCGGGTCCTACTGATGCTGAAAATTAGTTACGAAGCATAGGGCACGTATTCGAGGTAATGGCCATTACTGATGACAGTTGAGTTCTTCTAGCTACCTTTTAGTTGAATGGGGAAGCCAAACATTGGTGGGAGAAATTAAAGAGGCAAATTTCAATTCTAGACCAAGAGATCACTTGGGATCAATTTGTTGCCTTATTTAATGACAAACATTTCCTTGAATCTTATCAGTGCAAGATGGAGGAGGAATTCACATTACTGAAATAGGGAAAGATGTTCATTTTGCAGTGTGAAATCAAATTTGATGCGTTATCCTGATTCGCTCCTGATTTGGAATATGTGCGAGAAGCCACCAAGAACCATGAACAGTACAAAAATAGTAGATTCGAACCATCTAGCAGATATCCAGGTGGCACCTCTTGGGGCTCTGGTCCTCGATTACAACTTTCTTGGGCCTCGATAGACAACCAGTCGGCTAGGAGCTAAGGGCTATCGTAATCATATTCTGAGCAACTACAGAATATACCTGGACAGTGTTTAAGTTAGTAGAGGCAGGGTAGGGGCCAAATGTTTAGCCGAGATAGGACAGTTGCATGCTATCAATGCGGATCACCGGATTATTTCATTAGAGACCATCCTATGGTGGGCCCAATATGTTTTCATTGTCATGAGTCGGGCTACATATCACCATTTTATCCAAAATTTACTGCTACTCTTACACCCTTTGCGAGCATATAGGCAGTGTTAGCCTTAGCAGTGTTTTTGGGTGAGGTAGAGGATCGGTCGGTAGACCACCAACACGGGGGTGTGTATTTTGCTACTACTCAGTTGGATGCTCAGGCTACCTAGACATGGTTATAGGAATCATGTCATTATATAATAGAGATGTACATATACTTATCAATCCAGGTTCTACTCATTCGTTTGTTTCGACGACCTTCATGATACATGTAGGAAAATTTTCTACTTTTCTATCATATCGTATTTTTATCTCTACCTCTGTGGGCGAGTCAGTATTAATGGATAGTGTGAACAAAAATAACATGTTTCGCATTGGTGATAGAGAATTGTCAGTAGATCTATTACCCCTGAGTATTCACGATTTTGATGTGATACTGGGTATGGATTTGCTATCCGGTTATCATGTCGCAGTTGATTGTTTTTTTAAAAAAAAGTTACTTTTCGAGTCCAAGGCGAGTCAAAGTTTGTGTTTTTGGGGGATATTGTCATTACCCCCGTTAGTTTGATTTCAGTTCTAGAAGCTAGGAAATTATTAAATATAGGATGCCAGGGATACCTCGCGCATGTGATTGACACAATTTAGAATGAGGTACAATTGACAGATATCCCAGTGGTTAGGGATTATCTCGGTGTATTTCTAGAAGAATTGGTAAGGTTGCCAGTGGATAGGGAAATTGAATTCTCTATCGAACTACTTCTGGGTACTTCTCCTATATCGATTCCACCCTATCGCATGGAACATATTGAACTAAAAGAGCTAAAAATTCAGCTACAAGATCTATTAGACTGTGGGTTTATCAGACTCAGTGTTTCTCCATGGGGAGTCCCAGTGTTTTTGTAAGAAAGAAGGATGGCAATTTGAGAATGTACATCGATTATCGTCAACTGAATAAGGTGACGATTCATAATAAATACTCTTGCCCAAAATTAATGATTTGTTTGATCAATTGCAGAAGGCCAGAGTATTTTCAAAAATAGATCTTATATCAAGATATCACCAGTTGAAAGTCAGAGATTGTGATGTGTCGAAGCCACCATTCCGTACGAGGTATTGACATTATGAATTTCTAGTTATGCCATTTGGGTTGACAAATGCCCCTGCTGCATTTATGGATCTGATGAATCGGATCTTCCAACCTTATTTAGATCATTTTATCTTCGTGTTCATTGATGATATATTGATTTACTCTCAAAATAAAGAAGAGCATATCAAAATTGTGCTACAGATTTTGAGATAGAAGAAATTGTATGCGAAGTTCAGTAAATGTGAGTTTTGACGGGATAGAGTTGCATTCTTGGGGCATGTTATCTCGGTTGATGGTATTCAAGTCGACCCAATAAAAGTTGAAGCCATTGTTTAGTGGGAAAGACCGAAAAGTGTGATAGAAGTTCAAAGCTTCCTAAGATTGGCGAGTTATTATCATCAGTTTGTACATGGATTTTCCATTATAGCTGCCCCTTTGACCCGTTTAACCCACAAGGAAGCTAAGTTTGAGTGGATAGATAAATGTGAATAGAGATTCCATGGCTGACAAATAAACTGATATCAGCTCCAATACTTTCTCTCTCGACAAATGGTGGTAGCTTTGTGATATATAGTGATGCTTCACATAAGGGCCTAGGTTGTGTACTGAGGTAATATGGCCACATGATTGCATATGCCTCTTGGAAATTAAAGAATCATGAGCGTAGCTACCTGACACACGATTTGGAGTTGGCAGCGATTGTATTTGCCTTGAAACTCTGGAGACATTATATTTACGATGAGACATGCGAGATATACACTGATTACCAGAGTTTAAAATATTTGTTTACTCAAAAAGAACTGAATTTGAGACATATGCGTTGGATGAAATTGATTAAGGATTATGATTATACCATCTATTATCATTTTGGGAAGGCTAATGTTGTAGCATATGTATTAAGTTGGAAATCAGTAGGTTCGGTTGTGCACCTTTGAGTTGTTCATACTAACCTATATGCGTAGCTAAGATCTCTATGAGTCCAGTTGGTAGTGGGTCAGACTGCATTGTTACTTGTGACTTTCACCTTGAGATCGACGTTAATCGACAATATTATAGAAGCATAGAAGTCGGACGCCAAATTGCGAAAGATTAGTGATGAAGTGAAAAATGATCAGAGAACCGACTATCATGTTAGAGATAATGATAAAGATTTGATGTTTGAAAATATACCATGTGTGCCTAATAATATCGATTTAAAGAAAGATATATTGAAAGAGGCGCACAACTCAAATTATGCAATGCACCCAGGCAGTACCAAAATGTATTAGGACTTGCGAGAACACTATTGGTAGAATGAAATAAAATGAGAAATTGCAAAATTTGTTGCCAAGTGTCTGGTCTGTAAGCAAGTCAAGATCGATCACCAACATCCATGAGGATTATTGCAGCCCTTGCCTATCCAAGAATTAAAGTGGGAACATATCACGATGGATTTTGTTTCAGGATTACGTCGTACTAAAAAAGGGACATAATTCCATTTGGGTGATTGTTGATGCACTTACAAAGTCTGCTCTTTTTATCGCTGTGAAAATTACATACTCCATGGACAAGTAAGCAAAATTGTATATTGACGAGATTTTTAGATTGCATGGTGCGTCGATTTCTATAGTGTCAAATAGAGATTTGAAATTTACGTCGAAATTTTGGCCGAGTCTTCAAGCTTCTTTGGGTACTAAGTTAAAATTTAGTACAACTTTTCATCCTTAGACTGATGTCCAATCAGAGCGTATAATTCAGACATTAGAAGATATGTTAAGGGGTTGCGTTCTATAATTTCCTGGGATGATCATTTGATGTTGATGGAATTTGCCTATGATAATAGCTATCATTCGGCAATTGAAATGGCATTGTATAAAGCTTTGTATAACTGAAGATCCAGAACTCCAGTCTATTGGACTGAAGTTGGAGAACAAAAATTGTTAATGCCTAATATAGCTCAGATGACAGCGAAAAAGGTAAAAGCGATTCAAGAAAGTCTAAGATTGTTTAGAGTCGACAAAAGAGCTATGTAGACAAATGTAGATGTGAGTTAGAATTTGAAGTAGGCAATTATGTGTTTTTACGAATATCTCCGTAGAAAGGCATAATCAGATTTGGGAAAAAGAGAAAGCTAAGTCCAAGGTACATCTGACCGTACAAGATTCTAGAAAGGGTCGGTACAACGGCCTATCGACTAGGCTTCCCCGCTCGAATTATCTAGATTGCATGATGTTTTACATGTTTTGATGCTTAGAAAATATGTGCCAGGCCCTTCCCATGTGTTGACGTTTCCACCAATTGAATTGAAGGAAGACTTGTCATACGTTGAAGAGCTAGTGAAGATTCTAAATCGTAAAGATCAAGTGTTGCGAACAAAAACGATTTCGTTGGTGAAAGTGCTATGTTATAGTCACTCCGTGGAAGAGGTGACGTGGAAAAGATAGGAGAAAATGAGAAATAAGTATCTGCATTTATTCATTTAATGTAACTAAATTTCGGGACGAAATTTATTTTAGGGGGAAGGATTGTAAAGCCTAATTTTTCACATGCGCATTCTTAGCTGCATTTTAGAACATTTAGAAAAGTAATGGGGTTCATCATGTTATTTAAATTTTACCTTCACATTTTTAAAAGGTTATTATGATATTTAAAAGTTTGATTTTAAACACTTTAGAGGTTAATATGCTAATTTTAATTTTGACTTTTAAAAGTTTATGGATTATTAGTTATTTAAAATATAATTTTTAAAGTTTTGAGGTATAATTAATATTTTCGTTATTCTAAGAGGGATAATTAGTGTAAATAAAAAAAAAGTTAGAAATGTGCTGTCGACAAAACACATAGGTTATATATGCATGTATATATATATATACTTGGCGCACACACACACATACACACACACACATATTTATAAATAAAATAATATGGAAATGGCGGTAAAATATTTCACTGACTTTGAGTAATTTATATATATACATAGATATATTATATACATACATACATTAAGTAAGTAAGTAAAAAAAAAAAAAAAAGAGGAAAAAGAAGAAGAAGAGAAATCTCTCTCTCTTAGTTTTCAGCTAAGGCATTTTTCATTTCTTTTCATATATATATAGTTACACACACACACACACACACACATAGTGTTAAAATAAAATATATATCACGTTTAATTTATGGGACTATACACGGGCATGTATACATGTATATTTATATGCCAAAGTGGGTTCGAAAAATATAATGAGTATATTAATACATAGTTATATCTAATTTGTAAAGAATACAATTTAAAATAAAGATTGTAAATCTTATTAAAATGATAATTTTTAGTATTATGTTAACTAATAATATTATTAATAGTTGAATAATATTTTTTTATAGATTAAATTATTAACAATAAATTTTTGTAATTGTTGTTATAATATTTTTGTACAATTAATATTGACTTAAGAAATTAGGCGTTTATTTGGGAATAAGAAAAATTGCATTTTAGTGTCACTCATTGCATATTAGATTTATTTAAATAAATTCTTAGTTTAGGCCTTTTCGTTGTTAGGTTCATAGGTAAAGCCGACAACGTCAGTGTTACGATGATAGTGTATTAAGCAGCGCAAATATCAAGGTGAGTGTATTGTCTTCTATGTAAATTGCCAAATTATATTTTCATATTAAATTGGAAAAAATAAAATATTTATTAAAATTGTCTATTTTATAACACGTTAGATAGATCAAGTAAAATGGTGAATGTGGTAACTAGTTTTTTAATTATTATTACTATATGCTATAGTGTGATCCCGACAAGAGGGCATGTCCTGCGGAATGTTGTTGGTTTTAACAGAAGGGCATGTCCTGTTGGATGTTGTGTTGTGACTTGATAGGAGGGCAAGTCCTGCATATAGTAGTTGTTGTTGTTGATTATGATGATTATCATCATGATATGGTGGTTTATACCATGTGTTGGATCTTACCATTGGTGATAGTGAATGACACTGACACTGATAGCAATCTTAGATTGCAAAATTGTACAGGTTACGGTACTGTTATAACTCCCGATTATGAGGTGAAACGATCCTATGGCTAGTAGGCAAGTATATTTCTAGTATTTTATTATATAGTAGTGATTTGATTGGTTGATTATTCAGTTGCTATTCATTAATGATATCGGTGAATTTTAATATTGTTTATGCGGTTATATTATGTTTTGAAAAATATCACTATGGGTATATTCTGTTTGAAAAGTAAATTTTGCTAAAAGCAGTTGATCCATAAATTATTTTTATATGATGAAGACAGTACACCGATAAAATATTTTATCTATGGTACCTCTGCTAGAGACAGGTCTACTACTAGCGCTAGGTATAGTCAGAGGATGGTGTAGTATTTTGAGGTTGGCAGGACAAGTGTGAATTGTGAATGGTTTAGTTTTTATAGTTTTGTTATGAGATATTTTTGGGACATGTGTATCTCTGAATTTTGAGTTGGTAAATTTTTTAAAATTCTGTATCAATTGATAGTAGTGTATTTTTGTGGTTGGTTGAGTAACATCAAGTCGAGGTTATGCCTAGCCTTAGGAAGTGGGGCCTGGGGTGGGGTGTAACACAACCGAACCCGTATACGGTTTATCTACGTATATCTGATAACTAAGAATCTGGTCAGTGGCGTTATGGGCATACTGCACGGCCTTCAAAACACCGATTGAAATGTCACCATATCGGTTGGTGTTTGAAAAGGCGTGTCATTGGCCAGTGGAATTAGAACACCACACCTACTGGGCGATAAAGAGGTTGAACTTTGATCTCAATGCTTCGGGTCAATAACGTCTCCTCCAACTAAATAAGATGGAGGAATTCCAGAATGAAGCGTATGAGAACGCCAAGCTTTACAAAGACAAAATGAAGAAATGACATAATAAGTAAATAGTCAAGAGAGACTTCAACCCGAGCCAACAGGTTTTATTATTCAATTTTTGGTTGAGGCTCTTTCTCAAAAAAGTGAAGTCCAGATGGTCCGGACTGTTCTGAATCAAGCATGTATTTCTATTCGGCTCTGTCGAATTGGAAGGTGATGATGAACGCATTTTTCAAGCCAACGGGGAGAGGATCAAGCATTATTTCGAAAATAAAGAACGAGTTGTGGAGAGTATCTCCCTCATTGACGACTAATGTGGGAATTTGCTAAGTCCAGCTAGGGACGGTAAAACAAGCGCTTTTTTTGATATAAAACCGAAGGTATGGTTTTCACTAACTTTTGATATTTAGTACTTTTTGGAGGTCGAAATGGGCTTAAAGTGTGTTTGAGAATTATTTAAGGAGTTTGGATATTAGGGAAAGTTATACGATCTTGAAAGCGATGAAAAAGTGGAATGAAAGCGAGGGGTGGTAGGCCTATTTGAGAAAAAGATGCAGGGAACCAACAAAACGTTCCAGGCCTGTCACCGCTGCAACGCCTAATAATGCAGAAACCTTTTTGCTGTTCCACCGCTATAGCGGTGAACCACTAGAAAGCCTACTGGGCTTCCACCGCTGCAACGGTGACGCCCTTGTTCAGATACGAGGGGCGCCGTTTCGATAAATTACTATTTCAAAAACCTTTGATTCCGAAATCTCTTGAATTCTTCCTTCCAAACTGCTATAAACCTCAAATCCATCCATTCATATTCAAAATCATAGATCCCCACCACATTCCATCTACCAAAAATCGATTTTCACACCCTAAATTTGAGATTCTAGGGTTACAGCTTCAAATGGGCAATTTTCACCATTATCAACCGTTCGGCACTCAAAATTCATCAAGTAAGTTGTATTGAAACTACATTACATGTGTATGTTGAAATATTGTGTTGATTTGAATGTACATAGGAAGATTAGTTGAATTTGGATTGTTCATGTGAAACCCTAGAACCCCTTTCGCGATTTTTCAAGTCATTGTGGATTTGGGTCATTTTTTGGTGATGAACATGTTGATTAGGGGTGGTTGGTTTGTGTGATTCAAAATTTGATGTAGGACCCGATGTTTTGCATGTGCATAATTTTTAGTTGCATTTTAGAATATTTAAAAAATAGCAGGGTGCATTGTGTCATTTAATATTTATTTTAAAACAATTTTAGGGGTAAATTATTATCTTTAAAATAGTAATTTTAGATTTTGGGCCTAAATGATATCTTAAAGAGATTTGAGGGAGGTTAATGTAATTTGAAATATATATATATATATATATATAAAACTACCTATAGGCGGTAGAGGTCGGGTTATTGATGTGAGTTGGATCCAGAATAAAGGGAGTTCTAGTGATAATCCAGAAAGGATTTAGGTTGGTGTGTTCACATACACATACACACACAGATATATATATATATATATATAGACATACACGTATGTGTGTGTGTGTATATATATATAATGTTAAAATAAAAAATATCACACGTTCAATTCATGGGGCTAACTATGCGGACAAATATACATGTACAATTATGTCAAAATATATATATAGTGAGTTCGAGAAATATAACTGATATAAAAATATTTAATTTGCAAAGAATACAATTTAAAATAAAAATTGTAAATTTTACTAAAACGATAATTTTTAGTATTTCGTCGATTAATAAAAATTTTAACAGTTGATTAATATTTTTCTACAAATTAAATTATTAACGCAATTTTTTTTTTTTTGTAATTATTACTACAATAATTTTTGTACAGTTAATATTGACATAGAAAATAAGATGTATAGTAATTTTGTATAATCAAAATTTGAGGAATGAAAAAGTTCGCATTTTAGGGCCACACATTGTACATTGGGTTTATTTTAAATAAATCATTAAATTAGGCTCAATCGTTGTTAGGTTCACAGGCAACACCGCCCGCGTAGTCTTTTGACTGCAGTACTTTTGTCGCGCAAAAATCGAGGTGAGTGTACTGTCTTCTATATAAAATGATAAAGTATATATTTGTATAAATTGTGGAAAAAATATTTATTAAAATGGACGGTGTTATAACGTTATATGGATCAAGTAGATTTTTAAATGTGGATTTTTGTTATCTGACTATGCCATAGTAGTCTTCTCGTCAGGAGGGTATGTCCTGCGAGATGTGGATTACCTGTAAGGTAGAACCTACAAGGTGGATATTTTTTGTTACCTATCAAGCAAGTCCTGCAGGGTGGATATTTGTTGTTACCTATCAGGCAAGTCCTGTAGGGTGGATATATGTGGACCTATCAGGAGTGCAAATCCTGCGGGTAACTGCCCCTACCATTAGGGAAATTAAATGGCCCTGACACTGATAGTCACTTTAGATGACACAGTTGTACAGGTTACGGTACCGTCGTAACTTCTGATCGTGAGGTGAAATGATCCTATGGCTAGTAGAAAATATGAGTGCGCTATTTTATTATATGTCTAAATGTTGGATTAGTTGATTTAAATATATTATCTTATTGCAATGATGACAGTGGAAATTTATTTCGGCATGGTATGCGATTATATTATATTATATTTTGAAAAAAGGTATTTGATAATTATGCTTGATCCATGAAATATTTTTATATTATGAAGATAGTACACCGATAAAATATTTGGTTTCAGGTGCCGCAGCTAGGAGTGGGTCCACTACTGGCACTAGGTAGAGTCAGGAGGTGGTGTTATTTTGGAGGGTTGGGTGGACATGTGTAAACCCTAGAAGGTTCATTTTTTTTTTGTGATTTTGTTGTGAATATTTGGCACAGGTGTATTTCTAAATTTTGGAATGGGTAAATATATTTTTGAAAAAAAAAATGTATAGCGGTATGTATATATATATATATATATGTATGTATGTATGTATGTATATATATTTGTTGACTGGTCAGGTGACGTCAAGTCGGTGTCACATCCGACCTCGGGTGATGGGGGTATGGGGAGGGGTATCACACTTTTTGTTATCAGAGTTTAGGTTATAGATTCTGTAGACATGCTAGATTGTCTAGTCAATAGTGGACCATGAGATAGGGTGTCGATAAGTGGGTTCGGCACGTGAGCGGTAGTTATTTTATTGAATTAAATAATACATTTGCGTCATGCATTGTCGTTTGTTTGTTGGCCCTGTTACTTGTTAAATTTCGTTTCAAATCTTGAGTATGGAGCTCGAAAATGACATTATTGAGAGTACTGGACCCCAAGAAAAGAGGGATAGGACGCAGGAAAGCTTGGATGCTGTTGAGCCATTTTTACAAGCTGCTGCGCAACTGACATAGCAGCAAGCAAAAATGATGGAATGTCAGAAGACCCTAACTAAAACAACCACTTCTCAGGCGATACTCCTAAAGAGATTCAAGGAATTGGACCCTCTAGCTTTTACGGGAATTGCGGGTCCTGCTGATGCTGAAAATTGGTTGAGGAGCGTAGGGCACATATTTGAGGCAATGGGAATTACCGCTGATAATCGAGTTCCTCTTGCCACCTTCTAATTGAAAGGAGAGGCCAAACATTGGTGGGAGGAAATGAATAAGTTAATTTTAGTTCCAAGCGAGGAGATTTCTTGGGATCAATTCGTTGCGGTGTTTAGTGAAAAATATTTTCCTGAATCCTATCGGTTCCAGATGGAAGAGTAATTCATATCACTGAAATAGAGAAAGATGACCGTTCTGCAGTATGAAATCAAATTCAATGCCCTTTCCTGATTTGCTCCTGATTTGGTGAAAACGGAAGAGGCAAGATGTAGACGATTCCAGAAAGGATTTGATTTAGAAATACGTTCCAGGTTGATGGGCAAACAGATTAAGAGTTATGCAGAATTGGTAAACATGGTGAAATTAATAGAGCAGGATATACGGGAAGTAACCGAGAACTGCGAGCAATATAAAAAGAGTAGATTCGAGTCACCTAACAGATATCCAGGTAGCACTTCTTGAGGAGATGTAGTTCGACCGCCATTTGCTCGGGCCCCAACAATCGATCAATCTGCTAGGAGCCAGGGTCCACGGTAATCATATTTCGGGCGACAACAGAATGTGTTCGGACCGAGTGTTGGCCAGCGAGGGCAGGGTAGGAGTCATCTGGTTAGTCCAGCTGGGACACCCGTATGCTATCAATGTGGATTACCGGATCATTTTGCTAGGGACTATTCGATGGGAGGCCCAATATGTTTCCGTTGTCATGAGTTAGGTCACATATCTCTGAATTGTTCGAAATCCACTGTTACATTTGTACCCTCTATGAGCAGTGTGGGTAGTACTGGCCCTAGAAGTGTTCAGGGGCGTAGTAGAGGATCGGCTGGTAGACCTCCGACTCGAGGATGTGTATTTGCTACTACCAGGCAGGATGCCCAGGCTACCCCGGATATGGTTACAAGTATCGTGTCTTTATATGATAGAGATGCATGTATACTTATTGATCATGATTCTACTAATTTATTTGTTTCAACGACTTTTATGATGCATGTAGACAAATTTTCTACTTCTCTGTCATGTAATATTATTATCTCTACTCCTACAGACGAGTCCGTGTTGATAGATAGTGTGTATAAAGACAGTTCACTTCGTATTGGTGATAGAGAATTGTTGGTGGATCTATTACCCCTGAGTATTCACGATTTTGATGTGAAATTGGGTATGGATTTGCTATCCGATTATCATGCCACGGTGGATTGTTTTAAAAAAGAAGTTACTTTCCGAGTTTTAGGTAAACCAGAGTTTGTATTTTCGGGGGACATAATCATTACCCTTGTCAGTTTGATTTCAGTTCTGGAGGCTAGGAAATTATTAAAGATGAGATATCAGGGATACCTCGCGCTTGTGATTGACACCAGTCGGAATGAGGTGTAGGCGATAGATATTCTAGTGGTCAGGGATTTTCCCGATGTATTTCCAGAAGAATTTCTGAGGTTGCCAGTGGATAGGGAAATTAAATTCACTATCAAGTTATTCCCAAGAACTTTTTCTATATTAATTCCACCCTATCGTATGACGCCTACTAAGCTAAAGGAACTGAAGATTCAGTAGCAAGATTTGTTGGATGGCGGGTTTATCAGGCCTAGTATTTCTCCGTGGGGAGCCCCAATGTTATTCGTAAAAAAGAAAGACGGTACGCTGAGGATGCTTATTGATTACAGGTAGTTGAATAAGATGACAATTTGTAATAAATACCCATTGTCTAGAATTGATAATTTGTTTGACCAATTACAGAAGGCCAAGGTGTTTTCCAAAATAGATCTTTGATCGAGATATCATCAGCTGAAAGTCAAAGACAGTGATGTGTCGAAGACGTCGTTTCGTACGAGGTATGAGCATTATGAATTTCTAGTTATGCTGTTTATGTTGACGAACATCCAGGTAGATCTTCCAGCCTTACTTAGATCAGTTTATTATCATGTTCATTGATGATATATTGATCTATTCCCAAAATAAAGAAGAACATGCAGAGCATCTCAAGATTGTGTTATAGACTTTGAGAGAGAAGCATTTGTATGCAAAGTTTAGTAAATGTGAGTTTTGGTTGGATAGAGTTGTATTTTTGGGGCATGTTATCTCGAGGGAGGGTATTCAAGTTGACCTAAAGAAAGTCGAAGCTGTTGTTCAATGGGAAAGGCCGAAAAGTATGACCGAAGTTTGAAGCTTCTTGGGATTGGCAGGTCATTATCGTCGGTTTGTACAGGGATTTTCTGTTATAGCTTCCCCATTGACCTGATTGACCCGCAAGGAATCTAAATTTGAGTGGATTGACAAATGTGAAAAAGGTTTCCAGGAGTTGAAAAATAGACTGATATCTGCGCTAATACTCCCTCTCCTGATAGAAGGCGGTGGCTTTGTGATCTACAGTGATGCTTCACACTAGGGGCTAGGATGTGTACTGATGCAACATGGTCACGTGATGGCTTATACCTCCTGGCAATTAAAGAATCATGAGCTCAACTATCCGATGCATGATTTGGAGTTAGCGGCAATTGTGTTTGCCTTGAAGCTCTAGAGACATGATCTGTATGGCAAGACTTGTGAGATATATACTGACCACCAGAGTTTGAAATATTTATTTACTCAAAAAGAACTAAATCTGAGGCAGAGACGTTTGATAGAGTTAATCAAGGATTATAACTGGACTATCTACTATCATCCTAGAAAGGCCAATGTTGTAGCAGATGCGCTGAGTCGAAAACCGGCAGGCTCAATTGCATATCTTTAAGTTGTTTACACTAATCTATATGCCGAGCTGAGATATCTGCGAATCTAGTTGGCAGTTGGTCGGACGGTAGCGTTGCTTGTGACTTTGACTTTGAGACCGACATTGATTGACCGTATTATAGAAGTGCAGAAGTGAGATACCCAATTGGGAAATATTAGAGATGAAGTAAAGAATGGTCACAAAGTCGACTATCACGTCCAGGATAACGATGAAGCCTTGATATTTGAAAATAGATTGTATGTGCCTAATAATGCCAATCTGAAGAAAGATATCTTGGAGGAAGTGCATAGCTCAGCATACGCAATGCACCCAGGCAGTACAAAAATGTATTGGGATCTGTGAGAATACCATTGGTGGAATGGAATGAAACAAGAAATTTCTATATTTGTTGCCAGGTGTCTCATTTGTTAGCAAGTCAAGATTAAGCACCAATGTCCAGGTGGATTATTGCAGCCTCTACCTATCCCATAGTGGAAATAGATACATATCACGATTAATTTTGTTTCGGGATTACTTTGCACTCAAAAGGGACATAATTCCATTTGAGTGATTGTTGATAGGTATTGGCCCAGTAGAATACCTAAAAGGGGGGGTGAATTGGGTAATTAAAAAACTTATCAAAATAAAACTTGAATAAATCAAATAATTAATTTCTAGCCTAAATTAATTATTATCTTTATAACACAACCGAATTAATTAATCAACTAGGTGCACACCCAAATAGCAAAAATAGCAAAATAAATATAGCAGCACACCAAAGATTTATACTGGTTTACCAAGCCACTCTTGACTAATCCAGTTCCCCGAGCTCCACGGAGGTCGCACCCACTAAAACCAAGATCCTTTTAAAGATTGGAACGAAACCAGTACACTAATTCTTTTACAGGCTCAGAATCAACCTTTACAATAACCTTTTCTCAGAGTAAGGAAAAACCTCTACTTTTTACAGGTTAAAGAATAATCTAAATCTTTTTAACACTAAGGCTCAAGAATCGAAACCTCACAAAACACTCCAACTATCCTATTCACAGGTAAGGATGGAACCTTTACAAATTACTCATAACACAATTCTTATCCAGGAAGAATCACTACCTCAATCTCTTTACAGGAAGAGATTGAAACCCCTACCCTTGATTAAATACCCCCAACGATATTTAACCTGTCACAACTCATCAATACTAAAATTGATAAGAAGTAAATCTCATTCGGAACTTCTACTACCCCAGATAAATAATAGCTCAATTAATATCCTAACTAGTGATAGAAAAACGTGAGATACAAAAATTTGATTTTAATAAGAATATGGGTAGCAAATTTGAGCACGAAATCAGATTCAAGAAATTGTTTGTAAAACTATTTTCTTACAAAATCAGAAACAATTTCTAAAATCAATTTCCAAATATAAAATCAATAAACAAATAATAAGCAATTTGGAAAGATCTCACCTCGAATCCACCAAAAGAAAATAGTATTGCAATGTAACTTCAAATCGGCAGCAGCAATGATTAGCAAATGATTCTCTTAGAAAAGCTCACTCAATTGATATATTCTAATCTCTCTTGATAATATATGAATTCTTTCTCTCTTAGAATGATTTCATCATAAATAAAAATTCGGTGGTCTATATGTAGGAATATGAAATCAACCTTATAACGGCATGTGTTGTGACAATTAATAGCACTTATAGACCCCTTATATCATAATGACTTCATTTAGGTTCAATTTCACTTTAAAACAACTTTCAAATCTTTCAATTTAAACCCCTCAAATATTTCTCAATCTCAATAAATTAGAATAGAATCAATTTCAAGAACCAAATTGAGAAACATTAATATTTAATATACGAAATCAATAGGATTTAATTAGTATGTGAACCATATATTAAATATAGATAATATCTCTGAAATCTCTCTCAAATCCTAACAAAAAACGGCTACTTTTGGATATAATCTCGGATAAAATAATATCCTGAAATAGCGCATCCGGTCGACCGACTAGTCGACAGGTAGATTCAGGTTATAGCCAAGACGTTCATCGGTCGACCTATAGATTCAGAGAGTTTGCTTTTCCTTTACCGGTTGACCTTTCGGTCGACTTGTAGATTCAGAGAGTTCAGCTCTCTTTGCCAGTCAACCTGTTGGTCTACTTAGAGATATAGGATCTTTCAGCTGCTTGGTCCAGTAGACTTATCAGTCGACTGATGTATTCTGGATCTATTCTCTGAGCACGTTTTTAACTTATTTTCTTTTACGTTTTCGGCCTTTTAACCATTTTCTCATCTAAATTAGTTCCACTAATCTTCTTATATTCTATTTTAGTCATTCAAAATTATTTCTTCTCAATTCACACAGGAGCAAATAATTTAAATAAAAAACACATAAATGATAAAAATACATTTTGTGCAATGTGTGTGTTCCTAAATAGGATATTAAGAGTTAGAATTTACCTGGGTTGTTTTTCCTAATTTCTTCAAATTCTTAATTCTTCAATATCTTCAATTTCATCATTTAGCATCCATTTAATTTGTCATCTTCATCACTTGGAACTTTAAATCACTGAAACACTCAATTAATACATTAGTTCTACCAAAACATCAATACTTAATTGTTCATCAAAATCTTAGGATCAACAATCTCCTTCTTTTTGATGATGACAATTAACTTTGATGTTTTCTTCGAAATAAAAATATAACCACACTCCCCCTGAATCTAAGGACGGGTCTTTTAACTCATTAAAGCATCATAATGAAGATTTCAATAATGCACAAATTAAAAACATTCAATAAAGCACAATTCTAATTTCTCCCCATTTGCATAAATAAAAATTACTTAATTAAAGCACAATTTTAAAACACTCCCCCTTAATTTAATAAAACATCACTAATTTCTCCCCCTTTGTCATCTTCAAAAACAAATTTAGGGAGGGGAGAACAACCACACAAGTGACTGACTCTAGGCAATCATATTATAAAAGTTTATTGAATTAACTTTAAGAAATAAAACTCATTTGAATAAATAATTTTTTAAGCCCAAAACATTAACACTTACAGATAAATATCACACCAACTTAATTTTTGAAAGAAATAAAATTCATTTAACACATCAAAACCATTTTCAACGAATATGATATGGATCATCATTAGAGATAATAAATCTAACTAATTAGATCAAGTCTAGGTAATTCATCAAAATCTAACAGTCAAGGAAATCCAAATAACCTAGATTAACTATTACAGACCAAAAAAAAATTGTTGTGGATCTTGTCTGAATAACAACACACCAATAAACTCTAATGAGGGCTCTATCCAGAGAAATGGTAGTAAAGTTCCATTGGACTAGTGGCTGGCTGCTGCAGATACGGAACACATGGCTGAATGATTAGTCCTGGAGTCATCTGCTGATGAAATGGCGTTGACGGAACTCCTCCAGATGGCCTAGCTCCAGATGGTTTGGCTGCACTTAGTCCTCCAAAGGACTACTGTGCTCCATGCATAGGATGTTGGGAAAAATATGGCTGAGCATTGTAATGCTGATGATAGCCAAGATGATATGACTGCATGTACTGAAACATTTGTTCCAGATTTCCTATGATTTTTTCGAGTCCAGCTTCTATGTTTGTATTCATCTGGACCACTTTATTTTCCACCCCAGTCATCTTCTCATCCATCAAATCAGCATGAATTCTTAAATCATCAATTTGATAATGAAGATAATCCATCTTCTGATCCATGCTCATCTTTCCTTCATCTTCTTCTTCCTCATCTGCAACCTGCACTCTCTGCCTTTTCTGATTCTTCTTCTTTACCCATCTATTTCTTCTAAACTCATATCCCATCAACGAAGCATTTTTTAGTATTGATCCATCCTGGTATGGTTGTCAAAAACATTTGTTCATTAGGATTAACCATTATTCCATAGTGATCAAATATTCTTTGGAGTGCATCCGCATAGGGTAGTATTCCCGAGGGTTTCTGAACATGATGCTTCATATACTCCATTATGATATGGGCTAGGCCCAACTTTCACCCTTCCATAATTTCATTCATCAAGTACAAATCAAAGTCATTCACATTAGCATGACTTCCGCATCTAGGCACAACCGAGTAGGTTAGCACTAAGTGAAAAAATTTGTGCTCAATGGACAACGAACCTGCTTTGTCTCCCTCTAAATCAAAATTTTCTGCAATTTCCCTTCTATTGAAATTTATTGAAAGATAGTGAAGGGTATTGTATGGAAATACATCTCCCCTAGGTATTTTCAAAATGTGACTTAATAATACCGCATCGAAACGAATAACTTTTTCTTTGACAAACGATTTAATATGAAGATTATTGTAGGTTATATTATTGTAAAATATCCGTACCCACACTGGCATCCACTCCTCCTTTTGGTTGACAAATTCAACCCATCCCAAATTCCTAAAATATGCTTCAATATCAATGTTTTTCTCTTTTAACTCAACAAAATCAGGGGGTTTGCAGCCTAACACCCTACGATTAACAAATTCATCATTGTATTTCTTCGCATCCTCTTCACTTCGAAAGAAAACAGTGTCAAACTTATGCCTATTTGCACGATTCTTAATTCTAGGCATTTTTTACACAATCTAAAGCTACCAATCTAGAATGTCTCAATAAACCAAAGCCAAACAACCAGTTAATCCGAAAATAATCAAACAAACTAAGGCTAATTAGTAAGAACAATCGAAACCCTAGAATGGGAGAAGACCAACCTGTTTCGCGAGAGAAAACACCTTTAACACAAAAATTCGAGCCTTAAACTTGTTGATTCAACCAAAAAATCTTCAGATCTGAACCGAAATGGACTAATTTTGTGTAATATAGGCTTGGACGAACTTGGGAGAGAAAGGGTTTTGAGAGAAGAAGAGTTTTAGGGTTCAGATGAAATGAAATAAAGAAGTCTGAGTATTTATATCCCGACACGATCGGTTGACTGCCCAGTCGACTGATCACTCAGAATGACTCTCGGGATTCTAACATGAAAACTTCGGTCGATTGATGAGTCGACTACTCTCTTCTATTTTGTTCGATTTTGTGCATTTAGACCTAATTTGATCATCTTAATTCAATTTTTACCTCTTATTTTGATCCACATATATTTTTAAAAAACAATTACTCGCACATTTCAACACACACACACACACACACACACACACACACATATTCCAAATATCTAAATTTCAAAATGAACAGGCTCAGTCTCCCTAACAAATTTAATAAACATAAACTTTAAGAATTTCGAAATACCTGAATCATATTTGGGAGCAAGTGGTATGTGTACCTTAGGTGAATTTCTAATTTCTGATTTGGGGTTCTTTGATTCCACTAATGCTTGATTTTTCACCTTAATTTTCTCCTTCTTAGGAATAACAGTTCTTTGAACTGATTCAGTAAGAACTTCTTTGCCTTTGTTTTGTACTTCATGCTGCTTTGGTACAACTTTGTAGATGAATCTTTTCTTGTGTTGGTATTTTGCCGTTTGTTGTGGATAAGCTTTGTCAGCTCTCACATATTGAGCCTGTTGCTTCTGTACTCTTGTATTTGGTACGTGCTGATTCTTCTTATTAGATACATTGAACCTTGGTTCCCTATTTGGCATGACATATTCATTGTATCTTCTTGTCTGTTTAAATCCCCTTGTCGGTACTTGGTATTCATTGTACTTTTATCTAAATCTCTGATTTTTACCTGCACCAAAATTTTCTCTTTTTGGTATCTAGTTATTTCTGGATCCAACAGCGTAATCATGTAGTAAATAATAAGAGTTTTGATAATGACCAAATTTACCACAATAGAAACACTTAATACTGTTAGTACACCTCTTCGAATAGTCAGTGTTTCTTATCAGAGAATAATATTTTCTGTGATTTTGAGAAGCAACTTTAGTAACTAATGGTTTTTCAAAACATTTAGTACTCTCAACATTCTTGAATTTATCCATTACTTCTCTAATATCCTTTTGAGTCTTCTCAAGTAACCGTTCATTGGTACTAATATTTATTTGTAGACCAAAATTCTTTTTATGCATAAATTCAAGATCATTCTTAAGAATTTGACACTCATTTTCAACAGAATGGATTTTCAAACGAGCTTTATCAAGCTCACACCTTGTATTGTCTAATTCAATACTCAAGACCTCATTCAAAGTTTCAAGATTTTTCCTTTTAAATTCATTCTGTTAAAGATCATAAAAATCATTTTTCAAAACCTCAGTCTCATCCTCAAGAGACTCAACTTTATTATACAACTTACTGATTTTAGATAAACCATTTTTAAACTCAAAAGTTTCAGAACATTTGTTTAAATTCTTTTTCTTGAGAGATTTGATAGTACTAAACTTCTTATTTTCAAGAGTCGCAATCTTTTGCTCTAGTTTGAAATTATCTTTTCCAAAAACATAAGTAAGAGTAATAAGCATCTCAATAGATTTATTTGCATTCTCAATACTGCAAATAATACCAGACTCATGATCAGAACAATGACTATTAGGAGAGGCAAAGTTAACAGTAGCACACATAATTTGAGAATCAAGACAATCCCTATGATCTTTGTTAGCTAATAAATTCATGCTAAACCAGCTCTGATGCCAATTGTTGGCCCAGTAGAATACCCAAGAGGGGGGTGAATTGGGTAATTAAAAAACTAATCAGAATAAAACTTGAATAAATAAAATAATTAATTTTAAGCCTAAATTAATTATTATCTTTATAACACAATGGAATTGATTAATCAACTAGGTGCACACCCAAACAACAAAAATAGTAAAATAAATATAGCAGTACACCAAAGATTTATACTGGTTCACCAAGTTACTCTTGGCTAATCCAGTCCCCCGAGCTTCACGGAGATTGCACCCACTAAAACCAAGATCCATTTAAAGGTAAGAACCAAACTCGCACACTGATTCTTTTACAGGTTCAGAATCAACTTTTACAATATCATTTTCTCAGGCTAAGGAAGAACCTCTACTTTTTACACTCTAAATAATAACCTAATTGTTTTGAACACTAAGGCTCAAGAATCAAAACCTTACAAAACACTCCAACTATCATTTTCATAGGTAAGGATGGAACCTTTACAAATTACTCATAACACAATTCTTATCCAAGAAGAATCACTACCTCAATCACTTTACAGGAAGAGACTAAAACCTCTACCCTTAATTAAATACCCCAAACGATATTTAACCCGTCACAACTCACCAATACTAAAATTGATAAGAAGTAAATCTCATTCGGAGCTTCTACCACCCCAGATAAATAATAACTCAATTAATATCCCAACTAGTGATAGAAAAACGTGAGATACAAAAATTTGATTTTAATAAGAATATGGGTAGCAAATTTGAGCACGTAATGAGATTCAAGAAATTATTTGTAAAACTATATTCTTAAAAAATCAGAAACAATTTCTAAGATCAATTTCCAAATATAAAATCAATAAACAAATAATAAGCAATTTGGAAAGATCTCACCCGGAATCTACCGAAAGAAAATAGTATTGCAATGTAACTTCAAATCGGTAGCAACAATGATCAGCAAATGATTCTCTTAGAAAAGCTTACTCAATTATGAATAAGATATCTCTTAGAAAAGCTCACTCCATTGATATATTTTGATCTCTCTTGATAATATATGAATTCTTTCTCTCTTATAATGATTTCATCATAAATAAAAATTCAGAGGCCTATATATAGGAATATAAAATCAGCCTTATAACGGCTAGTTTACATGTGTTATGACAATTAATAGCACTTATAGACCCCTTATATCATAATGACTTCATTTAGGATAAATTTCACTTTAAAACAACTTTCAAATCTTTCAATTTAAACCCCTCAAATATTTCTCAATCTCAATAAATTAGACTAGAATCAATTTCAAAAACCAAATTGAGAAACATTAATATTTAATGTACCAAATCAATAGGATTTAATTAGTATGTAAACCATATCTTAAATATAGATAATATCCCTGAAATCTCTCTCAAATCCTTACAAAAATCGGCTACTTTTGGATATAATCTCGGATAAAACAATATCCTAAAATAGCGCATCCGGTTGACCTGCCTGTCGACTTGTAGAGTCAGAGAGTTTGCTTTCCCTTCACCGATCGACCTGTCGGTCGACTTGTAGATTCAGATAGTTTAGCCCTCTTGGCCGGTTGACCTGTCGGTCGACTTAGAGATACAGGATCTTTCAGCTACTTGGTTCGGTCGACTTATCAGTCGACCGATGTAGTCTGGATCTATTCTCTAAATACGTTTTTAACTTATTTTCTTTTACCTTTTCGCCCCTTTAACCATTTTCTCAACTAAATTAGTTCCACTAATATTCTTATATTCCATTTTAGTCATTCAAAATTATTTCTTCTCAATTCACACAGGAGCAAATAATTTTAATAAAAAACACATAAATGATAAAAATACATTTTGTGCAATTTGTGTGTTCCTAAATGGGATATTAAGAGTTAAAATTTACCTGGGTTGTTTTACCTAATTTTTTCGAATTTTAATTCTTCAATATCTTCAACTTCATCATTTGACATCCATTTAATTTGTCATCTTCATCACTTGGAACTTTAAATCACTGAAACACTCAATTAATACATTAGTTCCACCAAAACATCAATACTTAATTGTTCATCAAAATCTTAGGATCAACAATCTCCCTCTTTTTTATGATGACAATTAACTTTGATGTTTTCTTCGAAATAAAAATATAACCACACTCCCCCTGGATTTAAGAATGGGTCTTTTAACTCATTAAAGTATTATAATGGAGATTTCAATAATGCACAAATTAAAAACACTCAATAAATCACAATTCTAATTTCTCGCCCTTTGCATAAATAAAAAATACTTAATTAAAGCACAATTTTAAAACACTCCCCCTTAATTTAATAAAACATCACTAATTTCTCCCCCTTTGTCATCTTCAAAAACAAATTTAGAGAGGGGGGAACAACCACACAAGTGACTGACTCTAGGCAATCATATTATAAAAGTTTATTGAATTAACTTTAAGAAATAAAACTCATTTGAATAAATAACTTTTTAAGCCCAAAACATTAACACTTACAGATAAATATCACACCAACTCAATTTTTGAAATAATTAAAATTCATTTAACATATCAAAACCATTTTCAACGAATATGATATGGATCATCATTAGAGATAATAAATCTAACTAGTTAGATCAAGTCTAGGTAATTCTTTAAAGTCTAGCAGTTAAGGAAATCCAAATAACCTAGATTAATTATTATAGACAAAAAAATAAATAAATAAAAAATTGTTGTGGATCTTGTATTAATAACAACACAACAATAAAATCTAATGAGGGCTCTGTCCAGAGAAAAGATAGTAAAGTCCCATCGGACTAGTGGCTGGCTACTGCGGATGCGGAACACCTAGCTGAATGATTGGTCCTGGAGTTATCTGCTGATGAAATGGCATCGACGTGAGTGTACTGTCTTTTATGTAAATTGACAAAGTATATTTTTGTATAAATTGTAGGAAAAAATATTTATTAAAATGGACGATGTTATAAAGGTATGTGGATCAAATAGATTTTTAAATGTGAAAAATGGTTTTTGTTATCTGACTATGCGATAGTTGTCTTCTCGTCAGGAGGGCATGTCCTGCAAGATGTGGATTACTTGTCAGACAAGACCTGCGGGGTGGATATTTGTTATTACCTATCAGGCAAGTCCTGCAGGGTGGATATTTGTTGTTACCTGTCAGGTAAGTCCTGTAGGGTGGATATATGTGGACCTGTTAGGAGTGTGAATTCTACAGGTAGCTGCCCCTAGCATTAGGGATATTAAATGGCCCTAGCACTAATAATCAATTTAGATGGCATAATTGTACAGGTTATGGTACCGTCGTAACTTCTGATCGTGAGGTGAAACGATCCTATGGCTAGTAGGAAATATGAGTGCGGTATTTTATTATATGTTGAAATGTTGGATATATTGTCTTATTGCAATGATGACAGTGGAAATTTATTTCGGCATGGTATGCAATTATATTATATTATATTTTGAAAAATGGTATTTGATAATTATGCTTGATCTATGAAATATTTTTATATTATGAAGACAGTACACTAATAAAATATTTAGTTTCAAGTGCCGTAACTCGGAGTGGGTCTACTATTGGCACTGGGTAGAGTCAGGAGGTGGTGTCATTTTGGAGGGTTGGCTGGACATGTGTGAACCGTGGAAGGTTTAGTTTTTTTTTTTTTTTTTTTGTGGTTTTCTTGTGAATATTTGGGACAGGTGTATTCCCAAATTTTGGAATGGGTAAATATATTTTTGAAAAAAAAATGTATAGAGGTATGTGTATATATATATATATATATATATGTATATTTGTTAACTGGTCAGGTAATGTCAAGTCGGTGTCACGTCCGACCTCGAGCGATGGTGTCCTGGAGAGGGGTATGATATTTGATGCCAAATTTTTGCAAATTTTGTTGAAATTCTTGTGATTGGTGTGTGCACATTTGGGAAACTTGGTGTTCTTGAAGGGTTTGAATCATTTAGTTGAATTATGTAGTTTCTTTGTCATTGGGTGGCCATTTTTTTTTGTGTTGAATTGATAGATCAATGTCGAAGAGAGACTCTACTAAATGTCCAATAGGTAAGGGATCCGGTTCACGATTCGGTGATCCCACCTTGGACTATGACTTGGGCCGATTTGTTTTTAAACGGGAAGAACAACATTTTAATCAGTTTGAGCACAAGCGTCCTTGTATTCGGGAGCACGGATTTGATAACTTGGATGAGCTCCTGGCCTAAATTACAAATGTTATAAGGGCGCGAGGTTGGCAATGGTTGTGCAGACAACCGGCCCCAGGCGACGTAGCTTTGGTTTGGGAATTTTATGAAAATTGTGTTGAAGCTGAGAACAACCGGACCAGGGTCTGAACTTGTCCAGTAAAATTTGATCCGAACACAATCAATGAATTACTGGGATTGGTTTCTTCAGAAAGACCACAAGACTCGGATAAAGAAGAGGAGGATGAAGACCAACAAACGGTCATCTGGACCCTCTGTTACGGTAATATTCAATGGGTGCATAGGTCGGGTCTCGCCAATTTTTCGTCCAAGTTCCTGAACCAATTCTCGAAGATTTGGTTTCACTTCATTTGCTCCAGTCTCTACCCGATATCTCATTTGTCCGACGTCTCCAAAGACTGAGCATTGTCTCTTTATGTAATTGAGACTAGCAAGCTGTTGAATGTTGGGTTCTTTATCTATTCGTCTATTTAGCATACAAACCACATCACAAAAATCGGCCTGTCCTTCCCATTTCTTCTCACCAAAGTTTTCAAGAGGGCAGGTGTGGTGATCTTTGGCGATAGCCCATGCGTACCCAAAAGACCTCTGGATCTCGCAGCAATGAGGTGAATCTAGAGCGTCGAGGTTGACCAACCGGGTGAATAAGAAGTAGGGCTGGAAGAAGAAGAAGCAGGGCCAGAAGAAGAAGAAGTAGGGCAGTTAGAGGACCAAGGTTCAGACGTTCTCGTCCTTCGGAATATCACTTTGGAAAGTCTCCACCAACAGGCGGAGTATCAAGGTGAGCACCTTCAAGCCCTACGGCTAGACGCCATCGCCATTCGCAATGAAATTGTTGATTTCTAATTGTACCAGGAGTAGTATAATCAGACGATGCATCAGGATCTGCTATACTTCAAAATACAGGCAGGTTATAATATGAGCGGCTACCCTGTGATGCCCTGATTCTAGGCACATCTTCGACAACCACCATACAATCCATCCCCCCATGACGGTGGTAGGGATGACATCCCTCGAGATGGACAGTTGGAGGTGAAACTTTTATGTCTCACCTCCCAGGTACGTGTTCGCAACCCATTTTTGTCATCTTGCTATATGCTGTTTTTGGGATCGCTGATGGGTCATTGTGGACACTGACCAGTTCAAGTTTGAGGGGATGTATATGGATGTTTTTGTTTTACAGGATGGATGTTTTTATGTTTTGTATTGGGATATTTTTGTTTTGTTGTTATGAATGTTTTATGTATGTTAAGTTTTTATTGTTTGTAGACATTTTGATTGGTAATGTTGTAGACTTTAATAGTTGTTAAACATTTTTATAGTTTAAGTTAATTTGTAGCTTTTGTTTATGCATGTTTAGAAGTAAAATGTGATGTTGTGAATACTTAGTGCAAAGTATTCATATTAATGTATATAATTAGTACAATTGTATTCATGTGTGATATAGTAATTGTGTGCTGAGTTTTTGAGTTCTTCTGAGCTATTACCCGATGATGAAAATTATCCCCTAGTTGTATATCGAGATCAGGGGTAATGCCCATTCATGTGTGCTTTGTGTGCTTGGCATAATGACTAGGTAAAAGTCATTTTCAATCCTAAATTGCACAATCACGTAGACTCAATGTATAGCTATTCAATCGATTTGAGGCTGATTATTCAATAACAAGTTCATGACAATTTTAAGGAATCTAGAACTTGATTGGGGGAAACTTGAGGTGAAATCCTCGGTGAGGTAGTTCAGGAGATGTGATTTATGCATTCATTTTTATCGCTTGAGCCTTTGAAACTTACCTTATTATATGTTTATCCCTCGTTACCCTGTCGAAGCCTATAAGCAATTTCAATTTTGAACACGTAACTATTTCCCTGGCTAATAAAATGTTTTCGAAACCTAAGTCACAAAACCAAAGGCACAATGTAAGTCAAAATCAAGTTAGCATTCGCTTATGCTACTTGAAGTAAGCTGTTGGGTTTTCGACGAACGTTTGATTGGTTAGTTATTAGAGTACTCATTTGTCATTTTTCTATTGTATTCCCACACCCCTTTAATTGTACAAATCAAATAAGTTTGGGGGTGTTGTTGTAAAAAAAAAACATATGTAAATATAGTTCTATTTTTGTTGTGTTTTGACAAGTGAGTGCATCGTTTTTAAATGTTTGTTCAGGGTTGTGTTTTAAATGTTTGGGGTTACAAGAGTGATTGCGCATCAAGTGTTGTGCCTTGCATATCATTGAGTTATAACGTTTACTTGTTGTCTGTTCCTGAGATACCCTTGGCCATTTACCAAAAATCAAACCAAGTCTTGTTGATCGTTTTGAACTTCCAAGCCTACATTAGTGGAGAGTGGAACCCAATCAGGCATATGGATTTCCTAATCCTATATGGTTTAAGTCATAAGCTTTAGTTAGTGAATAATCCAATCTGGTGTTTGGATAATTGTATATTTGAGTTTTCACACACATACTTTGAATGGATCGAGAATGGACTTTATTTATATTGAGTGTTGAAATTCTAGAACACCACGTGGTGTGTTTTATTCCTGAACTTGATTTGATTAAGGGTCGTTGAGGGAAAATTATTTTGGTTGATTAGGTGAATTTAGAACTCGCATGCCATTACTTCTTGTTCATTTATGATTGTTCATTTTTAGTATTAAAGTTAGTTAATTAGTAGTGATAGTTTATTTTAGTATTAGGGTGTTTTGCTCGAGGACTAGCAAAATTCCAAATTTGGGGGTATTTGATAGGTTGAAAACACCTATTTATTTCCAAGCCGAATTTGGTAGTTTTTGAGTGTTTATGTTGTATTTTAGATCATTTATATTTATTTTTATCTAAATCAGGTATAGGGACGTAAACAGTTGATAATCAATCGAATCGATAGGAAATCGATGAAAAAATGATAAAGAAGGGCAAAGATCAGTACTGTAGCCTCGCCGCTGCAGCACCGGTGTTAAGGGTTTACTGACCCTTAACCGTTGCAGCGTGGCCCTCACCGCTGCAACGGTGAAAGGGTCAGTAACATTCTGCCCAACTACCGCTGCAGCGGTGACCCTCACTACTACAGTGATAGAAGGACAGAACGCCAAATGCATTACTAGCGTTGCAGCGGTGACGTCCACCGCTGTAGCTGTCAATCAGCCAGCTGGATTAGATCTTTTGTGATATATTTTAGATATTTTTTTATCCTTGTCTTGTATGCCTTCTTCCTACCATTCACAAGAACGTTTTTACACTTGTATTGAGAGAAAAATTCAGACCTAAAAGAGGAGAGTTTATTTAGAAGAAGAGGAAACAATTTCGGAACGGTTTTGGCGGAAGTGGAACACTCGACTCTTCAGATTTTCCTTTCTATCTTTGTTTTCCTCTTTGTATTTAAATGTTATATCTTTAATGATGAAGTATTTCTCTTGTTTTAATTCTTATTTGGTTGTGATCATGGTTGGCTAAGTAGATATTATCTAGGGGTTGATGTAGTTCATGAAAATGCATGTTTGATTGAATATATATTTTTTTAACGGTTGTTTATCTAAATCCGATTGTGTTTACCATTTTATTACATCGTTGATATGCTTTGTATGGTATTAGGGTTGGTTTGAGAATACGGGGTTTGACACTTGGGAGAGGTAACCCCGGATTCGGACTAGGGTTAAACACAATGTGACGATCTAATGAATCAAGAGATTATTAGATCGTGTGCAATCCATGAGGTTGGGTTAAGACTCATGTACTCATTTAGACATTAGATAGGGATATCAGCATCGATACGAGGTACATATTTGCTCACTTTAACTCGAGAAAGGTAGTGTGCAAGTTTACGATACCTAGATTGTCAGATAGGATAAACACTGTTATTATAAACTAAACAAAATGAAACATTTATTAGTGAACAAAATTAATCCCTAGGTGATCCATTTTAATAGAATTAAACCAATAGTTGTTAGTTTTAATTAGTTTTCGATTAGCAAATTCAAAACATTTCTTGAACCGTCTAGATAATATTAAGCTATGCCAATTGTAGTATTCAACTAATCCTAACACATATCCCAGAGGATGACACTCGATCTTAAGATCCATTATATTAAAACTTGACCTCGTGCACTTGCGAGTAAAATCAAGCATGAATTGACGCGAACAACTTCATCTTGGAAGGGAAAGATCTTCTTTAGTATTAATTCACCCACAATGTGGATTCTCAGACGAACCATCTTATTGTGCCCTCTAGTGATGCTTTTTCGGTAACATTGTCCATGGAAAATGGCAGTAAGTCTCATTTCTTCTATCAGACATAGTTGATCAAGTCTCTGTTGTACCCATTCAACTTCATCTAACTCGGCTTCCAGTAGAATCCTAAGAGAGGGAATTTCTACCTCTGCTGGAATTACGACTTTCATTCCATATACTAATGAATACAACGTGGCTCTGGTTTGTGTTTTGATAGATGTTCGATAGGTAATCAAGGCAAATGGGAGCATCTCATCCCATTCCTTGTGGTTGTCTATAATCTTCCTCAAGATCTTCTTAATCTTCTTATTAGCAGCCTCTACTGCTCCATTCGTTTTTTGACTTTAGGGTGCGAAATTCTTGTGTTCTACCTTGAACTTGGTGCAAATGGATTTCATCACACCTCCTTTGAGGTTCAAGCATTGTCTATGATCAGGGCTAGGGGTACTCCGTAACGCGATATGATATTCTCTTTGAAGAACCACATTACAGTCTTCTGGGTGACATGAGTAAGCAACATTGCTTCCACACACTTGGTGAAGTAGTCTATAGCTACTAGGATGAATTGACGTCTAATTGGCACCATCGGCATAATTGGACTTATGGAATTTATTTCCCACATAGAGAAATGATACGGGGCCGCTAGGCAATGCATGTTTGTTGGGATAAGTGGATCTGATCACCGTACCTCTGACACTTCCGACATCTTCTTACAAAGTTTATGTAATCGTTGTCTATGGTCAACCAAAAATGGCCAGTTCATAGAATCTTCTTAGATAACATGAATTCGGTCATGTGTGGTTTGCATAATCTACTATGAATCTCCTTTATGAGTTATGTTGCTTCTCGGGCGACCACACACCTTAGGAGATCTAAATCTGGCGATCTCTTATATAATGTGTTTCCGCTGAGTAATAATTGGCCCGCTAGTCTTTGTATGGTTCTTTGACTTAAGCTATTGGCATCTTCAGGATACTCTCGACTTCTCAGAAACCTTTGGATATCTATATACCAAGTTTCTTTGTCCTCTTCAACATCTACTTGATTACAATGAGCTGGTTGTCAAAATTTCTTCATCTTCTTCTTTGACCACTGATATCATAGATGCTAACATTGCAAGGGCATCGGCGAAATCATTCTTTAGCCATGGTATGTGCTCGAACTCGATCTTTGAGAAAGCTTTACAAAGGTTAAGTAAGTAATTATTATACTGAATCAACTTGGCATCCTTCATCGTATATTTATCAATGATCTGATTTATAATAAGCTCTGAGTCCTCGTATACTATCAATTCTTTCATTTTCAAGCTTATGGTAAACTTTAGACCCATGATACAAGCTTTATACTCAGTGATGTTGTTGGTATTGTGGAATTTTAGTTTAGTTGCAACTAGAAAGTGCTGACCTTGTAGAGAGAGTAGGACAACACTGATGCTGGCTCCTTTCGAGTTGCTAGATTCGTTGAAGTACATTTGCCACGTCTAGTCATCCTTATCGCTAGTTAATAATGTGATAGGCTCATCGGGGAACTCCGTCTCCATGGTCTTTTCATTGAATCTTGGGTCATCGGCAAGTTGGTTGGCGATTGCTTGGTTTTTTACTATCTTCAAAGTCACATATACAATATCAAACTCAATTAGCAGCATTTTCCACTTGGATATTCTTTCGGTACATATTGGTTTTTGAAATATAAACTTTGAAGGATCCATTTTAGCTATCAAATGGGTAGTAAAGTACAGTAAGTAGTGATGCAACTTTTGGGCAGTCCAAGCTAATGTATAACCAGTTTTTTTTCTAATACAATGTATTTTTCTTCGTGTGAAGAGAATCTTTTACTGACATTGTAAATGGATTGCTTCTTCTTACCCGAATTTCCATGTTGTCCCAACATGTCCCCCATAGAAGTCTCTAAGATGGTGAGGTATAGAAATATCGACCGTCCATGTTGGGGTCGTAGTATGACATGAGGGTTGATTAAATAGGCCTTTATTAGCCCAGTGAACTACCCAAGAGGGGGGGGGGGGGGGGGGGGGAGAGTGGTTGAATTGGGTAGTATTAAAAATTATCAGAATATAACACTTCAAAAATCAACAATTAATTTTATCCTAAAATTAATTATTATCTTTATAGCAGTGGATTATGTGTTATCAACTAAGTGTACACATAAACAACAAAATATAATCAATATAAATAATACAGCACACAAAAATTTATACTGGTTCACCAAGCTACTCTTAGCTAATCCAGTCCCCCGAGCTCCGTAGAGAGTTTCACCCACTAAACTCAAGATTCCTTTAAAGGTAGGAACCAAACCTTCACCAAGATTGTTTTCACAAGCTCAGAATCAACCTTTACAATTCCTTTTCGTAGGCTAAGGAATAACCTTATTTTTTTAATAGGCCAAAGATTAAACTAATTCTATTAAAGGGAGAATCATGACCTAATACGTTTTATACCTTAGGCTCAAGAATTAAACCTGATACAAACACGCTCCAAATATCCTTTTACTCAGTAAGGATTGAACGGTTACAATTCATTCATAATTCTATAAAGGAAGAATTAAAACCTAATCTTTTTATGCTCTAGGCAAAGATCAAAACCTCAATCTTTTACCGGAAGAGATTGAAACTGGCTACCCTTGATTAGACACTTCCAGTAGTATCTAATTCGACACTCAACTCACTAATTACAAACAATTGATAAGTGATTTTCTCACTCGGAGCTTCTACCACCCTAGACAAATTCAAACTCAATTAATATCCCGATACTAGTGATAGAAAAGTGAGAATTTCAAAATCTGATTTCAAATAAAGATGGGTAGCAAGCAATTAAGCCCGTAATCAGACTTTCTTAAGAAATTGTTTCAAAAAAATAATTTTCAATAAAAATCTAGAAAATAATTTCAAAGATCAAATTCTAAATTCTAAATAATAGAATCAATCAACAATTAATAGTAAGTAATTTAGAAAGATCTCAGCAGGATTCCACCGAAAGATTGATGATTAGAATAGCAATGGCACTTTAGATCGGTAGAGGAAATAATCCACAACAAATATTTCTCAAGAACAAATCTCAAGAAAGGTCTCACAATGCACTCAATATGATTACTCTTAGAAAGTACGAGAGCTGGATAACTCAGAATGATTGGGATTATCTTGATTTATTAAAATCTCAAAAAATGCAGGTTTACTTATAAGGGAATAAAATAAGCCCTCCAACGGTTAGTTCCCATAAATCATGACATTTAACTACACCAATAGACCATATATATCATAATGATTCATTCCTTGTATAATTCACTTAAATTATCTCTTAAAATATTCAATTAAGTCCCTCAAACTTTTACTCAATCTCAATTAGATAAGATTGAAACAATTTCTTGTACCAAATTGAGAAATATCAAAACTACTTGAACCATATCTATAGGGATATTTAACTAATCATTAAATAGCTCAAAATATGTCAGATCCCTAAGATATCTCGTATATCTTAACCATAAATGGCTAGTAACGGCTACTGTTTGAATAAAATTCAAAATTCCATAAATCTTAAAATTGATCCATCTATTGACCGTCCTAAACCCATCAGTCGACAGCCCAATTCAGGATGTAGCCAAGCCAAAAATCCTTCACCCGTCGGTCGACCGCCTATACTTCATCTGTCGACCGGACGATTCAGGATATTTCACAATTCGACTCACCTGTTGACCGGAAGATTTAGAGACTTCGTCTTTTGGCCATAGGTCGACCTACCTATCGACCGACCAATTCAGAGAGTTCACCATTTAAGCTCAGGTCGACCTACCTGTCAACTGAGAGATTCAACAACTTCATTTATCTTTCATAAGTCGACCTACAAGTCGACTGATCAATGTTGGAATCCTCTCATTAATAGGATTTAATTAATTTTCTTCGACGTTTTCACCCCTTTAACCGATTTCTTTTCTCGGTTAGCTCCACTAAAATTTTAAATTCAATTTTAATCAATTATCATTATTTATTTTTCATTTAATAGAAGCAAATAATTTAACTAATTATGATCCTATAAAAACACACATAATTTTGATTTTTTTTTTGTGTCATGTGTGATCCTAACCGGGATACATTAAGAGTTAAAATTTAGCCTAAGTTGTTTTCCCTGAGTTATTTTTCCTAGGTTCTTCAATTTCTTCAAAGTCTTAATCTTCCATCATTTTTGTTATCATCTTTAGCATTGTCACAATATCTTCATGATCTTTTTCATTACTGGAACTAAGAAACTGAAACACTCAATAAAATCATTAGTTCTGCAAAAAACATCAACATTTAATTGTTCATCAAAATCTTAGGATCAACAACCTTGATTGTATCCAAGGCGTCTTGGCATTCTTTGTTCCATTTCCTATTTGATTCCTTTCTCAACAGCTTGAAGATTGGATCACAAGTTGTTGTTAGCTGCGAAATGAAGCGAGCAATGAAATTCACTCTTCCAAGGAACCCATATATTTTCGTTTCCATTCTAGGTGTAGGCATTTCATTTATGGATTTAATCTTAGTTGGATCAATTTTGATACCCTTGATGATTAACTATGAATCCAAGTACTTTTTAGACACTATTCTTAATGCGCACTTGGCTAGGTTGAGATTCAATTGGAATTTTCGAAGATTACTGAACATCTTCTTCAAGTGTTCTAAGTAGTCTTCATCTTTTCTTGATTTTACTATCATGTCATCCACATATACCTTCATTTCTTTGTGGATCAAGTTGTTGAACAAGGTCTTCATAGCTCTCTGATAAGTTACTCCAGTATTCTTAAGTCCAAACGGCTTGGATCGATAACAAAATATGCCCTAAGATGTGGTGAAGACGGTTTTGTGCTTATCTTCTTCGTCGACTAGAATTTGGTTATATCCACAGAATCCATCCACAAAGGATGAAATCCTACATTTGGCAGTGTTGTCCTGGATAATATGGATATTTGGTAGTGGGAAGTCATCTTTTGAATTTGCCCCGTTGAGGCATTATAGTCAACGCAGACTTAAATTCTTCCATTTTTCTTGAACACTGACACTATATTACTCAACCACTCACTGTAAGTACAGACTTTGATAAGGCAAGCTTCTAACTACTTCACAATTTCCTCCTTAACTTTCAGGCTAGTATCGGGTCGTATCTTCCAAAGCTTCTGCCTAATTAGTTTGATTCTCTTCTCAATAGGAAGCTTATATGTCACGGTGTCAGATGATAGTCCTACCATGTCATCATCGGACCATGCAAAAACATCCTGATATTCCTTTAACAGGGATATCAGGTATTATCTCTCTTGGCTACTAATCGACTTCCCATTCATCATTTTCCTCGGATTTTTTGGATCTCCTAGATTTACTATTTCGGTCTCATCTTAACTTGGAATATGTCATTCCTTGAATCTTTCTAAGTATCTTTGGACTTCCTTGGTGCTCTCGAAAATAGGGTTATCTTCCATTTTGATTTCCATTAACTCCTAATTTAATTTCTTATCTAGATTGTACTTGTTAGGAAAGGGTGATTCATTATTGTATGAATTATATTCAAGATTATTTAGGCACCTAAAAACTAAACACAAAAATCTGATTATAAATATGTTATTATCTTAGCATGACTATTATTGCAATACAGAAAGAGAAATTCAAAAAGTCAAAAAAAACCAAGAGATATCATAATCTTTACTATTTGGTGGCTAATCAGATAGGAGTTGTTACAGCTGCTTTTTGATTACGAAGTGATAGTGCGTGAATACGTCGCTACTTTCATCGCAAGTGTATGGGTCAAGTTTTATTATAATGGAAAGAGTAAGGGTTGTCGTATCCACAGGGATTGGTTGAGATTATCGTTGAGTATCGCAATTATCATAACCTAACTTTATTTAGGCGATAAAAATATGTTTTGTTTATAATATAAATACTAATCTAAAATACTAATTAAACTAATTATGCTATAATACTAATATTGAGATGTTTAGGGGAATAGATTATCTAGGGATTAACTTCATTTATGAAAATGTGTTTGGTTTCATTTAGTTATCAATAACGGTATTCGACCTATCCGACAATCTCTGTATCATAAATTTAATCACTCCCTCTCCCGAGTGTCAAGTGAATGAATATGTGACTTCGCGTTAAGGCCGAAGTCCCACTCTAGCATTTTTTAGAACACATAGTCACATGAGTCTTACCCTAATGTCATGGATTGCACACTTTCTAAGACCCTCCCAGGTCGTTAGATCGTTATGTTGTGTTTAACCCTTGTCCAAATTCGGGGTTACCTCTCTCGGGTTTCAAACCCCGATTTCTCAATATATGTAAACAAGCATATAATGGAAATACAAGAACTGTAAACACAATCGAATAATGAAGAGCAACCGTTAAAGAAACACAATTCAAACAAACGACATTTTCAGAAACTATGTTGATCCTAAGATTTTGATGAACAATTAAATGTTGTTGTTTTTTTATCGAACTAATGGTTTAATTGAGTGTTTCAGTTTATTAGTTCCAAATGATGAAGATATGATGACAAGTAATGAATGGATGCTAAAAGATAATGACAAAGATGATGAAGGATTAAGAGGCTGAGGAATTTGAAGAACCTAGGGAAAACAACTCAGGTTAAATTTCAACTCTTAATATCCCAATTAGGATTAAATTTCAACTCTTAATATCCCAATTAGGATCATACATGACACAAAAAGATTTTTAAATGATTTTTATAATTATGTGTGTTTTTTATAGGATCCTAATTAGTTAAATTATTTGCTCCTATGTATAATTGAAAAAGAAATATTAATAATTGATTAAAATTGAATTTAAGTATTTAGTGGAGTTAACAGAGAAAAGAAATCGGTTAAAGGGGTAAAAACGTCGATGAGAATGAATTAAAAATGAATTAAAGAGAGGTTCCCAGTATTGACAAGTCGACAAGTAAGTCGACTGGAGCATAGAAGGTAAAGTCTCTGAATCTCTTAGTTAATAAGTAGGTCGTCCTTAGCTTAAATATGAACTCTCTGAATCGATAAGTCGACAGGGAGGTCGACCTGTGACGAGAAATGTAACTCTCTGAATATTTAGGTTGACAGATAGGTTGACTAATGGGTGATGGATTTTTGGCTTGGCTACATCCTGAATCGAGCAGTCGACCTGTGATCCTTGGTAAGTCGACTTATGGCACTGTTTCAGGATTTTGTGGAATTCTGGATTTTATTCTAAAAGCGGCCGTTACTAGCCGTTTTATGCTTAAGATTCAAGAGATATATTAGGGATTTAATGTTATTTGAGATATGCAATATATATTATGATATTGCAAAAGATATGATTCATTAGGTTTGAATATTTCTTAATTTGGTACATGTAATTCTTTCTATCCTTTTTAATTGTGATTGAGAAATATTGGGGGGACATAATTGAGAAGTTTAAAAGCTATAACTAAGTGATTTGAACCAGGATAAAGTCTTAATGATATAAGGGATCTATAAGAGTAATTAAATGTCATAACAAGTGGGAACTAGCCATTAGAGAGCTTATTTTATTTCCTTTTATATAGACATGCGTTTTTCACATTAAATATATACATCAAGAGAATTATACTGAGCTTTCTAAGAGTAATCATATTGATTGAGTTGTGAGATCTTTTCTGAGAGTTATTCTTGAGAATTATTTGTGGTGGATTATTACTGCTACTGATATGAAGTGTCATTGCTATCTCTAATCATTATATTTTTAGTGGATTCTAGGTGAGATATTTCTAAATTACTTTCTATTAATTAATTGCTTGATTATATTTGGAATTTGATCTTTGAAATTGTTTTTTTTTTTTTTTAATTGAAAAATATTTTTGAAATAATTTCTTGAATAAATCTAATTATGTGCTTAATTACGTGCTATCCAATTTTTGTTTAAAATCATATTTCGAACATCTCACTATTCTATCACTAGTTTTGGGATATTAATTGAGTTCTAATTTATCTGGCGTGGTAGAAGCTTCGAGTGAGAAAAATCACTTATCAATTTGTAATTGGTGAGTTGAGTGACGGATTGAATACTATTGGGAGTATTTAATCTAAGGGTAACTGGTTTCAATCTATTCATGTAAAGAGATTGAGGTAATAATTATTTCTTGATTGAATTAATTTGTGGACAATTTTGTAATGGTTCAATCCTTACGGGGTAAAAGTATATTTGGAGTGTTTGTGAGGTTTTGATTTTTTAGCCTAAGTTATAAAAAAAATTAGGTTATTCTTGAGCCTATAAAAAGTAGAGGTTATTCTTGAGCCTGAAAAAAGAAATTTGTAAAGGTTAATTCTGAGCATGTGAAAAGAATATTTGTGAGGGTTTGGTTCCTACCTTTAAAGGAATCTTGAGTTTAGTAGGTGTGACTCTTCATGGAGCTCGGGGGACTAGATTAGCCAAGAGTATAAATTTTTGGGGTGCTGCTATTTTTCATTATTTATTTTTGTTGTTTGGTGTGCACCTAGTTGATATTATAATTTCGCTGTTATGTAAAGATAATAATTAATTTAGGATTAAAATTAATTTTTAAAATTTTTGAAATATTTTCTCTGATAATTTTTTTTTTATCTATCCAATTCATTCCCCTCTTGGGTAGCTCACTGGGCTAGCAATTGGCATTAGAGATGGTTTAGCTCGACACACGTAGCTAACAAAGATCACATGGCGCACATAATAGGCATACTAGCTGAGGGGCAGTCTATGCACCGACCAACATTGTTTGTTGGTGAAAATTATTCATTCTGGAAAGATAGAATGATATTCTTTCTTCTGGCTACAAATTACGATATGTGGCTAATACTTGAGGATGGTCCGTTTATTCCAATGGAAAACGGAGTCAAGAAGAAGAAGGAATAGTTAATTGCTCCTGATATGCAGGAACTATCTATAAACTCTCAGGCTATTAACATTCTATTTTTCTTGTTAGATGCTAATGAATATTCTAGAGTTTCAGGTTGTAAATCTGCAAAGGAGATGTGGGACAAACAAGAAGTTACCCACGAAAGGACAAGTCAAGTGAAGCAATCGAAAATCAACGCTCTTATGAGGAAATTTGAATTGTTCAGAATGGAAGAAACTAAATCGATTCATGAAATGTATACTCGCTTTAACAACATTTGCAATCACTTGAGTCAACTTGGAAAGCCATACTCCATGGAGGATAGAGTTTGAAAGGTTCTAAGATCTTTAACAAAAGTATGGGAGTCAAAGGTGAGGGCAATTGAGGAAGCTAAGGATCTTGGCAAATACAAAATTGATGATCTCATAGGCAACTTGATGACTCATGAAAAGGAGATTAAAGGATATGAGGATGACAATGCAAATAGCAAGAGGAAATCCTTAGTGCTAAAAGCTCAGAAAATTGAAGAAGAGGATGACAGTGATGATGAAACTCTTGACAGTGAGCAAGAGAAAGATGTGGCACTTCTCACAAAGAATTTTAGAAGAATGACTCGGCACATATTCCGTGGGAGAAGAAACCTCAACATGACTAAAGTGGAATATTACAACTGTCATAAGATCGGTCACTTTCAAAATGATTGTCCTGAATCGAAGAAGGATAAAGAAAAGAAAAATAAGAAAAAAGAAAAGAAGAGAGCAAAGAAGAATAAGACGAAATCCATGAAGGCTACTTGGGATGATACTGAATCAAGTAGCTCAAAAAAATCAGATAGTGGATATATGTCCATGTTTGCATTGATGGCCACTGGTAGTGAGGTAACTAAATGTTCAAGTTCTTGTCCTTTAGATTTTGATGAATTATTTGCTGTTTATCAATAACTTTCTCATGATTATAAAAACCAGTGTTTTAAAATAAATATCATTGAAAGTACAATTAATACATTAAACAAGCAAGTGATGGACTACAAATCTAAAAAAAAATGAATTGAAATCTAAGTTGACGGATTTGCATTCAATTGTTCTCAAATTCACCGGTGGTGAAAATAACTTGAAAATGCTTTTGGGAAGTTCACGTGGAATTTTTTATAAAACCGGTATTGGATTTCAGAAAAATCTTAAAAAAAACGTTTTCATAAATTCTTTTCTGAAACCAAAGATCTTGTTAGATGTTTTAAATGTAATGTTGTGGGGGCATACTATTCGTAGATGTTTTGCTAAAATATCTAACTATAGACAAGTTTGGGTTCCAAAAGGAACTAAAATTGTCCCGACCAACAAGATCGGACCCACTTAGACTGGGTACCACTTAATAACTATTTGAGGTGCTCCTTGCA
Organism: Eucommia ulmoides; assembly: GCA_016647705.1. NCBI lineage: Eukaryota > Viridiplantae > Streptophyta > Magnoliopsida > Garryales > Eucommiaceae > Eucommia > Eucommia ulmoides. The sequence goes on along the minus strand of CM028325.1, from coordinate 96,125 downwards.
GGTTATTCTAAAAGCTTTAATAAGCAAGGACAAATAGTTCCTGGACAATGGTTGTTCTTGACACATGATGGGAGACAAAGGAAAATTTACATCTTTGACTCCTAAGGATGGAGGTCATGTGACTTTTAGAGACAACGTAAAGGGTAAAATTATCAGTATAGGTAATATCGGTAATGGTACTACTACTATTAAAGATGTGTTACTAGTTGATGGACTTAAATATAATTTGCTTAGTACTAGTCAACTATGTGACAAGGACTATAACGTTATATTTGATAATAATAAGTGCATTATTAAGAATAGTCATGATAGTAGTATCTTTTTTAGTTGTATCACGTTTTGAGAATGTTTATACTTGCTCATTTGATGATTTTAATTCCCAAAATTTATCTTGTTTGAATGCTTTGTCTGAAAATAGTTGGTTATGGTATAGGAGACTTGGGCATGCTAGTATGGAGTTAATCTCTAATTTATCTAAGAAGAGTCTCGTACGTGGCCTACCTGATTTGAAATTTATGAAAGATAAAGTATGTGATGCATGTCAATTTGGTAAGCAGGTTAGATCATCATTTAAGAAAAAGATGCACACGTGTACGTCTGGATGTCTTAAATTGTTGCATCTCAATTTGTTTGGTCCAAACACTATTGCTAGTCTTTGTGGTAAGTTTTATGCTATATTTATAGTTGATGATTATTCTAGACTTACTTGAGTATTTTTCCTTGTTAGGAAAAGTAAGGTTGCTTTTATTCTTACTAAATATTGTAAACGTATTTAAAATGAGAAGCAATGCTCCATTATTAACATTTGAAGTGACAGAGGAAGAGAGTTTAAGAATGATGATATGGTAAGTTACTGTGATGAGCATGGTTATGCTCATAACGTTTCTGCACCAAGATCACCACAACAAAATGGTGTAGTGAAAAGGAATAACAGGACACTTCAAGAGATGGCCAGAACGATGCTTAATGAAAATTACTTACCAACCTACTACTTCTGGGATGAAGCAGTAAGTACAGCTTGCCATGTGGTGAATTGAGTATCGATTCGTAGAGGGTTCAACAAAACCCCATATGAAATCTGGAATGGTAAGACTCCTAATATTTCTTATTTTAAAGTATTTGGATGTAAGTGTTTTATTTTGAATGACAAGGATAATCTTGGTAAATTTGATGCTAAATTTGATTATGGGATTTTCCTTGGATATGCTACTAATAGTAAAGCTTATAGAGTTTATAATAAACATACGTTAGTAGTAGAAGAAACTATGCATACTATTTTTGAGGAAGCTGATCAATTCTTGTCGAGAAAGGTTTTGAAAGATGATGATGCAGGTATTTCAAATAACCAAAACCAAGGTGATAATGTACCTAAGTAGTCCCAACAAGAGGAGGAACCTAAAGAAAAGGATTCGACTTTACCACGAGCTATAAAGACAGTACCAGGACATTCGGTAAAAGAAATCATCGGTAATTTTGAAAGAGGTGTAAGTACTCGTTCTTCTCTTAGAAATATAATTAATCTTGATTTCTTATCTCAAATTGAGCCTAAGAATGTAGATGATGCATTAACTAATGAATCTTGAATTTCCAAAAATGCAAGATGAGTTAGTTCAATTTGAGCGGAACAAAGTATGGTGTCTTGTTCTGAGACTAGATTTTCATCCAGTTATTGGTACTAAATGGGTTTTAGAAATGAAAAGGATGAATCTAGCATGGTAATTAGAAACAAAGCAAGATTAGTAGCATGGGACTATAATCAAGAGGAATGAATTGATTATGATGAAACCTGTGCTCCTGTTGCTAGATTAGAAGCAATAAGAATGCTACTCGCTTTTGCATGTTCACGTAATTTTAAGTTATATCAAATGGATGTTAAGAATGCATTTCTAAATGGCTTTCTAGCAGAGGAAGTTTATGTGGAACAACCCTCGGGATTTGAAAGTGATAAATGTCCTAATCACATATTTAAACTTCGCAAGGCTTTGTATGGGCTCAAACAAGCTCCTAGAGCTTGGTATGAGAGACTTAGTCGATATTTGATCGAAAATGGTTTTCAAAGAGGTATTTGTGATATAACACTGTTTGTGAAGCAAACTGATTCTGATATCCTATTAGTACAAGTGTATGTTGATGATATTATTTTTGGATCTACTAATGAGGATCTTGGCCAAGAGTTTGCTAAGATAATACAGGTTGAATTTGAAATGAGCATGATGGGAGAGTTGAATTTCTTTCTTGGATTGCAAATTTAGCAAACCAAAGAAGGGATATTTATAAAACAAGCTAAATACACCAAGGAGTAGTTAAAGAAATATAGCTTGGATGGTGCTAAAGGGTACAAAACTCCCATGGCAATGACTACGAAGATAGATAAAGACGATACAGGCAAAAGTGTTAATGAAAAAATGTATCGAGGTATGATTGGTAGTTTATTGTATTTAACTGCTAGTAGACCTGACATTATGTATAGTGTTTGTCTTTGTGCTAAATTTCAGTCTTGTCCTAAAGAATCGCATTTGATTGCGGTTAAGCAAATTTTTCGATAAAGGGGACGACTGACATATGATTATGGTATCCTAGGGAGAGTGATTTTAAATTGATAAGTTACTCCGATGTTGATTTTGTTGGTTGTAAAATTGAGCGAAAAAAACACAAGTAGGTCATGTCATTTGTTAGGACATGCATTGGTTTCTTGGTCAAGCAAGAAACAGAATTTGATAGCCTTATCCACTACTGAGGCTGAGTATATGGTAGCTAGTAACTGTTGTGCTCAAATTTTATATATTAAGCACAGTTAAATGACTTTGGAATTTGCATGGAAGAAGTCCCGATTTATTGTGATAATAAAAGTGCTATTTGTCTAAGTAAGAATCCTACATAGCACTCACGAACTAAGCACATAGAGATTAGACATCATTTCATTCATGATCACATTCACAAAAGGGACATTGTTATTGAGTATATTGATACCTCCGACCAGCTTGCTGATATTTTTACCAAACCACTAGCGGAAGATCAGTTTGTGAAAATCATTCGCGGTTTGGGTACGGCAAGGCATAGTGATATTTGCCTAGAGTAGTGTTTCTTTGTGTTCCCCCCTCCCCAATTTTTTGAGATGACAAAGGGGGAGAATTAATTGATGTTTTGTTAAATATCTTAAGGGGGAGTTTATTGTATATTGAAATTTATTCTTTGATTGAAAATCTTTTGATTATCTTCATTACTTTTCTTTAATGAGTTAAAGAAATTGTCCTAGGATTTAGGGGGAGTATGGTTACATTATTGTTTTGAAGAAAACATCAAAGTTAATTGTCATCATAAAAAATGGAGAGATTGTTGATCCTAAGATTTTGATGAATAATTAAATGTTGATGTTTTTGGTGGAACTAATGGTTTAATTGAGTGTTTCAGTTTATTAGTTTCAAATGATAAAGATATGATGACAATTAATGAATAGATGCTAAACGATGATGACAAAGATGATAAAGGACTAGAAGGTTGGAAAATTTGAAGAACCTAGGGAAAACACTCAGGTTAAATTTCAACTCTTAATATCCCAATTAGGATCACACACGACGCAAAAAGATTTTTAAATGATTTTTATAAATATGTGTGTTTTTAATAAAATTCTAATTAGTTAAATTATTTGCTCCTATGTAATTGAAAAAGAAATATTAATAATTGATTAAAATTGAATTTAATTATTTAGTGGAGCTAACCGAGAAAAGAAATCGGTTAAAGGGGTAAAAATATTGATGAAAATGAATTAAAAAATGAATTAAGGAGAGGTTCCCAGTATTGACAAGTCGACAGGTAAGTTGACCAGAGCATAACAGGTAAAATCTTTGAATCTCTCGGTCAACAAGTAGGTCGACCTTACTTTAAATATGAACTATCTGAATCGATAAATCGACAGGGAGGTCGACCTGTGACGAGAAATGTAACTCTCTAAATCTCTAGGTCAAGAGATAGGTCGACTGATAGGCGAAGGATTTTTGGCTTGGCTACATCCTGAATCGAGTAGTCGACCAGTGATCCTTGGTAAGTTGATTTATGGCACTGTTTCAGGATTTTGTAGAATTTCAGATTTTATTCTAAAAGTAGCCGTTACTAGCCGTTTTATGGTTAAGATTCATGAGATATATTAGGGATTTAATGTTATTTGAGATATGCAAAATATATTATGATATTCCTATAGATATAGTTCATTCAGTTTAAATATTTCTCAATTTGGTAAATGTAATTCTTTCTATTCTATTTAATTGTGATTAAGAAATATTTGGGGGACCCAGTTGAGAAGTTTAAAAGCTATAATTAATTGATTTGAACCAAGATGAAGTCTTAATGATATAAGGGGTCTATAAGAGCAATTAAATGTCATAACAAGTGGGAGCTAGCCGTTAGATAGCTTATTTTATTCCCTTTTATATAGAACTGCATTTTTCACATTAAATATATAAATCAAGAGAATTATACTGAGCTTTCTAAGAATAATCATATTGATTGAGTTGTGAGATCTTTTTTGAGAGTTAATCTTGAGAATTGTTTGCTGTGGATAATTGCTGCTATCGATCTGAAGTTTCATTGCTACTCTAATCATTATATTTTCAGTGGATTCCAGGTGAGATCTTTCCAAATTACTTTCTATTAATTGATTGCTTGATTATATTTGGAATTTGATCTTTGAAATTGTATTCTAATTTTTTATTGAAAAATATTTTTGAAACAATTTCTTGAATAAATCTGATTACGTGCTCAATTAAGTGTTATCTAATTTTTGTTTAAAATCAGATTTTGAATATCTCACATTTCTATCACTAGTTTTGGAATATTAATTGAGTTCTAATTTATCTGGAGTGGTAGAAGCTCCAAGTGAGAAAAATCACTTATCAATTTTTAATTGGTGAGTTGAGTGACGGATTGGGACTATTGGGAGTATTTAATCTAAGGGTAGCTAGTTTCAGTTTCTTCCTGTAAAGAGATTGAGGTAGTAATTATTCATTGATTGAATTGATTTGTGAGCAATTTTGTAACGGTTCAATCCTTACCGGGTAAAAGGATATTTAGAGTATTTGTGAGGTTTTGATTCTTTAGCCTAAGTTATAAAAAAAATTAGGTTATTCTTGAGCCTGTAAAAAGTAGAGATTATTCTTGAGCCTGGAAAAAGGAATTTGTAAAGGTTGATTCTGAGCCTGTGAAAAGAATCTTTGTGAGGGTTTGGTTCCTACCTTTAAAGTAATCTTGAGTTTGGTTGGTGTGACTCTCCGTGGAGCTCGAGAGACTAGATTAACCAAGAGTGGTTTGGTGAACCAGTATAATTTCTAGTGTGCTGTTATTTTTCATTATTTATTTTTTGTTATTTTGTGTGCACCTAGTTGATATTATAATTCCGCTGTTATATAAAGATAACAATTAATTTAGGATTAAAATTAATTATTTGAATTTTTGAAGTATTTTATTTGATAATTTTTTATCTACCCAATTCACCCCCTCTTGGGTAGCTCACTGGGCCAACAAACTATATTAATCCCATAGATAATCCATGTTTAGCCAATGGCCATAACTGTATATACAACGCTAAATGAGCTAAATATGCTCTCATACAAACTACCAAAGTTAAGAAATGAAGAAAAAAACGAAGAAACTTAGCTGTTATCCGAAGATCCAATGCTAAAACCACTGCGAGAGCGTTTCTCCTTCTTCGCAACGTGATCTTCTTCTTCGGGTTTGGATGAGCACTCCCCAAAACCCTCTCTATTCTATCTAACTCTAAATAAGCTCTCATAGCCGAATAATAGAGAGGGAGAGAAGATATGGGCACCAAAATATCTAAAAATATCTAAAATAACTACATTACAGGTGACGGTGGCTTGACCGTTGCAGCGGTGAACTTTCTATACGCCCAATAGTTTTATCACTGCAGTGGTGGCCTGACCGCTGTAGCAGTGGGCTGCAGTTGCATGATTTACTCTTTTTACTCATTCCTCCACCGTCGTTCCACCGATTTGATCATTTATTTTAGCCCCAAACACCTGATTTATACAAAAACTCATAGAAACGTATTAAAAACATATTAAAACACTATAAAAATACTAAAAAACTACCAAAACATATTTGGAAATAAATAGATAAATTACACCTATCAAATACCCCCAAACTTAGAATTTTGCTAGTCCTCAAGCAAAACACCTACACAATACAAGTGGTAGCACGTAAATATGTCGCTACTTTTATCGCAAGTGTATGGGTCAAGTTTTAGTATAGGTAGGGAGAGTAAGGGTATCATGTTTACGGGGATTGGTTGAGATTATTATCGAGTACCGTGTTTATCATGACCTAACTTTATCTAGGTGCTAAAAATGGAATATAGTTAAATACTAATACTAATTTACTAATTAAACTATACTAATACTAATATGAGATGCTTAGGGAAAATATTGCCTAGGGATTAACTTTGCTTACAAAAACGTGTTTGGTCTCGTTTTAGTTTACGTTAATGGCGTTCGTGTATCCGACAATCTCTGTTCGTAAACTCACTCGCCACTTCTCCCGAGTGTAAGACGAGTGAATACGTGACTTCGCGTCAACGTCTTAACCATGCTAGGTCATGTGAGTGTCGCCCCAATATCATTGATTATACACTTTCTAACACCCTCGTCGTTAGATTGTCGTGTTGTGTTTACCCTAGTCCGAATTTGGGGTTACCTCTCCCAAGTGTCAAACCCCGTATTCTCTAATTATCTTAACAAGCATAATATTCATGACAAACCGATAAACACAATCGAAATTATTAAAAACACACATTGACGAAACACAAACTCAAATAAACAACACTTTTATAAATTATTATAAATTATTAAAAACACACATTGACGAAACACAAACTCAAATAAACAACACTTTTATAAATTATATTAATCCTTAGACAAAAACCCGTTTAGCTCATGGCCATAGCTGGTTATACAATGAAAATAGAGCTAAACATACTTAACTAACTACCGAAATTTAGAAAATAAAGAAGAAACGAAAGAAACTTAGCCTAGTCCGAAGATTTGCCGCTATTAACGCTTTGGGATCGCTTCTCCTTCTTTGCAACGTATTCTCCTTCAGAATTGTTTGAACACTCCCAAACCCTCTCTCTAAAATATACTAACCCTAATGGTGCTCTAATAGCTAGAAGAGAGGAGAGTAGGGGGTATAAATAAGGAAAATATCCTAATAAATATCTAAATTTGTGCATAGGTGACCGCTGCGGCGGTGGGATTCACCGTTGCGGCAGTTTGTAGGTCGGTTTGATCTTCGTTGCATCGGTGGAAGAGGCGGTGGATTCAGGACCTCTCTGCAGTTTCATTGCTGCAGCGGTGGATATCACCATTGCGGCAGTGAGTTTACAGCAACTTCAGCCTTTCTCTGTATTTTCACTGCCGCGACGGTGGTCTAGACGCCGCGATTGTAGGCTTCTTTTCAAAATATTGCCTTCTTACTTGTTTTTCCACCGTTCTTGATCCGATATCATCATTTAGCATATGTTTTCATACCGTTTCACCCCATACACCTGATTTAATACAAAAGGAATAAAAACACATTAAAATGTATTAAAACATAATAAACGTACTAAAAAAACTAACAATTTCGGTTTGAAAATATATAGGTAATTTACACCTATCAAATACCCCCAAACTCAGAATTTTGCTAGTCCTTGAGCAAAACACACACACAATACAAGAAAATATAAAAATTAATTATGAAATTGAAAATTAAAAATGAAAAACACTAAAACCAAAAATGTGCAAGTTTTGATTATCATCTACCGGCCAAACGATTTTTCCTCATCGGCCCCCAATCCTATCGAGTTCAAGCATAAAAACACACCATGTGGTGATCTAGAATTTTAACGTTCAAAAATAATAAGTGTCATTCTAGATCCTGTTAAAGTGTGTGTGAGTAAACTCAAATATACTACTATCCCTTGATTAGATGGGATTATCCCTCAATAAAGTTCATAACTAAAACCCTGTAGGTATAGGTAATCCATATGCCTGACCCGAGATCTATTCTCCACTAATGTAGGCTCTGAGGTTCAAAAAGATTAATAGGTCTTGGTTCGGTTTAGGAATATGGCCAAGGGTATATTGGAAATGGAAAACAGGTTAACTTTGTTAACTTTTGACAATACCCGAGGCACATCGCTTGGCACACTCACACTTGAAACCCCACAGTTAATATTGAAACAACACTGAACATATATTAAGATTGACGTACTCACTTGCAAAAAAGAAATGAAAAATAAAAATCGTATGTACAATGGATTTTTTTTTTTTTTTTACGAACACACCCCCAAAATTATTCGATTCTTACTATTTAAGGGGTGTGTGAAAAATAAACAAAAATGACAAGTGAGTACTCGAATACCGAACCAATTTAAAGTTCGCTCTAAACCCAACTGCTCACTTCAAGTAGCATAATGAATGCTAACTTGATTCGCTCAAATTGTGCCTTTGGTTTAGCTATAAAGGACTGGATGGAATTCAATTGGCCATGGTATTGGTTAAGTGTTCAGAATTGAAACGGTATTTAGGCTTCGACAGGGTAACGAGGGGTAATGATTTAACAAGGTTGGCTTAAAAAGGCTCAAGCGAGAAAAATGAATGCTTAAATCATGTCTTCCGAACTACCTTGCCTAGGATTTTACCTCGAATTTTCCCTAAATCAAGCTCTAAAATCCCTATTGTCATGAACTGGGCTAAAGGATAATCGTTCTCAAATCGATTAGATAATTCTACATTGAGTTTATGTGCTCATGCATTTAGGATCTATAATAACTTTTACTAAAACGAAACTTCAAGTACATAGAACACACATGCATGAGCTTTACGCTCGACCTCAATAAACAACCAGGGGACAGACTCATCATCGGGTAATAGCCCAGATGAAGTAAAAACTTAGCACATGCACAAAAACTATCTTAAACAGACATGCAAATGTAAAACAAAACATAAACTATAACTAAATATATAATATTATACTAACACATTACACCCGACTTAAACAGGAAATACCCAAAATAACCTAGTCAGCAATCCCAATGACATGATAAAGCATTATAATGAAGACTAAGGTTTAGAACACATACTTGGGAGGCGAGAGAATCTCGCCTCTGAATCAAATCGGCGGAGATGGATCTAATTTATTTTTCCATGGGTTGCCTCCCAAGAAGTGCTTGGTTTATGGTCGTCAGCCCGACACACCGAAGTGCTCATCAAAGAACGGCTTCCACCCATAGTAAGTGTCGTACAACACTACGTATGGGTCTTGGTTCAGTACACCCTCGAGCTTGGCGAGATTTGGCTCTGATAGGCCCAAACTTTCAACAGGATGCTCCACTGGCTCATGTACTTGGTGGGCATGGAAGAACGTTTCTAATGTTGGCGAAGAACAAGTGAGCCACATTGGATCCTCATAAATGTGATCGTCTTATATTGACTGCGGCGTCACTAGCTGGAATTTAAATGGTGAAAATTCACAACGATTAATGTGTGAATCTCCATCGCCGCTCTACTCTTGGGTTCTCTCTTCTTCAGCTTCATCAATGAATTCTCCCACCGCTCCTCTCACTCGTCTCCGGTTCCTCACGGTGGCTTTCATTGCATATAACTTGTGTACCTCGCAGGGCCACCGTGTCTGACTGGACCTCAATCAAGTAGAAAAGTTGACTGATTTGCGTTTGAAGAGACGTTACGGTTATGTCTATATTGGCGCAGACCGTCTCGATATAATCAAAACGATCCTCATGCAAGTTGATCTGGTCATTCGTCTCCCTAAAAAACGCTTGAGTTTCCCCAATAAAATCAATAAATATTTCCTCTAGGCCGAGGGAAGACTTAATGTATTAGTTTGGGGTGTCAATCTATAGCGCCATAGTATTGAAACTCTGATAATCAAAGGCTGCCATGTCTTCCAACAACTAATGGGCATCATCCACGATTAGTTGGTCGAAAGAGGTGGTACCGTTTTCTCTTTCAACCCACATTCTGGTTGCGGCTTGTAACCCATCCAGGAAGTTCAATAGTTGACACTTCCTCGGGAAACAATAGTTATGAAACTGGAATAGCAATTCTTTCTGTCAATCCCAAGCACAATAAAAAGGCTCAGAATCCCGTTGAAAGAAATACAAAAGCACTTGTTGATCTAACATCGTCAAGTACCCTACAGGAAAAAAAATAAAAAACTACAAATAAAAAAAATTATACACAATGGAAATGCCTAAAGTAAAATTGGGTAATTTACTCACAATATCAATAATAATCTAAAAACACAATCCCCAGCAACGGCTTCAAAAACTTGGTAGCGCGTACTGTGTTTTTCATGACCTAACTTTATCTAGGTGCTAAAAATGGAATATAATTAAATACTAATACTAATTTACTAATTAAATTATACTAATACTAATATGAGATGCTTATGGAAAATATTTTCTAGGGATTAACTTTGTTTACAAAAACGTGTTCGGTCTCGTTTTAGTTTATGTTAATGGTGTTCGCGTATCCGACAATCTCGGTTCCTAAACTTACTCACCACCTCTCCCGAGTGTAAGATGAGTGAATACCTGACTTCGCGTCAACGATGAAGTCCCCCTCAACATCTTAACAATGCTAGGTCACGTGAGTCTTGCTCCAACGTCATTGATTGCACACTTTTTAACGCCCTCCTGGGTCATTAGATTGTCGTATTGTGTTTATCATAATCCGAATTCGGGGTTACCTCTCCCGAGTGTCAAACCCCGTATTCTCTAATTATATTAACAAGAATAATATTCATGACAAACCAATAAACACAATCATAATTATTAAAAACACACATTAACAAAACACAAATTCAAACAAATAATACTATTATAAATTATATTAATCCCTAGACAAAAATCCATTTAGCTCATGGTCATAGCTTGTTATACAATGAAAATGTAGCTAAACATGCTCACCAAAGTTAAGAAAATAAAGAAGAAACGAAAGAAACTTAGCCTAGTCCAAAGATTTGCCACTAAAAACGCTTCGGGATCGCTTCTCCTTCTTCGCAACATGTTCTTCTCCTTCAGAATTGGTTAAACACTCCCAAAACCTCTCTCTAAAATATACTAACCCTAATGGTGCTCTAATGGCCGGAAGAGAGGAGAGGAGGGGGTATACATAGGGAAAATATCCTAATAAATATCTAAATCTGTGCAGAGGTAACCGTCGCAGTGGTGAGTAGGTCGGTTTGATCTTCACCGTAGTAGTGGAGGAGGTGGTGGATTCAGGACCTCTCTGCAGTTTCACCGCCACGGCAGTGGATATCACCGTTGCGGTGGTGAGTTTACAGCAACTTAGGCCCTTCTTTGTATTTTTATAGCCGCGGCGGTGGTCTAGACGCCGCGACGGTGGGCTTCTTTTCAGAATATTGCCTCATTACTTATTTTTCCACCGTTCTTTATCCGATATCATCGTTTAGCATCCGTTTTCATACTGTTTCATCCCACACACTTGATTTAATACAAAAAGAATAAAAACACATTAAAATGTATTAAAACGTAATAAACGTACTAAAAAAACTAACAATTTCGGTTTCGAAATATATAGGTAATTTACACCTATCAACAAGAAACTACAAGGACTAATTACGAAATTGAAATACTAAAAAAAAAAAAAAAAAAAAACACAAACAAACTAAAAACAATAACGTGCAAGTTTTGAATTTCATCTACCCAACCAAAGGATTTTCCCTCATCGGCCCCTAATTCTATTAAGTTCAAAAATAAAACGCACCGTGTGGTGTTCTAGAATTTCCACATTTAATAACAGTATGCGCCATTCTAGATCTTTTTCAAGTATGTGTGCAAAAACTCAATCATACAAATATCCACCGATCGGATTGGATTATCCACCAATAAAGCTCATGACTAAAACCAATAAGGTATAGGAAATCCATATACCTGACAAGGTTTCATTATCCACTAATGTAAGTTGGGAAATTCAAAAAGATCAATAGGACTTGGTTCAGTTTTTGGAAAATAGCCAAAGGTATATCAGGAATAGAAAGTAGGTTAACGTTATTAACTTAACGATACCCAAGGCACAACACTTGACTCTCATCCACTCTCATAACCCCAAACGTTAAAAACACAATTATTACAATTATAACACCCCCAAACTTATTCGATTATTACAATTTCATGGGTATGGTTAAAATGAAAGAAAAATGACAAGTGAGTACTTGAATATCGAACTAATAAAAAGTTTGGCCTAAACCCAACCGCTCACTTCAAGTAGCATACACGAATGCTAACTTGATTCACTCAAATTGTTCCTTCGGTTCAGCAATATAGGTTTGGAAAAAGTTTTATCAGCCATGGTATTTGTTATTTGTTCAGAATTGAAACAACAAATTGGCTTCGACAGGGTAACGAGGGATAAACATTTTACAAGGTCAGCTTCAAAGGCTCAAGCGAATCAAATGAATGCCTAAATCACGTCTCATGAACAACCTCACCTAGGATTTTGCCTCAAGTTTTCCCCAATCAAGTTCTACAATCCCCTAAATTGTTATGAATTTGGCTAACGAATAATCAACCTCAAATTAATTGAATATTTATACATTGAGTCTACGTGCTCGTGCAAATTAGGATCCACAATAACTTTTACCAAAATGACATACCAAGCACATAAAACACATAAATGGGTATTACCCTTGACCTGAAAAAACAAACAGGGGATAATTTCACCATTGGGTAATGGCCCAGATGAATGCAAAACTCAGCATACAACAACAACAACAACAAAAAACAAAAAACACATTCTACACTAACAAACATGCATACAATAAACTAAAAAACATTTAAAACATACTAAAATACTACATATCACCCCCCCAAACTTAAACTGGACAGTGTACTCAACGACCCAATCATCAATCTCACCATTTGAAATAAAGCATTCTGATGAAAGGAGTTTAGAACACGTACCTGGGAGGCGAGACAATCTCACCCACGAATGAAGTCAGCAATGATGGATCTAATTTTTTTGAGACTTGGGTTGCCTCCCAAGAAGATCTTAGTTTAACGTCCTCGGCCCGACACACAGAAGGGCTCGTCAAAGAGCGGCTTTCGTCCATAGTAAGTGTTATACAACACCACATATGGGTTTTGATTCTGAACGCCCTCGAGATTGGCTAGATTTGGCATTAATTGGATTATACTCTCAAATTGATTTAGATTCATCTCTTGTGCTTGGGAAGCTTTAATGTACTGAGCTGGAAACGGGGTAGGATATGTGATATACATCGGATCCTCGTAAATATGATCGTTTTGGATCAGGGGCGACATCACCAATTAGAATTCAAATGGTAAAAAATGATAACCATCAATATGTGATTCTTCATCGCCAATCCACACTTGGGTTATCTCAGAATAAGCATGATCATCTTCGATCTCGCCCACGTACCTCCCACTTTCATTTAGTTCCTCACGGTGACTTTCATATGATATGGCTTGTGAGCCTTTTAGTGCCACCGCTTCTGACTCAGCCTTAACATAGAAGATAAGTTGACCAATTTGCATCCGAAGAGATGTTACGGTCACATCAATTTTGGCGTAGACCGTCTCAATATTGTTAAGACGATCCTCGTGCTTATTGATTTGGTCATTCGTTTCCCTCAACAAAATCTGAGTTTTCCCCATAATTGTGGAGAAAACTTCTTCTAAGGTAGGGGAAGACTCAGCATATAGGTTTGGGATGTAAATCCATAGCACCAAAGTGTTGGAACTATCCCCTAAGCTTTGGTGGATTGTTAGATAATTCCAACTTCGATAATCAAAACCTGCCAATTCCTCTAACGACCAAAAGGCTTCGTCCGCGTATATGTTGTAGAAAGAGGTGGTACTGTTTCCTCCTTCCACCCACGTTCTAGTTGTGACTTGTAACCTGTCGAGGAAATTCAGTAATTGACACTCCCTCGGGAAACAATGATTAGGAAACCGGAATAGAAACTCATTGTAACGATCCCAAGCACAATAAAACGGCTCGAAATCTCATTGAAAGTATTACAAAAGTACTTGTTGATCTAACATCTTCAAGTTACTTACTCACAATATCAACAACAATCTAAAAACCAATCCCCGGCAACGGCACTAAAAACTTGGTAGCGCATGAATACGTCACTACTTTCATGGCAAGTGTATGTGTCAAGTTTTAGTATCATGGGAAGAGTAAGAGTTGTTCTATCCATAGGGATTGGTTGAGATTATCGTTGAGTATCGCAATTATCATAACCTAACTTTATTTAGGCGATAAAAATATGTTTTGTTTATAATATAAATACTAATCTAAAATACTAATTAAACTAATTATACTATAATACTAATATTGAGACATTTAGGGGAATAGATCATCTAGGGATTAATTTTGTTTACAAAAATGTGTTCGGTTTCGTTTAGTTATCAATCACGATATTCGACTTATCCAACAATCTCTGTATCATAAACTCATTTACTCCCTCTCTCGAGTGTCAAGTGAATGAATATGTGACTTCGCATTAACGTCGAAGTCCCCCTCTAGTATTTTTTAGAACACATAGTCACATGAGTCTTGCCCCAAAGTCATGGGTTGCGCACTTTCTAACTCCCTCCCGAGTTATTAGATTGTCACGTTGTGTTTAACCCTAGTCCAAATTCGGGGTTACCTCTCTCGAGTGTCAAAACCCAATTTGTCAATATATCTGAACAAGTATATAATAGAAATACAAGAACGGTAAACACAATCGAATAACGAAGAACAACTGTTAAAGAAACACAATTCAAATAAATGACATTTCCATAAACAAAATATCTCCCTAGATAATATATGTTTAGCTACACATGGCCATAGCCCAATATACAACAATGAACAAGCTAAAGAACATCAAATACCAACAAGGTTTTAAGAATAAAAGAGAGAAACAAGAGAGATTAGCCTTTATCCAAAGATGTGACGGTTCCACGTTCATAATTTCCACTCCGATCTTGATTTCTTCTCTTCAAATGGATGATCTCTCCTTGTTGGTATGCCTTGGAGCTCTCAAGGGACTCCAAAAAACATCCTAGGTGTGTTGGGGAAAGAGGTGATGAAATAGGGATCCAAAATATCAAGAAAATATCCTAAAATATAAATTATGCCTGCTGTTAGACCGCTGCAGCGGTGGAAGGGCATAAGATTTCTGCCCATCCAGTATTTTGACCGCTACAGCGGTGGTTTCACCGCTGCAGCAATGACACATTTTGGTATTTTGGCTGTAACGTTCTTGTTTGAACTCCGATTGAGGTGATTCAAAAACCTGTGGAAAGATAAGACAGATATATACAACTTTCATGTTTTGTGTTTTTTCAAAATAGAATGTAATAGTGTTCAAAATTGGACTTAAAATTACTATAACTGTACCGACTTTGCCTCTTTTCACCCATTTATTCAAAAACCTATAAAATAATGCAAAAACACATTAAACTAAAAAAAGTGCTTGAAAACACACAAATATTTGAATCTAAAAGTACTTAATTTGTTGATAAATAAACCACTCATCAAATACCCCCAAACTCAAACGTCTTCTTGTCCTCAAACAAAAACTCAAATAAGAAAACAAACTATCACAATGAAGAAAAACTCGAACAAACTAAAAACAACAGTGAACTTTCTGCACTCCTAGTAGTTTCACCACTGCAGTGGTGGGCTACAGTTGTAGGATTTGCTCTTTTTACTCGTTCTTCCACCGTCGTTCCACCGATTTGATCGTTTATGGATCGTTTTCATCCCTTTTCGCCCCAAACACCTGATTTATACAAAAACACATAGAAATGTATTAAAACATATTGAAACACTATAAAAATACTCAAAAACTACCAAAATTGGCTTGAGAATAAATAGATAAATTACACCTATCACCAAGGTTCTCATCGCACTGATATTAGACGAGCTTCCCAATTGATGAGGCTGCTAGTTGAATTTGCTACTCCGACGTCATTCCTTTCCTTATTGATTATGCAGACTGAGTCTTCTGACCATGGGATTGCATTGTTAGGCTTAATTTGGTAAAGGATTATCACAGAGTCGGGTTTATCTTTCTTCTCCTATTTTTTAGCTTGGACTATGTCAATAGCTAACAAAAAGCTGACTCGTATATGAGGTATTATCTTTGGTTCTCCTTTCTTCCCAGACTATTTGTGGAGTCCCCTATTTTGTTTTGGAACAAACCCTAGCCCATAGGTGTCTGATTTCTTCTTGATCTCAAATAGGGATTACATTCTTGCTTCATCTTTGTCGACTTCTTTCTTCAGATCGAAGTTCATAATGTTCATGTGGGTGGCTAACATAATGGTAGTAGCAGACAGTCTAGTGTTGGTGGTAGACTTTCTTCTCGAACAAATGAAGCACTAGCAATATCGAAGCGGGTTCAATAGATGGCATGATCTTTCTCAGCATAGATAGTGATGATACTATCCTCGAAGACAAACTTCATATTTTGATGAAGTGACGAGGGAACGGCCCCGACTGAGTGTATCTAAGGTCTTCTAATGAGTAGGTTATAAGCAGCTGGTATGTTTAAGACATACAGGTTCACTTGAAAAGTGACCAGACCTATAACGATCGGTAGTGTAATTTCTCCTATAGGTTCTCTATTTTTACCATTGAAAGCCCTGATGGAGATAATAGTAGTTCGGATTCAGTCTTCTTTTACCCCTATCTTATTGAGCGTACTCAAAGGGCATATGTTAATTGCGGATCCATTGTCCACTAGTTCTCTAGAGAGGATGAAGTCCTGATACTGCACTGATATGTTGAAAGGTTTAATGTGCCCGATTCCCTCTAATGGTATCTTATCATCAGTAAAGGATACATGATTAGTGCTAAGGATATTCTCCACTATATTAGTGAAGTGATCCCTTGATATGGAACTTGGTACATAGGTCTCATTAAGGACTTTTAGCAGCACATTTCGATGCACTTTGGAGGTCATTAGTAAAACAGGATCAAAATCTATGCCGATGCTTTACTCAGTTGTTCGACGACCTTGTACTTAGTGTTCTTAACTACCTTTAGGAACTCTTGTACTTCTTCCTCAGTGAAAGTCTTCTTAGGGATACCCTTGGGTTCTTTATCTTGTACTTTTAGCAAATTTGGGGTGGCAAATACTCTTCTATTCCAAGTAATACCTCTGATCTTATCTACTTGGTCCTCTATCCTTACGACATTGGTTTTCATTTTTGTAGAGTAATTCCATAGAAATTCTTTCATGTCTTTCACCGATTCTTGGTTTGGCACTTTGAAGGTTAGCGCAGTTTCTGGTCGGATTATTATTTGGTTTAGGATTGCTTAGGATTGTACGGTAAAGTGAGAAATTTCTGATCCCCATGCTTAGTCAAGGTTTAATTTCATGAAACTATAGTCAAGCATGTTAATCCAGGAATTATCCTGGACTGGATAGTTGGGTCGTCTTCCTAGGGTGCTAGAATTTCCTTGGTAGGGGGATTATTTTGCTACCAGGTTTCTGAGGCTTGGTTAGTTTCATCCTGACTTGGGTAATTGAGGTCAAATATCTTCTTAGGTAGGAGCAATGCTGCATTTCTCGAAGGCTCCTTCTTGGGTGGTTGATACACGTTCAAGACTTGTCTAACATACCTATTTCTCCCCACATCTGTTCTAACTCTTTTCTCTACTGAGAGGCTCCTCCTTCTCCTCTTATTAGTTTTGAAAATTTATTCTATTATAGGTTACTTACCCTTATTCACTTCCCCAACCGGTAGGAGAGATAGGTTTATCATTTAATCCTAAAGTTGAGACCGACATATTTATCCAATAGGCTTTAGGGCAAATTTTGGCTCCTACCCGTACTGCTTTGGGTGGTTAGGGATCAATTTTCCATACTCCAGTATAGTCATTTCAATTAGTCTCCCAGTCTTGTCCGACCATGTTGATAGTTGGAGCTGAGTTATCATGCTTGGGTAAATGGTTTTGTTGGCAGTTAGGCTGAGATGTCTCCCCCTTTCTTTGGGAAACATATCACCTTCACTTATTTAAATATTCTATTTTGTGTTTCAGAGTGATGCAATTATCAGTATGGCGACCTAGTACTTCAGAGCGGTAAGCGCATAATTGGTTTGGGTTATAGTATAAGCTATAGATGTTCAGTCATTTTAGGGGTACTGGTTCAAGCATTTTGTTTTTAACACATTCCTTGAAGATCTGAGAAATGGTTATAGGTAAAGGGGTAAATTACCTTAGTTCTCTGTACAACTGATTGGGTTTAATATTCTGTTGGTAGTTGGATGGGTTTGGAGGTTGTGGTGGAGCTTTATAAGAAGGTTGATAAGGATAGGGGTTGTATGGTGGACATGGAAAAGCAGAAAATTAAAGCAGTGGTGCGAATTGAGGTGGTGGTGCGATTTGAGGTGTGATAGGTGTGGTCTACCAATATATTTCCAAACAAGTTTTGTTAGTTTTATAGTATTTTTATAGCGTTTTTATTAGTTTTAATTCTTTTTTGTATAAATTAGGTGTGTGGGGTAAAAAGGTATGAAAACGGAGCGTAAACGATCAGATCAAACCTAGAACGGTCGAATAACGGTGGAAAAAACAAACACGGGGAAAAAACTCTGAAAACCAGCCCACCGCCTAGGCGTCCAGACCAACGCTCAGGCAGTGAAAATGCAGAGATGGCCTAAATCTGCGGGAAGCTCACCGCTTATTCATCGCCTAGGCAGTGAAACTGCAGGATGGTCACCAAATCCACCACAGTCTTCACCGTTGCGGCGATCAATGAACCGACATACCCACCGCCTAGGCGGTCACTTCTGCACCAGATTAGATATTTTTTGAGATATTTTATCTACTTAATCCCCTCCCCTTTGAGGAAGTCAGGCCATTAGATCCCTTAGGACTTAGTTTAGAATAGAGATATAGTATGGGGAGAGCTCAAACAATTCCGAAGGAGAAGATTACCACGCGGAGAAGGAGAAGAGATCGAAGGATGGTTTTAGTGGCCAATCTTCAAATATCGGCTAAGTTCATCCGTTTCTACTTTTATTTCTTAGATTTAATAATTGTTTGAACATGTTTTGCTCGGTTTTCAATGTATAAACGGTTATGACCACGAGTTAAACGTGGATTATCTATGGGATTAATATTATTTATAAAAATATAGTTTTGTTTGAGTTTTTGTTTCTTTAATGATTGTTCATTGCTATTTTGATTGTGTTTACTGTATTGTTTGTTTATTATGCTTAGATAGATATATCAAGAATTTGGGGTTTGGCACTCGAAAGAGGTAACCCTGGATTCGGACTAGGGTAAACACAACTCGATAATCCAATAACCTGGGAGAGAGTTGGATTGTGGGCAATCGATGACGTTGGAGCAAGACTCACGTGACCTAGGGTCATTAAGACATTGAGGGGGACTTCTTCGTTAACACGAAATTGCGTATTCCCTCGTCTTACACTCGGGAGAGATGGCGGGAAAGTTTACGAACTGAGATTGTTGATACGGTAAACATAACGCGATGATCCAATAACCTGGGAGGGTGTTGGATTGTGTGCAATCAATGACGTTGGGGCGAGACTCATGTGACCTAGGGTCGTTAAGACATTGAGGGGAACTTCTTCATTGACATGAAATAGCGTATTCCCTCGTCTTACACTCGAGAGAGGTGGCGGGGAAGTTTACGAACTGTGATTGTCGAATAGGTCGAACACTATTAATGTGAACTAAACGAAATCAAATGCGTTTAAGTAAATATAGTTAATTCCTAGATAATCTATCTCCTAACCATCTCATATGAGTATAATTAGTATAGATTAAATTAGGTTATATTAGTATTAGTATTAATTAATATAAAATCATTCTTTCTAGCCTAGATAAAGTTAGGTCATGACAATTATGGTACTCGATAATAACGACAACCAATCCCTGTGGATACGATACCCGATCTTAAAGATCAATTATACTAAAACTTTGACCTCTTACACTTATGAGTAGTCAATACACAAGCGTGTAACAAACGCTCGTCGTACAAGTTTTTGGTGCCGTTGTCGAGGATTGTGTTTTTTCGTTATTATCGATATTGTGAGTAAATGACCCGATTTTAATTTAGGCATTTCTTTTGTATGTAATTTTTGTTTTGTAGTTTTGTTTTTATTTCTTATGCATGATACTTGGCGATGTTAGATCGATGAGTATTGTTGCATTCCTTTCAATGGGATTTTGAGCTGTTTTATAGTGCGTGGCTACTCACATACGCCAGTGAGGCATGTCGTTGAAAGATCGAGCCCAACAAAGCAAAACCTCTCCAAGCTTGAGGACGTTTTGAGTATGTCAGGCTCAGGACATTAAACCACGCGCTTCTTGGGAGGCAATCCAAGGTAAAAAATAAATTAAATCCATCTCAACCGACTTGATTTGGAGGCATGATTCTCTTGCCTCCTAAGTACGTGTTCTAAACCCCCTTCGTCAGTATGCTTTAATTTCATATGTTGAGAATGATGATTTGGGTCACTGAGGACACTGTCCGTTTTAAGTTCGAAAGTGATGTGTAGTATAATATGTTAAATATTTTATTGTTTTCTTGTGTGCATGTTTGTTTAGGATAATTTGTGTTTGTTTGTTGTTGTTGTGTGCATGCTGAGTTTTGCGTTCATCTGGGCCATTACTCAATGATGATATTACCCCCTGGTTGTTTTCGAGGTCAAGGGTAATACCCATGCATGTGTGTTCTGTGTGCTTGACAATGCGTTTTGGTGAAAATTATTGTAGATCCTAATTTCCACAAGCACATAGACTCAATGTATTTCTATTCAATTGATTTGAGGATGATTATCGATTAGCCAAACTCATGACAAATTAAGGATTCCAGAACCTGATTAAGGGGAAGCTTGAGGTGAAATCCTAGGCGAGGTAGTTCAGGAGACGTGATTTAGGCCTTCTTTTTATCACTTGAGCCTTTGAAGCCTACCTTGCAACATGTTTATCCCTCGTTACCCTGTCGAAGCCTAAAATGACATTTTAATTCTGAATACATGAACAAATACCCTGGCCGGTTGATTTTTTTTTTCCAAACCTATATTGCTAAATTTAAAGGCATATTTGAGTGAATCAAGTTAGCAGTTGCAAGTGCTTCTTGATGTGAGCGTTTGGGTTTAGGGCGAACTTCGGATTGGTTCGGTATTCGTGTACTCGTCGTTTTTCTGATCTTCTTCTTCTGGTTGTGAGCTCTCCCTCAAAAACCTCTCAAAATATCCTCCCTAAGGTTTATGGGAGGTTCTATTCTAAAATTAAGGGGTCTCTAATGGCCAAAATAGAGGAGAGGAGGAAGGAAATAAGGAACAAAATATCTAAAAATATATAAAATTTGTACAGAGTGACCACTGCGGTAGTAGGTATGTTAGCAGTGGTCACCGCCGAGGTGGTGGATGTAGCGGTGGGAGCAGAGACATTCTGTTATTTCAGCACCGTGGCTGTGGATTTGTAGAAAGTTAAGGTCCTTCTCTATATTTTGACCACCGTGGCAGTGGGCTGAAGGTTCTGAATTTTGCCCTTTTGCTTGTTTTCCCACCGTTCTTCCACAGTTCTTGATCCGATTTAATTGTTTATGATCCGTTTTCATCCCTTTTCACCCTACACACCAGATTTATTACAAAACAAATAAAATCATATTAAAACACAATAAAAATACTCAAAAACTACCAAAACCGGCTTAAGAATATGTAGACAAATTACCCCTATCAAATACCCCCAAACTTAGAATTTTACTAGTCCTCAAGTAAAACACCCACACAATATGAGAAAATACAGCAACTAATTACTAAATTAAAAACTAAAAACAAAAAACAATAGTGTGCAAGTTTTGAATATTATCTACCGACCAAACAATTTTTCCCTCATCGGCCCCCAATTCTATCGAGTTCAAGAATAAAACACACCATGTGGTGTTCTAGAATTTCAACATTCAATAATAGTAAGCACAATTCTAGATCATGTCAAAGTGTGTGTGCAAAAACTCAATTATACAAATATCCACCGATCGGATTGGATTATCCACCAATAAAGCTCATGACTAAAATCAAAAAGGTATAGGAAATCCATATACCTAAGAGGGTTCCGTTCTCCACTAATGTAGGCTCGAAAATTCAAAAAGATCAATAGGACTTGGTTCAGTTTATGGAAAATGGCCAAGGGTATATTAGGAATGGAAAACAAGTTAACGTCGTTAACTTGATGATACCCGAGGCACATGCTTGGCAATCTCACACTCGAACCCCCATAGATAAATTTGAAACAACCCTAAACATATATATACAAACTTCGTACTCACTTGTCAAAGGAAACGGAAAATAAAACCGTCTATAAATGTTTTGTTTTTTTTTTGTTTTTTTTTTTAAATGAACCACACCCCCAAACTTATTTGATTATTACAATTTCACGGGTGTGGTTAAAATGAATGAAAAAATGACAAGTGAGTACTAGAATACCGAACCATTCAAAACTTCGCTCTAAACCCAACCGTTCACTTCAAATAGCATACATGAATGCTAACTTGATTCACTCAAATTGTGCCTTCAGTTTAGTGATATAGGTTTGGAAAAAGTTCAATTGGCCAGGGTATATGTTATGTGTTCAAAATTGAAATGGAATTATAGGTTTCGACAGGGTAACGAGGGATAAACATTTTACAAGGTAAGCTTAAAAGGCTCAAACGATAAAAACGAATGCCTAACTCATATCTCCTGAACTACCTCGCCTAGGA
Organism: Eucommia ulmoides; assembly: GCA_016647705.1. Taxonomy (NCBI): domain Eukaryota; kingdom Viridiplantae; phylum Streptophyta; class Magnoliopsida; order Garryales; family Eucommiaceae; genus Eucommia; species Eucommia ulmoides. Next base: position 73,328 of record CM028325.1, on the reverse strand, counting down.
TTTCGTCTCGAATTTTCCCCAAATCAAGTTCTAGAATCCCTATTGTCATGAATTTGGGTAACGGATAATAGTTTTCAAATCAATTGGATAGTTATACATTGAGTTTACGTGCTTGTGCAAGTAGGATCTACAATAACTTTTACTAAAACGATACGTCAAGCACACAGAACACACATGAATTAGCATTAAGCTCGACCTCAATAAACAACTAGGGGACAGACTCATCATTGGGTAATGGCCTAGATGAAGTCAAAACTCAGCACATAACTATAACAAACCTAAACAGATATGCACACAATAAAAACAAAACAACATAAACTACAACTAAAACATATACTAAACATACTACACATCACCACCGTACTTAAACGGGTAATGTCCACAACAACCCATCAGCGATCCCAATGAAAGCATAAAACATGATATTGAATACGATGGTTTAGAACATGCACCTGGGAGACAAGACAAGCTCGCCTCCGAATCAAGTCGGCGGAGATGGATCTAATTTATTTTTTCCTTGGGTTGCCTCCTAAGAAGCACTTGATTTAAGGTCTTCAGCTTGACATAGAGAAGTAGTCGTCAAAGAGAGACTTCCGCCCGTAGTATTTGTTGTACAACACCACATATGATTCCTGGTTTTGTACACCCTCAAGACTGGCGAGATATGGCTTTAATCGGATCGAGCTTTCAACTTGACTCAGCTCTGAATCATGTGCTTGGTTGCATTGAATGTACTGAGCTGAAAACGAGGTAGGATAGGTGAGCCACATTGGATCCTCGTAGATGCGATCGTCTTGGATCAAGTACGGCATTACCAACTGGAATTCAAACGGTGAAAACTCACAATGATTAATATGTGAATCTCCATCGTCAACCCATACTTGGGTGATCTCCCAATTAGCTTGATCGTCTTCGATCTCACCCAAGTGCCTTCCGTTTGCATTCAGTTTCTCATGCTGGCTTTCACATTCAGATGTGATTTGTTCGTCTCTCAATGCCACCACTTTGGACTCGGACTCAATGAAGCAAAGCAATTGATCGATTTGTGTCTGCAAAGACGTTACGGTCGCATTGATTTCGGCATAGACTGTCTCGATATTGTTAAGACGATCCTCGTGCTCATTGATACGGTCATGCCTCTCCCTCCAAAACGCTTGAGTCCCCCTAATAAAATAAGAGAACATTTTCTCCAGGGCGAGAGAAGACTCAAAATATTGGTCCGGGGTGTCAATTCATGGCGCTGAAGTGTTGGAACAATTTGCCAAGCTTTGGTGACTTGGTGAATAATTCCAACTTTGAAAATCGAAAGCTGCCAATTCCTCTAACGACTAAATGGCTTCATTTGCGGTTAGGTCATAGAAAGAGAAGATATCGTTTTCTCCCTCCACCCATGTTCTGGTTGCGGCTTGCAACTTGTCGAGGAAATTCAGAAGTTGACACTCCCTTAGGAACCCATGATTTGGAAACAAAAATAATAGCTCCTTGTAACGATCCCAAGTACAATAAAATGGCTCAGAGTCATGCTGAAAGAATTGCATAAGTACCTGTTGATCTAACATCTGCAAGTACCCTACAGGGAAAATAAAAACAAAACTACAAAATAAAAATTATACAAAAAAGAAATACCTAAATGAAAATCAGGTCATTTACTCACAATATCAACAATAATCTAAAACACAATCCCCAGCAACGGTGCCAAAAACTTGGCAGCACGTAGATACGTCTCTACTTTCACCGCAAGTATATGGGTCAAGTTTTAGTATAATGGGAATAGTAGGGGTTTTCGTATCCATAGGGATTGTTTGAGATTATTATCGAGTATCGTAATTATCAAAACCTAACTTTAGTTAGGCGATAAAAAATAGTTTATAATTAATAAATACTAATCAAATTAACTAATTATTCTAATTAAACTATATTACTATATTGAGATGTTTAAGGGAATAGATTATCTAGGGATTAACTTCATTTACTTAAATGTGTTTGATCTCATTTGACTTATGTTAATGGTGTTCAACTTATCTGACAATCTTTGTATCATAAACTCATTCACTTCTTCTCCCGAGTAACAAGTGAATGAATATGTGACTTCGTGTTAACGCCGAAGTCCTCCTCTAGCATTTTTTAAAACATATAGTTATATGAGTCTTTCCCTAATGTCATTGATTGCACACTTTCTAACTCCCTCTCGGGTTATTAGACCGTCGCGTTGTGTTTAACCCTAATCCGAATTCAGGGTTACCTCTCCCGAGTGTCAAACCCCATATTCTTTATATATCTAAACAAGCATATAATCGAAGAATAATGATAAACACAATCAAATAACGAAGAACAACCATTAACGAAATATCAATTTCACACAAACAACATATTCATAAATTTATATTAGTCACATCGATAATTCATATTTAGCCAATGGCCATAACCATTTATACAATGAAAAACGAGCTAAACATGCTCAACAAACTACTGAAGTTAAGAAATGAAAGAAAGAAATGAAAGACTTAGCTGTTGTCCGAAGATTTACTACTAAAACCGTTTAACAATTGCTTCTTCCTTCTTCGTTTTGTGACCTTCTTCTTTGGGTTGTGAGCTCTCCCTCAAAAACCTCTCAAAATATCCTCCCTAAGGTGTATGAGAGGTTCTATTCTAAAATTAAGGGGTCTCTATTGGCCGAAATAGAAGAGAGGATAAAGAAAATAGGGAACAAAATATCTAAAAAATATCTAAAATCTGTGTAGAGTGACCGCCACGATTGTGGGTATGTCGACAGTGGTCACTGCCGCGGCGGTAGATGTAGCGGTACGAGCAGTGACATTCCGTTGTTTCACCACCACGATAGTGGAACTCACCACTGCATTGGTGGATTTGAAGAGAGTTTAAGCCCTTCTCTGTATTTTGACCGCCGTGACAGTGGGCTGCAGGTTCTGAATTTTTCCCTTTTACTTGTTTTCCTATCGTTCTTCCACCGTTTTTAATCCGATTTGATCGTTTATGATCCGTTTTTATCCCTTTTCACCCCTACACACCTGATTTACTACAAAACAAATAAAAACTTATTAAAATGTATTAAAACACAATAAAAAAATACTCAAAAACTACCAAAACCGACTTGGGAATATATAGACAAATTACCCATATAAGTTATCTTCAGAGAACATTCATCTATATGTTTCTTACCCCTAGTCTTTTTTAGATAAATGAGATGATCTTTCTCTACAAATAGCTGCTCGAGCTCCCAAAATATGATGATGGATGTCGTCCTTAGGCCTTAGAACCAGGACCTTGTTGTCACTATAAGGGTGATAGGGAAGGCTTTTCACCGTAGGGCCACATAAGCCACCTACATTTTTATATGAGATTTAAATATGGACCAGTGGTCGACCAGATCTGCTTTCCCATCATAGGGGCTCATTTGGGGGTAAGCAAAGCTTCTTGGCACTACCTCTTCTAGAACTTCTTCCATGAACGAAGATCTCACCTCTGTAATAACGCCTTGTCTTGCCCGGCCTTCGTTCATCTCCTAGAGGCAGGCTTCCATATTAACTAGGCGGCACTATATGGATTTCCCTACTCAAGGCTCCCCTTATATATAATTGCCCGCAGCTAGGGCCATAGTATAATAAGAGGGAGGCAAATAAGAGCCGATATAACGTTCACATCATCCCCTAGGATTAGATCTGGTCGAGCGATGGAAACTTAATCGTCATGAGGTATAGATAGGTCCCTAACTGTATTTTCATGTAATGGAAGAGGTGGGGGACCTTGGCACTGCTGGGGGGCCCTTTCTAGTCCTACAGACTCATGGTCGCGAGGCGAATGGTGGTCCCTAGGTACACGCCCATTTGAAGACTCTATTTAAACATCGCAATCTAGGGGTCGCTCCTCGAGCCTTACAGTCTGGAAAGTCAGTCCCCTCTGGACAGGAGGCAGAAGTAGGCACGTGAGAAAGAGCTAGAAACATAACTTGAATTTGCCTATCTAGCACTCAAAGAAATCCATCCAAGATGCTCCCGACGTCTGTCCCATAGCCCCAAGTGGTAGGGTAGATGGTTCTCCCTGGTCTGGGGGGCCAATTATCCTCGTTGGTGTGGCCTTGGAGTTTTTGACATATCTTGTTTTTCTAATATGACTGTCTTTCTGACCAGACCTTGTGATCACCCAAGCTCAGCTAAGTAGGAAACAATGATCAAGGGAAATCTTTTTTGCATAGTTCCCACAGACGACGCCAAACTATTAGTGTCCCAAATTACTCAATATCTCGAGGATAGTTCAGTCAGGTAAGAGGTGTCTTTTCATTAAGTTGGAGTTAATGGTTGAAAATTCTTCACGTGAGCTGTATTGGGTCCTAGGGGGGACTGACCTGTTAAGTCCAGAGTCCTGCTTATCAGGGAGTGTTACCTACACAAGTCTCAAGCTAGAATTTATCTAAGCGACGCCTCTACGGTGTAAGAATAAGAGCTAAGAGAGAAGAGGTATAAAAATATGTCAAATAAACAAATGAACTCAGAGTCTTTGCGTAATTAAGCGTACCTTAGGCTTGCATAGCCTCTAGTATATATAGGCGTTGGAGATGATCAACTTCACCTAATCGGGCCTAAACACAGTTAATTAGGTAAAACCATGTGTTTAGCCAATAATCTGGGGCGTTAGGAGATAATCACAGGTCTTGGGCTTTTAGGCCCATTTGGAGAAACCTGAGAGCCTCCGTCAAGCTTGTGGAGGTGAGCTGGTGAAGGAGAATGGAGATCTATGGATTTTAGGAGGATAAATGAACTAAAGTGGTGAGCCGTACAAGAAAAACATCTAAGTCTCTGAAGATGGCCATCCAGGGGCACAGCGTAGAGTTCTAGGCATCAACATTCCTTTGGGGCACGTTGTTCCTTTCTGGGTGCAAAGGAGATTCCAGGGAGGAACCTTAGTCAGTGTATACTCCAGCGTGACACTTTGAATTCCGGAATACGTTCTTATTACGGCGATAGTAGGCACGTGGCCGGGTGCTAACTCGGTGGTGCCCAAAAATGCCCTTATATATATATATAAATATATGGAAATAATAAATATAAAATATATACATATAATTATATAAATATCAATAAATATGTATAATTCCATTCCAACCGTAGCTAAGAAAGAAGAAATGTTTCCCAAGATAACTGTACTTATCCTGTGAGGAATAGGAGGTCTCCCGTTAATTTAACTTTTAGCTAGGTAGGACTCGACTGATATAAGTATGTACAGGTATAATGGTAGTTAAAGGACTCAAATAATTGCCAATCCATGGTCTCAAATAAGTGTGTATGTGTGTGTGTGTATTTCTAATCCAAGGACTATGACTTAGTTTTAATCCCTAGTATCGGCCAAAAAAAAGAGAAAAATGAAGAAAGTGCATAAATTTAAAACATAAAAAGGGGCAGGGCAGTAAATTAAATGACAGAAAAGTAAATGCAAAAAATTAAAACACGGAAAGGCGTAGAGCGAAAAAGTAAATAATAGTAAAAGTAAATGCAAGAAATTTAATTTTGTTTTGTGCGTTCTTAGTGAACGGCTTGTATTTATGTCTAGGTTTGACCTCTTATATTTTTGTTTTTCTTTGTTTGTCTTTGTGTTGACAAGAAAATGTAAAAATGTTTAGGAACTTTGAGAACTTATCTTGCCTTTTAGAAGAATGGTTTTTCTTCTTGTTTTTTTTTTCTTTTAAATCTCTTTTTGTAGAGAATTTAAGAATTTTAAAACTAAAATCTAATTTTTAGAAATGTTTCTGGAGAGAGAAAAATCTCTTGGCATGCAAAGACATGTCACACATACATGAGGAAGTGAATTAACAACTAAAATGGAAGGGGGGCCTCCTCTGCTTATAGAGGACGCTGCCCACACAATTCCCAGGGCACCCGGCCTAGGGAGTGCATCTTGTGGCTATTCCCTGCCCCCCTCCCCATGTTACTCTAATAATGGCCCTACCCCCTATTTCGTGTAAATTACACTATAGCCCCCATATTTATGGTATTGACTGTAAAACTCAATTGATTTGAAATCTCCTAGTCATTCCATTTTAGGTAATGACTTTGGGCACTCTATTGGCTACTTTTTTCACTCTAATTTTAGAATCCTAAGCTTTGTCTTATTCCCAAAGGGTGTTTAATTAGTGTTATTTTATTGATTTGAGCACCTTTTGGAAGTTACACATGTATTCTTCGTTTTTTCTTGAAATTGAAATGATAAAAATATAACTAAATTAGACAAATCAATATTGTAAGTTCAATTTTGGAAAATAAAATATTTTTGGCTGTCAATTTGATAAAACAGGCGAAAAAAATACAATTTTTGGGGTTAAAATGAAAAGTAGTTGAAATTGGTAAAATGTCTTCACATTAAGGGGTGGGAAATGAAATTAATATATCCATATTAATATTTAATGAAAATACACTTCCAATATAACCAATTGAGTTCCCAATTAACTTTTAGAAATTTTGATTTTAGCCCGATGTTGATCCTAAGATTTTGATGAACAATTAAATGTTGTTTTTGGTCGAACTAACGAATTTATTGAGTGTTTCAATTTATTAGTTCTAGTGATAAAAATGATCATGAATATATTGTGACAATGCTAAATATGATGACAAAGATGATGAAAGATTTAGAGTTTGAAGAAATTGAAAAACCTAGGGAAAGCAACTCATGTTAAATTTTAACTCTTAATGTATTCTCGTTAGGATCACACATGACACAAAATATTTTTCAAAATTATGTGTATTTTTATAGGATCCAAATTAATTAAATTATTTGATTCTATGTGTAATTGAAAAAGAAATAAAGATAATTGATTAAAATTGAATTTAAGATTTTAGTGGAGCTAACTGAGAAAATAAATCGGTTAAAGAGGTGAAAACGTCGAAGAAAATAAATTAAAATCAGATTAAGGAGAGGATTCCAACAATGATCAGTTGACTTGTAGGTCGACTTATGAAAGATAAGTGAAGTTGTTGAATCTTTTGGTCAACAGATAGGTCGAGTTGAGCTTAAATGGTAAACTCTATGAATCAGTCGATCGATAGGTAGGTCGACCTATGGCCAAAAGAGGAAGTCTCTGAATTCAGTCGATAGGTGAGTCGACTTGTGAAACATCCTGAATCGTTCGGTCGACAGATGAAGTATGGGCGATCGACCTATGGGCGAAGGATTTTTGGCTTGGCTACATCTTGAATTGGGCAGTTGACTGATGGGTCTTGGATGGTCGACAGATGAATCAATTTCAGGATTTATGGAATTTTGGATTTTATTCAAACAGTATCCATGACTAGCCGTTTATGGTTAAAATATGTGAGATATCTTAGAGATCTGATATATTTTTATATATTTAATAAATTTTTTAAATATCCTTATAGATATGGTTCAAGTAGTTTTGATATTTCTCAATTTGATACATGAAATTGTTTCAATCTTATCTAATTGAGATTGAGTAAAAGTTTGAGGGACTAAATTAAATATTTTAAGAGATATTTTAAGTGAATTACACCATAAATGAATCATTATTATATAGAGGGTCTATTGGTGTAATTAAATGTCATGATTTATGGGAACTAGCTGTTAGAGGGCTTGTTTTATTCCTTTATAAGTAAACCTGCATTTTTTAGGTTTTAATAAATAAAAATAATCTCAATCATTATGATTTATTAAGCTCTCGCGCTTTCTAAGAGTAATCATACTGGGTGCATTGTGAGATTTTTCTTGAGATTTGTTCTTGAGAAACATTTGTTGTTAATTATTACTACTACCAATCTGAAGTGTCATTGCTATTCTAATCATTATTTTTTCGGTGGAATCCTGGTGAAATCTTTTCGAATTACTTACTATTAATTGTTGCTTGATTCTATTATTTATTATTTGGAATTTGATCTTTGAAATTAGTTTTCGGATTTTTTATTGAAAATTGTTATTTTTAAACAATTTCTTGAGAAAGTCTAATTACGTGCTTAATATCTTGCTACCATCTTTATTTGAAATCAGATTTTGAAATTCTTATTTTTCTATCACTAGTATCAGGACATTAATTGAGTTTAAATTTATCTGGGGTGGTAGAAGCTCCGAGTGGGAAAATCACTTATCAATTGTTTGTAATTGGAGAGTTGAGTGTCAGATTAGATACTGCTGGGAGTTTCTAATCAAGGGTAGATGGTTTCAATCTATTTCAATAAAGAGATTGAGGTTTTTATCTCTGCCTAGAGTAGAAAAAAATTAGGTTTTAATTATTCCTTTATAGAATTGTGAGTGAATTGTAATGGTTCAATCTTTATCGGATAAAAGGATATATGGAGCGTGTTTTTGTGAGGTTTAATCCTTGAGCCTAAGGTATAAAAATAATTTGGTCGTGATTCTCCCTGTAATAGAATTAGGTTAATCTTCTGCCTGATAAAAAGATAGAGGTTATTCCTTAGCTTGTGAAAAGGAATTGTAAAGTTGATTCTAAGTTTGTGAAAAGAATCTTTATGAGGGTTTGGTTCTTACCTTTAAAGGAATCTTGAGTTTAGTGGGTGTGACTCTCCGCGGAGCTCGGGGGATTGTATTAGCCAAGAGTAGCTTGGTGAACTAGTATAAATTTTTGTGTGTTGCATTATTTATATTGTTTATACTTTGTTGTTTGGGTGTGTACCTAGTTGATAACACATAATCCACTAGTATAAAAGATAATAATTAATTTTAGGATAAAATTAATTGTTTGATTTTTAAAGTGTTATATTCTGATAATTTTTAATAATACCCAATTCACCCCCCTCTTGGGTAGCTAACTAGGCCAACAATTGGCATCAATGCTAGTTCAACTCGACACACTTAACTAACAAAGATCACATGGCACATATAATAGGCACACTAGCTGAGGGGCAGGCAGTCTATGCACCAACCATCATTGTTTGCAAGTGAAAATTATTCATTCTAGAAAGATAGAATGATAGCCTTCCTTCAGGCTACAAATTACGATGTGTGGCTAACAATCGAGGATGGTCCGTTTGTTCCAATGCAAAACGGAGTCAAGAAGACGAAAGAGCAGCTGACTGCTTCTAATAAACAAAAACTTTCTATAAACTCTCAAGCTATTAATATTTTATTTCGTTCTTTGGATGCTAATGAATACTCGAGAGTTTCAGGTTGTAAATCAACAAAAGAAATATAGGACAAGCTGCAAGTTACTCATGAAGGGACAAGTTAAGTGAAGCAATCGAAAATCAATGCTCTTATAAGAAAATTTGAATTGTTCAAAATAGAAGAAACTGAATCGATTGAAGATATCTATACTCGTTTTAACAACATTTGCAATCACTTTAGTTAACTTGGAAAGCCATACTCCATGGAGGATAGAGTTCGAAAGATCCTAAGATCTTTGAAAAAAGTATGGGAGTCGAAGACGACTGTAATTGGGGAAGTTAAGGATCTTGGCGAATACGGAATTGAAGATCTCATAGGCAACTTGATGACTCATGAAAAAGTGATTAAAGGATATGAGGATGACACCAGAAATAGCAAGAGGAAATCCTTGGCACTAAAAGCTCAGAAAATTGAAGAAGATGATGACGATGATGATGAAAGTCTTGACAGTGAGTAAGAGAAAGACATGTCGCTTCTCACAAAGAATTTTAGAAGAATGACTGGGTGCACATTCTGTGGGAGAAGAAGTTTCAACATGAACAATGTGGAATGCTACAACTGTCACAAGACCGGTCACTTTCAAACTGATTGTCCCGAATCGAAGAAGGATAAAGAAAATAAGAAGAAGAATAAAGAGAAGAAGAAAGGAAATAAGAGAAAGAAAAAGTCTATGAAGGCTACTTGAGATGATACCGAATCAAGTAGCTGTAAAAAATCAAAAAGTGAAGAAATGTCCATGTTTGCATTGATGGCCACTGGTGGTGTGGTAACAAAATGTTCAAGTTCTAGTCCTTTAGATTTTGATGAATTATTTTATGTTTATCAAGAACTTTTGCATGATTATAAAAACCAGTGTTCTACAATAAATGTCCTTCAAAGTACAATTAATACATTAAACAAGCAAGTAATAGACTACGAATCTAAAAACAATGAATTGAAATCCAAGATGTCGGATTTACAATAAATTGTTCTCAAATTCACCAGTAGTGAGAATAACTCGAAAATGCTTTTGGGAAGTGCACATGGAATTTTTGATAAAGCCGGTATTGGATTTCAGAAAAATCTTAAACAAAAACGTTTTCAAAAATTCTTTTCTGAAATCAAGGAGCTTGTTAAATGTTTTAAATATAATGTTGTGGGGCATACTATTCGTAAATGTTTCACTAAAATATCTAAATATAGACAAGTTTAGGTTCCAAAATGAACTAAAATTATCCCGACTAACAAGATCGGACCCACGTAAACTGGGTACCACTTAGGAACTATTTGAGGTGCTCCTTGCAGGTTATTCTAAAAGTATCAATAAGAAAAGACAAATGGTTCCTAGACAGCGGTTGTTCTCGACATATGACGGGAGATAAATCAAAATTCACATATTTGACACCTAAGGATGGAGGTCATGTGACTTTTGGAGACAAAGCAAAGGGTAAAATTATCGGTTTAGGTAATATCAGTAATGGTACTACTATTATTAAAGATGTGTTACTAGTTGATGGACTCAAACATAATTTGCTTAGTATTAGTCAACTATGTGACAAGGGCTATAATGTGATATTTGATCATGATAAATGCATTATTAAGAATGGTCATGATAGTAAAATCTTGTTTGTTGCATCACGTTTTGAGAATGTTTATTCCTTCTCATTTGATGATTTTACTTCTCAAAATTTATTCTGTTTGAATGCTTTATCTGAAAATAGTTGGTTATGGTATAGGAGACTTGGGCATGCTAGTATGGAGCTAATTTCTTAATTATCCAAGAAGAGTGTCGTACGTGGCCTACCTAATTTGCAATTTGTGAAAGATAAAATATGTGATGCATGTCAATTAGGCAAGCACTCTAAATCATCATTTAAGAAAAAGATGCACACGTTCACGTCTAGATGTCTTGAATTGTTACATCTTGATTTATTTGGACCAAATTTTGTTGTTAGTCTTTGTGGTAAGTTTTATGCCTTCATAATAGTTGATGATTATTCTAGACTGACCTGGGTATTTTTCCTTGCTAAGAAAAGTGAATTTGTTTCTATATTCGCTAAATTTTGTAAACATGTTGAAAATGAGAAGTAATGTTCTATTATTAATATTCGTAGTGATAGAGGAAGAGAGTTTAAGAATGATGATGTTATAAGTTACTATGATAAGTATGGTTATGCTCATAACGTCTCTGCACCAAGATCACCACAACAAAATGGTGTAGTGGAAAAGAAGAATAGGACGTTTCATGAAATGGCCAGAACAATGCTTGATGAGAATCTCTTACCAACCTACTTCTGGGCCGAAGTAGTAAGTATAGATTTCCATGTGGTGAATCGGGTATCGATTCATAGAGGGTTTAACAAAATCCCATATAAAATCTGGAATGGAAAGACTTCTAACATTTGCTATTTTAAAGTATTTGGGTGTAAATGCTTCATTCTGAATGACAAGGATAATCTAGGTAAATTTGATGCCAAATCTTGCTATGGGATTTTCCTTGGATATGCTGCTAAAAGTAAAGCTTATAGAGTTTACAATAAACGTACGTTAGTAGTAGAAGAATCTATGCATATTGTATTTGAGGAAGCTGACCCATTTTTGTCAAGAAAGGTTTTGGATGATGATGGTGCAGGTATTTCAAATAACCAAAACCAAGGTAAAAATGCAGCTAAAGAGTCTCAAAAAGAGGAGGAGGCTAAGAAAGGGGATTTGACATTACCACGAGTTATAAAGACAATACCGGGACATTCGGTAAAATAAATTATTGGTAATTTTGAAAGAGGTGTAAGTCCTTGTTCCTCTATTAGAAATATAGTTAATCTTGCTTTCTTATCTCAAATTAAGCCTAAAAATGTAAATGAGGCATTAACTGATGAATCTTGAATTTCATCAATACAAGATGAGTTAGTTCAATTTGAGCGGAACAAAGTATGGTGTCTTGTTCCAAGACTGGATTTTTATCTTGTTATTGGTACAAAATGGGTTTTTTGAAATAAAAAGGATGAGTCTGGTATGGTAATTAGAAACAAAGCAAGATTAGTAGCACAGGGCTATAATCAATAAGAAGGAATTGATTATGACGAAACCTATGCTTCTGTGGTTAGATTAAAAGCTATTAGAATACTACTCGCTTTTGCATACTCACGAAATTTTAAGCTATATCAAATGGATGTTAAGAGTGCATTTCTAAATGGCTTTCTAGCGGAAAAAGTTTATGTGGAATAGCCCCCTGGATTTGAAAGTGATAAATTTTCGGATCACGTATTTAAACTTCGTAAGGCTTTGTATGAGCTCAAACAAGCTCCTAGAGCTTAGTATGATAGACTTAGTCGATATTTGATCGAAAAAGGTTTTTGTAGGGGTATTTGTGATATAACACTATTTGTTAAGCAAATTGACTCTGATATCATATTAGTACAAGTTTATGTTGATGACATTATTTTTAGACCTACTAATGAGGATCTTTTCCAAGAGTTTGTTAAAGATAATGCAGGTCGAATTTGAAATGAGCATGATGGGAGAGCTGAATTGTTTTCTTGGGTTGCAAATTAAGCAAACTAAAGAGGGGATATTCATAAACCAAGCTAAATACACTAAGAAGTTGTTAAAGAAATATGGTTTGGATGGTGCTAAAGAATACAAAACTCTTATGGTAATGGCTACAAAGATAGACAAAGATGATACGGGCAAAAGTGTTAATGAAAAAATGTATCGAGGTATGATTGGTAGCCTGTTATACTTAACTGCTAGTAGACCTGATATCATGTATAATGTTTGTTTGTGTACTAGATTTTAGTTTTGTTCTAAAGAATCGCACTTGACTGCGGTTAAGCAAATGTTTTGATATTTGAAGGGGACGACTGACCTAGGATTATGGTATCCTAGGGGGAGTGATTTTCAATTAATAAGTTACTCCGACGCTAATTTTGCCGGTTGCAAAGTTTAGCGAAAAAGCACAAGTGGGTCATGTCATTTGTTAGTACATGCCATGGTTTCTTGGTCAAGCAAGAAATAGATATCGATAGCCTTATCCACTACTGAGGCTGAGTATATGGCAGCTGGTAACTGTTGTGCTCAAATTTTATATATTAACCAACAGTTAAATGATTTTGGAATATGTATGGAGGAGGTCTCAATTTATTGTAATAATACAAGCACTATTTGTCTAAGTAAGAATACTACACAATACTAAAAAACTAAGCATATTGGTAGCTCATGAATACGTCGCTACTTTCACCACAAGCGTACGGGTAAAGTTTTAGTAGAGTGGGAAGAGTAAGAGTTATCATATCCATAGGGATTGGTGTAGATTATCGTTGAGTATCGTAATTAACATAACCTAACTTTATCTAGGCGATAAAAATATAGTTTTTGTAAGTAATATACTAAACTAATTATCTAATTAAACTAAATAATCTAATATACTAATATAGTGGTATGACGTTTATGGAAAATTATTGCCTAGGGATTAACTTTATTCACTTAAAATGTGTTCGTTTCCATCTAGTTTACAGTAACAACGTTCATCATATCCGACAATCTCTGTATTAAAATCTCATTCACTACCTCTCCCAAGTGTAAAGTGAATGAATATGTGACTTTGCGTCAATGCCGAAGTCCCCCTCGAGCGTCTATATGACACTTGATCACATAAGCCTTGCCCCAACTTCACGGATTGTACACTTTCTAACTCTCTCCTGGGTTGTTAGATCATCGCATTGTGTTTAAACCCTAGTTCGAATTCGAGGTTACCTATCCCAAGTGTCAAATCCCATATTCTCCATATATCTAAACAAACATATAAACCTGGAATAACGGCAAGCACAATTAGATAAACATGGACAACCATTACAAAACATAGAATTTATATAAATGATGTTTTCGTGAATTACATCAAACTCTAGACAATATATATTTAGCTATACATGGCTGTAGTTGTAAGACCCGAATTTTTGCATACACATAATTCATAGTTGTATTCTATAACATTTATAAAATAACAAGGTAAATTGTGTCAAATCAAATTTATTTTAAAAATTTTAGGGGTTAATTAGCAATTTTAAAAATATTAATTTTAGATTTTGGGTGTAACTAATAACCTAAAGATAATTAAGGGGGGATTTGTGTAATTTAAATAAAATAAATAGATAAGTGGGATAGTGGGATAAGATCATTTCCTACATTAAGAAGGAAATGAACTCATTCCCTTGTGTGTGTGTATATATATATATACACATTATAGGGAGTCTAATGTTCAGCCAGTGGGTGTGGGTTTCGGTTGTCGATCGTTCGGTCGGCGATGTACAGTCCAGCTTGGGTGTCGGTTGTTCGGCGATGTATGTGCGTGTATGTTGCTCATCCGTTCAGCGTGTGTATGTGTGTGTGGGTGGGTGTTCTGTTCATTCGGCGATTGCGTGGGGGTGTGTGTGGCATCACCGTTCGTCCGTCGTATCTGTGTGTGTGTTCGTCGCTAACAATGTGTGTGTGTGTTCTGATGATCGTCGGGGTATGTGTGTGTGTGATCGTTGCTTTTTAGTCACCGACTGTGAGTGTGCGTGTTCGTAGCCGGCAGTGTGTGTGTATGTGCTCTTCCATTTGATTCGACGTGCGTATGTGTGTGTTGTTCGATCGATTATGTGTGTGTGTGTGTGTGTTCTATTCGTCCGACGGTGTGACTATGTGTATGTGTGTGCCATCGATTTCGTGTGGGTGTATGTGCAGACGATTGTTTGTGTGTGTGTGTGTGTGTGTGTGGTCGGTCGTTGAGAGTGTATGGGTGATCGTCGGTGGGTGTGTGTTGCCGTTCGGCTGTGAGTGTGTGTATGTGTGTTCGACTGGAATGCCAGCGGTGGGTATGTGTTGCTGGTAGGGCGTGAAATACGCCGCTACTTACACTCGCAAGTATACGAGGTCTAAGTTTTAGTATAGTGTGATCGTTAAGATCGGGTTATCGTATCCACAAGGATTGGTGTCGTTACTATCGAATACCGCGTTTGTCGTGACTTAATTTTATCTAGGCGAAAAACAAATGTATTTAATTAATTAAACTAATACTAATATAACCTAAATTAACTACACTAATATGCTAATATGTTTTAGGGTGAAGAATTGCCTAGGGATTAACGTGTTTACAAATATGTGTTCGATTTCGATTTACTCACGTTTATGTTGTTCGACCTATTTGACAACCTCGGTACGTAAACTCCACCGCCACCTCTCCCGAGTGTAAGACCGGAGAATACATGACTTCGAGTCAACGAAAAAGTCCCCCTCAACGTCTTAACAACCCTAGGTCACATGAGTCTCGCCCAGTGTTATTGATTGCACACAATCCAACTCCCTCCCGGGTTATTGGATTGTGGCGTTGTATTTACCCTATCGACAATCTCCATTCTGAAACTCCCTCGCCACCTCTCTCAAGTGTAAGACAAAGGATATAACGCAACTTCGTGTCAACGAAGAAGTCCCCCTCAACGTCTTAACGACCCTAGGTCACGTGAGTCTTGCCCCAACGTCATCGATTATCCATGATTCAAACCTTGACCGGGTTATAGAATCATGGCGTTTGTTTACCTTAATCTGAATCCAGGGTTTTTCAAAACCCCGTATTCTCCATTTATCTAACTAAGCATGATAAACAAACAATACGACAAATACAATCAAACTACGAAGAACAATCACAAACGAAACACCGAAATCATCCAAACAAACATATTTATAAATATACCGTTAATCCCTACTAAAATCCATATTTAACTCATGTTCATAACAATATAAACATATAAATCGATCTAAACATGCTCACATGATCCTAAGATAAAGAAATAAGGAAAAACAATCGAAGAACTTAGCCTCGTCCGAAGATAAACCGCTAAGAACGCTCAACGATCGATTCGCCGTCTTCTCCGCTTGGGGATATGAGCTACACCTCTAAAACTCCTAAACCTAGGCTTAAATATAGCCTAAGGTGCTCAAAAATGTAAGAGAGCAAGAGAGAGACCGGAGAAGGGGGAGGAGATGGGGTATTTATAACCAAAATATCCTAAAAATATCTAAAAATATCTCAAGACTGTGCAGGGGATTTCCGCCTAGGCGAAGAAAACTTTGCCTAGGCGAATTTAGGTCGGTTCGGTTGATCGCCTAGGCGGTGAAGTAGGCAGTGGACGTAGAAGAACATTCTGTTGGATTTTCGCCTAGGCAGTGGACTTCTCCGCCTAGGAGAGCGGCTATCAGTAGCCCATCTTCGTTTTCTGCTGGATTTTTGCCTAGGCGAAGGAATCTTCGCCTAGGCGGTGGTCCGTCAGTAACATTTTGCTCTTTTCTCATCTTCTTCACCGCCTAGGCGGTGGGCCTATTTCATATTTTAGCCTCCAAGCTTGTTTATCCCCCGTAACTTCGACTCGCATTGGTTTGATCTCATCGTTTTTGCTCCCGTTTTCGATCTTTTTGCCCCACACACTTGATTTATAAAAAAAAGTATGAAAACTAATTAAAACATAATAAAATACTATATAAACTCTCAAAAACCAACTTAATTCGGTTTGAAAATACGTAGGTAGATTACACTTATCAGTTGCCGTTCGGTGGTGAATGAGTGTGTGTGTGCCGGGTAAAACAGAAGAAAAAAAAAAACTAACCACCTCTCAGTAGGCAAACGATTTAGAACTGGTAAAAATTTAGTCGATTACTATTCTCGTCAAATTAAATTATTAACAGTAATTTTTGTAACCGTTATTATAATAATTTTTGTACAGTAAATATTAACATAGGGAAATGGGGTATATAATAATTTTGCATAATTAAATTTGGGGAATGAAAAATTATGCATTTTAGGGCCACGCATTGCATATTAGGTTTCTTTTAAATAAAATGTTAATTTAAGCCTATCTCTGTTAGGTAAACAGGCGCCACTGGCCCGGTAGTCTTTTGACGACGATATTTTCGTAGTACAAAAATCGAGGGGAGTGTATTATCTTCTATGTAAATTTACAAATTATATTTTTGTATAAATTGTGGAAGATAAAAAAAGTGTTTATTAAAATTAGACAATTTTATGACTAATGTAGATCAAGTTGATTTTAAATGTGGAAAATGATTTTTGTCCGATTATGCCATAGTTTGATCCCGTCAGGAGACCATGTCCTGCTGGATGATATTGACCTGTTAGGAGGGCAAGTCCTGCAGGTGGTTGATTATGTTGTGATATATTATGATCTGTTAAGAGTGTTAGTCCTACAGGTGGTTGATTATATTATGACCTATCAGGAGTATTAGTCCTGTAGGTGGTTGTTGATACTATAACCTGTTAGGAGGATTAGTCCTGTAGGTGGTTTATTATTATGACCTGTAAGGAGGATTAGTCCTGTAGGTGGTTAATTGACCCGTCAGGAGTGCAAATCCTGCGGGTGGTGCCCCTACCTTTGTGGATAATAAATGGCCCTAGCACTGATAGTCATGTTAGGTGGTACAGTTGTGCAGGATACGGTACCGTCATAACTCCCAATCATGAGGTGAAACGATCCTATGGCTAGTAGGAAATGATAGGCGCGGTATTTTACTATATGATGAACTGTCTGGATTGGTTGACTTAATTATATTATTTTATAGCTTCAATGACAGTGGAAATTGATTCTGGCATGGTATGCGATTATATGCTATTATATTTTGGAACGTGGTGTTTAATAATTATGCTTGATCCATAAAATATTTTTATATTATGAAAATAGTACATCGATAAATTATTTGGTTTCAGGTGTCGCAGCTAGGAGTGGGTCTACTAGTGACACTAGGAAGAGTCCGAAGGTAATGTCATTTTGGAGGTGGGCCGGTCAGATGCGAACGGTGGAGGGTTCAATTTTTTTTGTGATTTTTGTTGTAAATATTTGGGGACCGGTGTATTCCCAAATTTTTGGAATGGATAAATATATATTTTTAGGAAAGAAATGGGTAGCGATACGTGTACATATATATATACACATATATATATATATATATACACATATATATATATATACACATATATATATATATATATATATATATACACATATATATATATATATATATATATACACATATATATATATATGTTTGTATTTAGTTGATTGGGTAGGTAGTGTCATGTCGACGTCACTCAAGGCCTTGGGTACATGAGTGATAGTTATTGCATTGCATTAGATAGTACATTGGCATCGTGCATTGTTATTTGTCTTGTTAGCCCTAGTAGTGTTCAGGGGCGTGGTAGAGGGTCAACCGGTAGACCTCGCGTCTGTGATCGACACCAGTTAGAATGAAGTTCAAGTGACAGATATTCCAGTGATTAGGGATTTTCTCGATATGTTTCCAAAAGAATTGTCAGGGTGGCTAGTAGATAGAAAAATTGAATTCATTATCAAGTTACCTCTAGGAACTTCTTCTATATCAATTCCACCATATTGTATGGCGCCTACTAAGTAAAAGGAACTGAAAATTCAGTTTCAAGATCTGTTAGACCGCGAGTTTATCAGACCTAGTATTTCTCCCTAGGGAGCCCTAGTATTATTCGTAAAGAAGAAGAATAACACGCTGAGGATGTGTATTGACTACAAACAACTGAATAAGGTGACGGTTTGTAATAAATACCCGTTGCCTAGGATTAATGATTTGTTCGACCAATTACAGAAGGCCAGGGTGTTTTCCAAAATAGATCTTCAATCGGGATATCACCAGCTGAAAGTCAAAGACAGTGATGTGTTGAAGACGGCATTCCATACGAGGTATGGCCATTACGAATTTCTAATTATGCCATTCGGGTTGACGAATGCCCCTGCTGCTTTTATGAATATGATAAATCGGATCTTCCAACCCTATCTTAAGACTGTCTTGCAGACTTTGAGAAAGAAGCAATTGTATGCGAAATTCAGTAAATGTGAATTTTGGTTGGATAGAGTTTTGTTCTTGGGGCATGTTATCTCAGGGGAGGGTATTCAAGTTGATCCAAAGAAAGTTAAAGTCGTTGTCCAATGGGAAAGGCCAAAAAGTGTGACCGAAGTTCGAAGCTTTTTGGGATTGGCGGGTTATTATCGTCGGTTTGTGCATGGATTTTCAGTTATAGTTGCCCCGTTGACCGGATTGACCAGTAAGGAATCCAAATTCGAGTGTATTGACCAATGTGAGCAGAGTTTCAAAGAGCTGTAGAGTAGATTGATATCTGTGCCAATACTTTTCCTTCCGACAAAAGGCGGTGACTTTGTGATCTACAGTGATGCATCACACCAAGGGTTAGGGTGTGTGTTAATGTAACATGGTCACGTGATTGCATATGCCTCTTGGAAATTAAAGAATCATGAGCGTAATTACCCGACGCATGATTTCGAGTTGGCGACGTTTGTGTTTGCCTTGAAGATTTGGAGGCATTACCTGTATGGTAAGACTTTTGAAATATACACCGACCACCAAAGTTTGAAATACTTGTTTACTCAGAAGGAACTAAATCTGAGGCAGAAACGTTGGATATAATTGATTAAGGACTATGATTGTACTATCCACTATCATCCTGGAAAGGCCAATGTTGTAGCAGATGCGTTGAGTTGAAAATCGATGGGTTCGGTTGCACATATTCAAGTTGTTCATACTAATCTATATGCCGACCTGAGATCTCTACGAGTTCAATTGGCCGGTTGGCACGACGACTTATCGACTTGCCCTACCACCAGAATTTTCTAGATTACACAATGTTTTCCACATATCGATGTTTAGGAAATATGTGCCAGATTCTTTGCATGTATTGACTTCTCAACCAATCGAGTTGAAAGAGGATTTGACATACATTGAGAAGCTAGTACTGATTCTGAACCGTAAATATCAGGTATTGTAGATAAAATCAATTCAATTGGTAAAAGTCCTTTGGCGTAGTCATTCTATGGAGGAAGCGACATGGGAGCAAGAAGATGAAATGAGAAATAAATATCCGCATTTGTTCGGTCAAGGTAACAAAAATTTCAGGACGAAATTTATTTTAAGGGGGAAGGGTTGTAAGATCCGAATTTTTGCATACGCATAATTTATAGTTGCATTCTAGAACATTTATAAAATAACGGGGTAAATTGTGTCAAATCAAATTTATTTTAAAATTTTTAGGGGTTAATTAACAATTTTAAAAATATTAATTTTAGATTTTGGGTGTAACTAATAACTTAAAGATAATTAAGAGGGGGATTTGTGTAATTTAAATAAAATAAATAAATAAGTAGGATACTGGGATGAGATCATTTCCTTCATTGTGAAGGAAATGATCTCATTCCCTTATGTGTGTGTGTGTATATATATATATACATATTGTAAGGAGTATAATGTTCAGCCGGTAGGTGTGGGTTTTGGTAGTCGGTCGTTCGGTTGGCGGTGTGCAGTTTGGCATGGGTGTCGATCATTCGACCGTGTATGTGCATGTGTGTTGCTTGTCTGTTCAGCGTGTGTGCATATGTGTGGGTGTTCTGTTCGTCCAGCGATTGCGTGGGGGTGTGTATGGCGTCACCGTTCATCCGTCGTATTTGTGTGTGTGTGTGTTCGTCACCGATAGTATGTGTGTGTGTTCAGACAGTCGTTGGGGTGTGTATGTGTATGATCATCATTGTTCAATCGTTGACTGTGTGTATGTGTTCGTCGCCGACGGTGTTTGTGTGTGTTCCTCCGTTTGATCTAGCATGCATGTGTGTGTTGTTCGATCGATTGTGTGTGTGTATTTTGTTCGTCCGACGGTCTGATTGTGTATGTGTGTGTGTGTGTGTGTGTGTGCCGTCGATTTCGTGTGGGTGTGTGTACAGACGATTGTTTGTGTGTGTGTGTGTATGGTCGGTCATTGACAGTGTATGGGTGATCGTCGATGGGTGTGTATTGCCATTCGACTGTGAGTGTGTGTATGTGTGTTCGACTGGAACGCCGGTAGTCGGTGTGTATTGCCGTCTGGCGGTGAGTGAGTAAGTATATGTGTGTGTGCCAGCTGAAACGAAAAAAAAAAAAAAAAACTAAAAACAAACCAACCACCTCTCAGCAGGCAAACGAATCAGAAAAGGTAAAAATTTAGTTGATTACTATTTTCATCAAATTAAATTATTAACAGTAATTTTTGTAACCATTATTATAATAATTTTTGTACAGTAAATATTAACATAGGAAAATGGGGTATATAATAATTTCGCATAATTAAATTTGAGGAATAGGAAATTATGCATTTTAGGGCCACGCATTGCATATTAGGTTTATTTTAAATAAAATGTTAATTTAAGTCTATCGCTGTTAGGTTCACAGGCGCCACTAGCCCAATAGTCTTTTGACGATAGTATTGCTTCGATGATAGTGGAAATTGATTCTGGCATGGTATGCGATTAATATTATATTTTGAAATGTAGTGTTTAATAATTATTCTTGATCCATAAAATGTTTTTATATTATGAAGACAGTACACCGATAAATTATTTGGTTTCAGGTGTCGCAGCTAGGAGTGGGTCCACTACTGGTACTAGGAAGAGTCCGGGGGTAGTGTTATTTTGGAGGTGGGCCGGTCGGATGCAAATCGTGGAGGGTTCAATTTTTTTTAATTTTTTTTTTGTTGTAAATATTTTGGGACCGGTGTATTCCCAAAATTTTGGAATGGATAAATATATATTTTTGGGGAAAAAAAATGGGTAGCGGTACGTGTACACACACACGCACGCACACACACACACACACACACACACACACACACACATATATATATATGTATGTATTTAGTTAATTGGGCAGGTAGCGTCATGTTGACGTCACTCCCGGCCTTGGGCAATGGGGGCCCAAGGTGGGGGTGTGACAGTAGCCCTATATACAATAAGAAACGAGTTAAACATATACTAACATTCAACCAAATCTAAGAGACAGAGAGAAACAAGGAGACTAGCCATTATTCGATGATCCGTCGCTAAAACCGCTCCGAGAACGCTTCTTCCTTCTTCGCGTTGTGATCTTCTGTTGGTCGAATAACCTTGGAGCTCTCAAGACTCCCGAAAATGGTCTACCTCCCATTTGGGGAGAAGAGGGGCGATATTTATAGGATTCTAAATATCTCAAAATATCCTAAAAATATCTAAAATATCTGGCGCTAACCGCTGCAGCGGTAGGTTTACCACTGCAGTGGTGGGTATGTCGGCAGTAGTCACTGCTGCAGTAGTGGATCTCTTTGCATTTTGACCGCTGTAGTGGTAGAGCTTCAACAAACTCTCTGTATTTTCACCACTGTAGTGGTGGATGCAGATTCTGGATTTAGCCATTTTTTAATTTTTCTCCACCGTTCTTCCACCGCTTTAATTGTTTATGGACTATTTTAGTCCTTTTTTCACCCCAAGTACCTAATTTAAGACAAAATAAATAAAAACGTATTAAAACACAATAAAATACTATAAAAATACTCAAAAACCACCAAAACCGGCATTGGAATAAATAGATAAATTACACCTATCAAATACCCTCAAATTTGGAATTTTGCTAGTCCTCGAGCAAAACACTCACACTAAAATGAAAAACACAATTAAATTAACAAACACGAACCACCTAAACACTAACAATCTAAACACAACGATATGTGAGTTTTGAATTCAGCTATCGACCAAAATATTTTTCCCTCAACAACCCCCAAATATTATCGAGTTCAGGAGAAAAATGTACCATGTGGTGTTCTAGAATTTTGACATTCAATAATAGTAAACACCATTCTAGATCATTTCAACATGTGTGTGCTAAGCTCAATAATATAGCTATTCAAGACCGAATTGGATTATCCACCAACGAAGCTCACGACTTTAACTATAAATGATTAGGATATCCATACGCCTAACTGGGTTCTACTTTCCACTAATGTAGGGTTGAAAGTTCAAAAAGATCAATAGGACTTGGTTCGGTTTGGAACATGACCAAGGGTATATCAGCAATATAAAACAGGTTAACGTCGTTAACTCGACGATACCCAAAGCACAACACTTGGCACAAAATCACTCTCGAACCCCCATAAATAAATTTGAAATAACCCTGAACATACATTTAAGACCGACGTATTCACTTGTCAAAAGAAACGAAAATTTGACTATATTTACATATTTTTCTATTTTTTTTAACAATGTACCACACCCCCAAACTTATTCGATTATTACAATTTCACGGGTGTGGTTAAAACGAAAAAAAAAATGACAAGTGAGTACTCAAACGCCGAACCAATCAAAGGTTTGCCCTAAACCCAACTGCTCACTTCAAGTAGTATACACGAATGCTAACTTGATTCAATCAAATTGTGCCTTCGGTTTAGCGATATAGGTTTGGAAAGAATTCAATTGGTCAGGGTATTTGTTATGTGTTCATAATTGAAATGGCTAATTGGCTTCAACAGGGTAACGAGGGATAAACATATAGCATGGTAAGCTTCAAAGGCTCAAGCGACAAAATAAATGCCTAAATTATGTCTCTTGAACTACCTCGCCTAGGATTTCACCTCAAGTTTACCCCAATTAGGTTCTAGAATCCTTAAAATTATCATGAATTTGGCTAATGGATCGGTCTCAAATCAATTGGATAACTATACATTGATTCTACGTGATCGTGCAAATTATGATCCACAATAAATTTCACCAAAACGACATGCCAAGCACACAGAACACACATGAATGGGAAATACCCTTGACCTCAAAAAACAACTAGGGGATAATTTTATCATCGGGTAATGGCCCAGATGAATGCAAAACTCAATATGAAACAACAACAAACTGGTAAGAGCGATTTTGTGCACGCCTACTTACGCTCGCAAGTATACGAGGTCTAAAGTTTTAATATAGTGGATCTTTGAAGATCGGATATCGTTCCCACAGAGAAAAGTGTGAATAATTGAATTGAATACCGCAATTGACGTAGTCTCGTGTTATCCTGACGACGGAAGACATGAATTGAAATTAAACTAAGCTAAATTACAATTAGTGGGTTAATCCTAACTAAGTTGATTAATTAGGGATTGATTTTGTTCACTTAATACATGTTTGATTTCGTTCGGTTAACAATAACGGAGTTTAGGTATCCGACAATCTCGGTTCGTAAACTCCTCCGCCACCTCTTCCGAGTGTAAGACGGGGGAATACGTGACTTCGTGTCGACAAAAAGGTCCCCCTAAATGTCTTAACGACTCTAGGCCATGTGAGTCTTGACCCAACGTCATCGACTGCACACTAACTAACGCCCTCTCGGGTTATTAGGTCGTAACGATGTGTTTACCCTAGTCCGAATCTAGGGTTACCTCTCCCGAGTATCAAACCCTAGATTCTCAAGTCCAATCCTAATACCGTTACAAGCATATTAAGATCTTCATCAAGTGATAAACACAATCGGACTTAAAACAACAACCGTTAAAGAAACGTATATTAAACCAAATGAGTATTTACACAACTACACATTTCCCTAACTAATCTCTAAATTACACTAACATGTTCTTAGCCAATACAACATTTAATCAAGAGGATATCATCATTATCAACTATAAATATTAAATACAAAGATGGAAACAAGGGAAGAAAAGCCAAATCTCAAAGTGGAGTAGTCCACTTTCGCCAAAGAACGATCCTCTCGAGCTTCCTCTTTTCCATTGATGATCTTCCTCTTTTGGCTCTTCAAGGATTGGCCAAGAACACTTCCTAAACTAATCTAATCTACTTCCTAAATTACCTAATCCTAACTACGGTGGAAGGAGAACTCTCAAGATGTCAACCGGAGCCTCCTCTCACGTCTAAGGGGTTCTAACTTCTTTTGCAATTGGGGGAGAAAGGGGTTTTATAGGCAAGGATTGGAAATATCTTCAAAATATCTGAAAATAGATATTTCTATGCAGAGTGTCACCGCCTAAGCGGTGGTTCACCACTCGGGCGGTGGCTTTAAGTTGGTTAAAGTCTGTCGGTGACTTCGCCTAAGCGGTGGTTTTTTCGCTTAGGCAGTAGCTACTGGTATATCATTCTGATCTTTTCTCGCCTAAGCGGTGGTTTTCTTGCCTAGGCGGTGGTTCAGCCCTTCATCACTCCAACGTTCTGCCTCTTTTCTGCCTAAGTGGTGGAGCTTCCGCTTAAGCGGTGGTCTTCATTCATCAAAATCCTGTTTTGCACATTTTCTTCACCGTTTCTCCACCGTTTTCACTTGCTTCTCCCCTTTTGACGTCCTTTCACCTGTTCTACACTAAAACACAATTAAATATAACTAAAATGCTTGAGAACTAACAAATCCGGTTTAGAAATAGATAGGTTTTTCACACCTATCACAAACATAAACACATTTTACACTAAACAAACATGCAAACAATTTAACTAAAACTACACAACTAATAAAAATTAAAACATACTAGCATACTACACATCACTCCCAAACTTAAAATGGTTAGTGTCCAGAATGACTTATCAGCGATCCTAATAAAAGTATATAACATGATAATGATGACAAGAGTTTAGAACACGTACCTGGTAGGCAATAGAATATCTCCTCCGAATGAATTCGGCGGTGATGGATCTAATTTATTTTTTAACTTGGGTTGCCTCCCAAGAAGCGCATGGTTTATTGTCCTCGGCCCAACATAAAGAAGGGCTCGTCAAAGAGCGGCTTCCACCCATAGTAAGTGTCGTACAACATAATGTATGGGTCTTAGTTCAGAACGCCCTCAAGACTGGCGAGATTTGGCATTGTAAAGCTCGAGCTTTCAACAAGACTCTTCATCGACTCATTGCTTTTGGCGACGAAGGACAAGTGAGCCACATTGGATCCTCGTAGATGTGATCGTCTTGGATCAGTGTTGGAATCACAATTTGGATCTCCAATGGTGACGAATCACAATCGTCAATCCATGCTTGGGTTCCCGTCTTATTTGAATAATCACAATTGAACTCTCCCAAGCTCCTTTCGCTCCTTTTTAGTTCCTCACGGTGGCTTTCACATGATATGGTTGGTGTATCTCCCAGTGCCACCGCGTCTGACTCAGCCTCAATTAAGTAGATAAGCTGACTGATTTGCATCTGAAGAGACATTACGATTGCATCGATTTCGGTGGAGACTGTCTCAATATTGTTGAGGCGATCCTCGTGCTCATTAATCCTATCATTCATTTTCCTCCAAAATGCTTGAGTCTCCCCCATAAATTCAGCGAACATGGTTTCCAATGCGGGGGAAGACTCTATATGTTGGTCTGGAATGTCAATCCATGGCTCCAAAGCAGTGAAACTATCCCCCAAGCTTTGGTAACTTGGTGAATAATTCCAAAACTAAAAATTGAACTCGGCCATGTCTTCCAACAAGCAATAGGATTCATCCACAATTAGTTGGTTGAAAGAGGTGGTACTGTTTCCTCTTTCCACCCATGTTCTGGTTGCGGCTAATAACCCGTCGAGAAAGTTCAAAAGTTGACACTCCCTCGAGAAATGATGATTCAAAAATTGGAATAGAAATTCCTTGTATCAATCCCGAGCATAGTAAAACAGCTTGGAATCCCGTTGAAAGAAACGCAAAAGTACCTGTTGATCTAACATCTTCAAGTACCCTGCAAAAAAAAAACTACAAAACAAAAATTATAAACAAAATAAATGCCTAAATTAAAATCAAGTTATTTACTCACAATATCAACAACAATCTAAAAACCAATCCTCAGCAACGGCGCCAAAAACTTGGTAGCACGTGAATACGTCGCTACTTTCACCACAAGTGTATGGGTCAAGTTTTAGTAAAGTGGGAAGAGTAAGGGTCAAGTTTCACACCGATGTATGGAAGCAGTTGGACAACATAAGCCAATCTATTGATGACATCAAAAAGGTCATCTGGACCTTTACCCACCCAGAACACCAACCTTTATCTCTACTCTATATCCCAATAGTTTTCCACAAAACTGCAGTCAATTTCCAACCTCAATTCAATTGCCTCATCAAACCTTCAGTTCTACCAAATTCAAGACACGGTTCACCTCATTTGATATACCACCCTTACAATCTTACCGCTACTACCTCAAGAATAAGTTGTTAGCACCTATTTCCCCTAACCTTGAAAACCCTTAGGATCCGAGGTTTAACCATCATACTTTCTGCTAGTATCACTCCGGAATGAATGATCACCACACCAATCAATGCCAGTCCCTCAAACATCGTGTCAAGGATCTCATCAAGGAAAGGATCATAAAATTGTCAGGAGAAACTCGAACCATCAAAGAATAGGAGGATACACGTCTATATCTTCATTTCCATTAGTTTCTTGAGTGCTTTCTAATAAACCAAGTATTATCCTATATGCTAAGATCTACAAATCACTAAACACAAGCTTATTTCATCTAAGGTCAAGTCAGGTCATTATACTCAAACTGTCAAAAATAAATTTGCTTGTCGCAATCTATACATTGAGAATAATTAAAAAATAATGGTAATATAATTTCAATACTAAATTACACTATTATCTAAAGGAAAAACTTTAGAATAAATGTCTTGTTTCTACCAAACGATTGTGAGATATTGGCAAAAAATATAAGATCGTTATAAAGAAAACTTAGGAGCCCTGTGATGGAATCGCTACTCGTGTTCTAACCTGGGAGTGTCCAAGTAAACTTGAAGAAATACCGAAGACTTCCTCAAAAAGGAATGAAGAAAGAAATATCCCAAAGACTTATGACACAAAGAATGATAGATGAAGTCCTAGAGCCTAAGCCCATCCGCGAAAAAAAGTTCGGGAAAGATTGGGTAGCTGAACAAAATGAAGACTGACTAATATAAGCTAAGACTTTATCTTGACATAACCAATTCTGAGACGCCATGGAAAACCTGCTTAAAAATATTAAAAAAAAATATAGGAACCTCACATAACTGAGGACATTTAAGACTAGAAGAGAACGATAAGTCAAATCCAACAAACGAGAAAAGTAGTCAGGATAAGGGTGGAACCAACAAAGACCTTGAGACCAACTCAAATTACCATGATCCTCCGAAAATGTAAAATTATGAAAATAAGTATTAAGAGAAATAAGAAAGATCGGTCTCAGAAAGTTTCTAAACACTAGGTAATCACACAAAATCCATTAGGTGAATCACGCTCTCTGTACAGTCCGAGTATTAAGTTTTAAGGGTGTCTCAAGACCTAGTGACTTGGGCCAAATAGATTGGGATCACTACCCAAGGCTTGTAACATTTGTTATATAGGACGTATGAGTCCCTACTTGCTAGAGTGAAAGAAAACATAATGAAAAAATAAATTCTCTTAGCACTACCAGGATAGAATAAAATTTGTTAGTTGTCACTAAGTAACACTTGTTTCTCCATCACTTCTATTCTCCCTCATCTAAGTCGTCTCAGGAAGGCCTTGTCTTCTTACCCTCAATCCAAGATAGAAAAAGTTAAGCAAAGCCATCAATGAAGCCTTGGGTAACATACTGGGCCTATGTAATCTCGATAGCAACCTTAGCAAATATCAATATCAGAACTTGATGGAATTGAAACAAGACAACCTCGTTAACTAATAACTACAAATATTTGGTTGAAATTACTATTGAACTTATCTTCATCATAATCTAATGCAAAAAATCACAACAATCATTGAGATAATTGAATATTTAAACATGATTAGCTGAGTATACTTTAGTCAAAATAATCTTGCACAAAGTGAAAAGGGAAGTATACATGGTTATAGGCTAATGCGTAAAACATTAGAAATTAACTTTGGAAAATACAGGAAAGGAAGAGAAGAAGCCTTGCCAAATAAGCCATTCATTCGAACTCTCTCCCAAATCACATCCAAAAAGTCATTCAAAGCCTGAGCCAAATCAACAACGATCCTCATTCTGAGCCAGATGTTCCCATTCTAGGAAATCTCGATATCAATCGAGCGAGACTTGAAATAACCCTCAGTTATTCTAGTCTGAACCTTCCCATCTTGCCACCAAAACCCAGGGACTGTTCGAAAAAGAAATACTAACCAGAATTCCAATTCCAACGCAAGAAGAAGCAAAGGAGTAGGAAGCCTCTACAAAGCACCGGTCGACTTTCCATATAAAAAATGACATAGAAAAACCAAGGTAGAAGGCTAATAGCAAAAGGAACCTGGCGCAATCATTCTAGGAAACATTCTTGGAAAAAAAACTAGCATCTCTAGATAGATAATGCATTCATTAGGAAATCATTCTAGAATTGGGCATCACAAAATCATGCAATACAGAAAATCAATATCAAAGTACTACACAGGCACTATGCATCATGAATCACGTAGGCATGCATAATTTTCATACACATGAGGAAACTTAGACATCATACTTCACAAAACCTGTGACATCCTGCATATCATTTACCAACAACAAGCCATAATCGACACGACACTTGAACTCATACACCTTATCTAGGAAGCTCTAATAGGCTAGCAAGCAATCCTTGGACATGTAATCTGGTCGAGTTACCCCGCCAGTCATTGTATCAATGTCCGTCTCTAATAATGGGTCCAACTAACTCAGAAGTTAGACAAGGAGTCAACTTCACCGAAGGTTTGTCTTGATAGACCGTACCCATTACTGTGAAATATTGGGGTGTATTATAGTGTCTTTAGAAGTCTGACCTTGCTAGTATCTAACGCGATCTTCCCAGAATTGAGTAAACCCCAGAATCATTCAAAATACTCCAAATTCTGAGCCTCCAATAAAAGAAATCAAAACAATGCAATTCAAATACTTGAATAAACTGCCAATCAAAGATAACAATAAAATCGTAAGTAGCTAATGCTTAGGCAAGAGACTATCCATTAGGATAGGAAAAGATTGCTGTCAATAAATGTAGATATCTGCGATAGGTGCGATTCTTGGAATTATCTGAGACCGGAACTACATTCGACTTGATCCTTGGTAGATCACCAAAGTACACAGGAATCCCAAGCGGGTTCTGTCGAAATCAAAATAGAAAGATAGGTAGCATCATGATATCCTCTTTGCCCTATACTAGGGTGCACCTCTAGAATAATCCTTCGATATATTCCCTGCTACCCAAGAAAATAGGGAATAACTAAGCCAGAACTATGCTTTACCTGATCCCTGGTAACACTGCTAAGGTACATAGGAAACCTATTAAGGTTCAGTTATCAAACTGTAGAAACTTCCCCGTCCATAAGCTAGAGCACATTCTTACAGTTCCAATAATCATACATGGATTAGAATTCGACTAATAATTCAGAGTCCATCAGGGTTTGAAAAAATAAAAGTTGAAAAACTGCTAGAAATCTGGCAAACCTACATGGTAAACTATGATTTCCAATTATCTACATTCTTTCTTCATCACTGGGTAAATAGTAAAGAGAACAAATGACATAGGAAAAAGGGAAAGGTCCAAGAAAAACTGTCCAACCATAAGCAGTCAACGATCTAACCATACCATACTATCTTAAGTAGTCAACGGTTCAGTAGTACCATCCTACCTAAGCAGTCAACGATCCAGCCATACCATATCACCCTAGACAGGCGAAATTCTACCATTCCATCCTATCTCAAATGATCAAAGGTTCTACCATACCATCATACTTTCATGACAACTTATGATCTGAATAAGCAAAAGTCGATTTCAAAACCAGTTTGGTACACCTATAGTCATCATTGAACCAATTGTACACAACACCTCAAATTCTTATGACTCTAGCCACCAAGAATACAACCTTATAAGATACTATCCTATTATCCAAATTCATCAAGAGACCATAGAACCAGAAAACCACCACGCAACATAGGATGGCGGGATTTCAACTACAGGATTTCAACCATTAGTAGATGAATTTTTTTTAACTTTTAAATAAAGAAGTTGTTGGGCTAATTAGCCACCTAAGAAAGGGGTAAATTAGGTAGTTATAAAAATTTAAGCAAATAAAACTTTAACACTTAATTATAAAATAATTAATTTTCCTAAATTAATTAATATCTTCGTTACACAATGGATAAGTGTTTAACTAGGTACACACCCAAACAAAGTATAATGAAAGTAAACAATGTAGCACACCAAGATACATCCTGGTTCAGCAAGCTAGGCTTGCCTAATCCAGTCCCCCTGTGCTCCATGGAGATTTGCAACCTCTAAACCTTGATTTCTTTAACGGTAGGAACCAAACCCTTATAACGATTATTTTACTAGACTCAGAATCAATCTTTATAATTTTTCTTTTCCCAAGCTAAGGAAGAACCTTATCTTTTTACCAAACTAAAGACTAACATAATTATATTACAGGAAGAATAAAAACCTCACCTCACTCTCAAGCATCCTTTTCACTGGCAAGGCCTGAACCTCTACAATTCACTCAAAAAATAATTCAATTGAAAAGAGAATCAAAACCTAATTCTTTTCAAGGGAAAATAATATTTATTGGCTCAATGATCTACCCAAGAGGTGGATGAATTGGGTAGTAATAAAAATTATCAAATAATTAACACTTCAAAAAATTCAAATAATTAATTTTAACCTTAATTAATTATTATCTTTATAGTAGCAGATATATATATTCAACTAGGTGCACACCAAACAACAAAATATACATTAAGTAAAGAAAGCAGCACACCAGAAATTTATACTGGTTCACCAAGCTTTTCTTGGCTAATCCAATCACCTGAGCTCCGTGGAAGGTCGCACCCACTAATCACTATGATCCATTTAACCAGGTAGGAATCAAACTCTTACAAATGATTCTTTTCGCAAGTTCAGAATCAACCTTTACAATTCAGTCTCACAAGCTAAAGAATAACCCTATCCTTTTCCCAGGCTAAAGATTAACCTAATTATTTTATACTTAGGCTAAGAATTAAACCTCACACAAAAACACTCAAAAATAATTCTACTCAGGAATAATTACCCCTAATATTTTTGTACTCTAGACAAAGATCAAAACCTCAATCTCTTTACCAGAAGAGATTGAAACCCAAGGCTATCCCTGATTAGACACTCCCAATAGTATCTAATACTACACACAACTCACCAATTACAAAATTGATAAGCCTTTTCCCACCGACCGTTGGTTGACTGACCACAACCCACCGATCGACCGCCTGATTCAGGATGTATCCTAACCCAAAAGCTCTCGCCCATAGGTCAACCTCCGATCCATCGTCTGTCGACCGAACGATCCAGAGCTTTTCTCAGGCCAACCTCTCCATCTTTGTCTATCGACCAAACGATTCAGAGAGTTCATCTAATTGCCACAGGTCGACCACTCTATCGACTGAATGATTCTGAGAGTTCATCTATTTTGCATAGGTTAACTGAGCATACACCACAAGTTAACCTATTGATTTAGAGACTGCACAATTCCAACACATTTTCATCAGTTGACCGATCCTTTTAGGCAAGTCGACCGATCTTGTTGTTCTTAACCCTTAATTCATTTTTAATTTAATTTCTTTAACGTTTTTTTCCCCTTTAACTGATTTCTTTTCTTGGTTAACTCCTTAAATCAATTTTTGAATTATTAATCTTTTTTAAATCAATATTTATTCTTCAATTTCACATAGGAGTAAATATGTTTAACTAGTTAGGATCCTATAAAAAAATAAACATAATCATAAAAATATTTTTGTGTCGTGTGTGATCCTAATTGGGATTCATTAAGAGCAAAAATTAACCTAGTTGTTTTCCCCTAGATTCTTTAAAGTACGTCTCTTAATACCCATCATCTTTGTCCGTCTCTTTAGCATCTATTTAGCATCCATCTCAACTTCTTCATGATAATATCTTCAATGGAACTTATAAACCGAAACACTCAACAAATCTGTTAGTTCCACCAAAAACATCAACACTTAATTGTCCATCAAAATCTCGGGATCAACAATCTCCCCCTTTTTTATGATGACAATTAACTTTGATATTTTTGTCAAAATAATATGTAACCACACTCCCCCTAAATCCAACGACGGATTTTTTAACTCGTTAAAGCACAATCGTGAAGAATTTAAATATGCATATATTATTCAACAAAGCACAAAATCATCTCAAAATTCAATGATTCATAAACTCCCCTTGCATTAATGCAAACTAATTTATAGCATAACTATGGTCTCCCCCTTAAGATATTCAACAAAACATCAATAAGATCTCCCCATTTGTCATCTTAAAAAGTGGGAAAAGGGAACCAAAAATCACAACTACTCTAGGTAAATAACATAATACATACTTGAAAGATTAAATCATGATATATATACCTTTTTAAAAGCACATTATTTTAAAAAGAAAAGTCAACTCATAAAGCTCAAAATAAAATCATTTTCAAAATAATTCCACATGGATCATCATTAGAGATAAGTATTTAAGTAAGTAGATCAAGTCTAGCTATTCCATCAAAATTCATACACTAAAAGTTAAGTTTCACCAAAACCCTAAATTAACTATTATAGACCAAAATGCTAATGTGGGACTTGTCCAATTAACACATCTATAATAAGAGTACAAGATAAAGTCTAATGAGGTCCCTCTCTGGTAAACTAATAGTGTAGTCCCATCGGACTGGTAGTTGGCTGCTGAGGATACTACACCAATGGCTGAACATTTGAGCTTGAAGGCATTTGTTGATGATATAGCATTGATGGTCCTACTCCCAATAGTCCCACTCCAGATGGACCTACCGCAGATGGTCTTCTAAAAGACTGTTGTGCTCTAAACACAGTCTGACCTGTGAAATGTTGCGAAGCACTATGCTGCTGCTAATATGCATACTGTGATAATTGTGTAAATTGGAACATTTGTTCCAGATTTTTCGTGATTTTCCCAAATCCTGATTCCATATGCATGTTCATTTGAACCACACTACTTTCTAGTCTAGCCATCCGATGATCCACCATGTGTGCATGTACTCAAACATCATCAACTGAATCACAAAGCAAATCTATCTTCTGATCCAAGCTTATTTCATTTTCATCATCTTCTTCCTCATCAACTTGCATTTTCTGTCATCTCTCAATTCTCTTTTTTACCCATCTATTTCCTCTATACTCATATCTCATTAGCAAAACGTTACTCACATTAATCCATCTCGGTGTAATTGTTAAGAATTTTTCTTTATTGGGATCAATTTCCACTCCAAAATAGTCAAACATTCTTTTGAGTGACAAACTCAGTCCACCCTAAACCTCTAAAATACTTCTCAATGTTAAGATTTTTCTCCTTTAAACCAACGAAATCTATAGGTTTGCAACAAGCAACCTTTCGATTAACAAACTATGCATTGTATCTAATTTCTTGCTCTTCTTTTTGAAAATAGGCATTGTCATATTTAGATTTTTGAGAGCGCTTCTTGACTCTAGGAATTTTTTTCACAAATTCAAAACTAATCAACCAAGATAAACCAATATATGTAACCTAGATAAACCAAAAATCTAATCCCTAGAAGATAGGTAGAATACTAACCTTAAAATGAAGCAAGAGGTTTCCAAATCTTAGATCCAAGCTTTAGACCTTCAAATCCAAGCCAAAGATCTTCAAATTCAAGCCAAATTGAATTGATCTCGTGAGGTTTAGGAGTGAGTGAACTTGGGAGAGGAAGGGTTTTGGAGAGAAAAGGTTGTGAAAACAAATTGGGGGAGAAATGAATGAATTAGGGATTTTAAATCCCGTAATGACAAGTCGATCGCCCACTTAGGATCGGTTTCCTGATGTCCACAGCATCTTCCTCTCTTCCAATACCTACTACTATCGGTTGACTAACGATACTGACCTTTTTGTCTTTTAGTGAATTTAAACCCCAATTTGATCAACTTAACTCAATTTTTACCTCTCATTTTGATCCACATATTTTATTAAAAAAAAAATTTAATTATCCACTCTTTTAAACATACACACACCTCCGCATATCACAAATATCTAAATTTCAAAATGTACAGGTTCAGTCTCCCTAACAAAATTAATATACTTAAACTTTAAAAAGTTTGACATACCTGGATCATCCTTGGGAGCAGTTGGTGTGTGTATTTTTGGTGGATTATTAATTTTCGACTTTATATCCTTTGATTCCACTAATTTTTCTTTTGCCTGATTGGTCACTTTGATTTCTTCTTTCTTAGCAGTGGCAATTTTCTAGATTGGTTCAACAATAATTTCTTTGCCTTTGTTTGGTGCTTTGAGCTGATTTTCCTCATTCTACTTTGGCATGACTCTGTAAATTGTCTTTTTCTTGTACTGGTTTCTTGTCTTTTTTTGTGGATAAGCTTTGTTAGCTCTCACGTAACGAGCTTGATGAGCTTGTGAGCTTGTTGTTCCTTGACATTTCCATTTTGCACGTGTTGATTCTTTCTTTTAGGTACATTGAACCTTGATTACCTTGTGGGCATAGGATATTCATTGTATCTTCGTGTCTGTTCGAATCTTCTTGTCGGCATGTAATGTTCATTGTATCCTTGTAATTGTTTGAATCTCCAATTGGTACCTGCATCAAAATTTTCTTCTTTTTTTTTTTTTTTTTTTTGTATCCAGTTGCTTCTGAATCCGATAAGGTAACCATGCAATAAATAACAATATTTTTCATAATGACCTAACTTGCCACAATAATAACATTTAATATTATTTGTACGTCTCTTCGGATAGTCATTGTTTCGTACAAGAGCACGATATTGTTGGCGATTTCCAGAAGCAGCTTTACTGACTATTGGTTTTTCAACAGGTTTAGTGCTCTCAATATCCTTGAATTTATTCATTGCTTCTTCAAGCTCCTTTTGCGCCTTCTCAAGCAACCGCTCATTTTTGCTAATGTTTACCTGTAGGCCAAAAATCGTTTTATGCATAAATTGAAGATCATTCTTAAGAATTTGGCACTCATTTTTAATAGAATGGATTTTCACACGAGCTCTATCAAGCTCACACCTCGCATTATCCAACTCAATGCCCAAGGCCTCATTCAAAGTTTCAAGATTTTTCTTTTTAAAATCATTCTGTTGAGGATCATAAAAATCATTTTTCAAAACCTCATTATTATCTTCAAGAGACAATTTGTAACACAACTTTCCAATTTCTGATAAAGCACTTCTAAACTCAACAGTTTCAAAATATTTGTCCAAATTCTTTTTCTTGAGAGATTTAACAGTACTAAACTTCTTAATTTCAAGAGTTGCAATTGTTTGCTCAAGTTTAAAATTCTCTTTTCCAAAAACATACGTAAGAGCAATAAGCATCTCAATAGCCTTATCTGCATTCTCATAATTGTGAATTCTATCAGTCTTACAAGTAGAATAATGACTATCAGAAGAAGTAGAATCAACAGTAGTGCACATAATTTTAGAATCAAAACACTCCATGTGATCGTGTTTCGCTATACTGTGAAGCATAAAGAGCTAAAATCAGCTCTAATACCAATTGTTGGCCTAATGAGCTACCCAAGAGGGGGTAAATTGGGTAGTAATAAAAAATTATCAAATAATTAATACTTCAAAAAATCAAATAATTAATTTTAACCTTAATTAATTATTATCTTTATAGCAGCGGATATATGTATTCAACTAGGTGCACACCAAACAAAAAAATATAAATAAGTAAATAAAGCAGCACACCAAAAATTTATACTGGTATACCAAGCTATTCTTGGTTAATCCAATCCCCTGAACTCCACGGAGAGTCGTACACACTAATCGCTATGATCCATTTAACCAGGTAGGAACCAAACTCTTAAAAATAGTTCTTTTCGCAGGCTCAGAATCAAACTTTACAATTCCTTTTCACAGGCTAAGGAATAACCCTATCTTTTTCCAGGCTCAAGATTAACCTAATTCTTTTATACTTAGGCTAAGAGTTAAACCTCACACAAAAACACTCCAAGTATCCTTTTACTCGGTAGGGATTAAACCATTACAAATTCACTCAAACATAATTCTAGTCAAGAATAATTACCCCTAATCTTTTTGTACTCTAGGCAAAGATCAAAACCTCAATCTCTTTACCGGAAGAGAATGAAACCCAAGGCTACCCCTGATTAGACACTCTCAATAGTATCTAATCCGACACACAACTCACCAATTACAAAATTGATAAGCCTTTTCCCACTCGAAGCTTCTACCACCTCAGATTAATTTGAACTTAATTAATGTCCCGATAGTAGTATTAGAAAAACAGTGAGAATTTCAAAATCTGATTTTAAATAAAAATAGGTAGCATACAATTTAGCACATAATTAGACTTTCACAAAAAATCGTTTCAAAATAATTTTCAAAAAATTTTAAAGTTCAGGAAACGATTTCAAAGATCAAAATTTTAAGTTGTTGATCCATTGTTGATCCTAAGATTTTGATGAACAATTAAATTTTGATATTTTTTTGTGGAACTAATGTGTTTATTGAGTATTTCAGTTTAAAGAGTTCCAGACAATATCATGAAGTAATTGTAAAATATGCAAAGACAATGTAGAGATGATAATATCATGAAGAAATTGCGAAGGATGCAGAGATGGATACTGAGAGATTGAAGACTATGAAGAATCTAGGTAAAAACAACTCTAATATATTTTTTCTCTTAATGTATCCCGATTAGGATCACACATAACACAAAAATGATTTTATAATTATGTGTATTTTTTATAGGATCCTAATTAGTTATATTATTTGCTCCTATGTGTAATTGAAAAATAAATAAAGATAATTAATTAAAATTTAATTCAAGAAGTTAGTGGAACCAACCGAGAAAAGAAATCAGTTAAATGAGCGAAAACATCAAAGAAAATGATTTAAAATAAAATTAAGGAATGAGCTTTGCATGATCCAGTCGACAGATAAGTAGACTTATGAAAATTAGACATAGTCCCCGAATTGTTCGGTCGACAGGTAGGTCGACCTATGACCAGAAATGAAACTCTCTGAATCTCTATGTTAACAGATAAGTCAACCGATAGACGAAGGAATTTCGGCTTGACTAGTCTCCTGAATTGAGCGGTCGACTTATGGGCGTTGGTCGGTCGACTGATAAGTCTATTTCAGGTTTAGAGGATTTTGAGGATTCTGATCAAACAGTAGTCGTTACTAGCCGTCTATGGTTGAGATATGAGAGAAATTTTAGGGATATGATAGTATTAAAGATATATCATTGATATTTTGTCATCCCTATAGATATGGTTCATATATTTTGGTTATTTCTCAAATTGGTTCATATAATATTTTCTATCCTATTTAATTGTGATTGAGAAATATTTGGGGGACTTAATTGAGAAGTTTAAAAGCCATAATTAAGTTATTTGGACCAGGATGAAGTCTTAATTATATAACGGGTTTATAAGAGCAATTAAATGTCATAACAAGTGGGAACTAATCGTTGGAGAGCTTGTTTCAATTTCTTATTTATAGACCTGCGTTTTTCACTTATGAAAGATCCTAATATATCAATTATCAAGAACTATTCAGTACATAAGATTTTATAAGAGTAATCATTCTGATATTATTTTGAAAGATCAAATTGTGAGATCAATTATTGAAGAGTTCTTGAGTTAAAGCGTTGATTGTGTAAGCATCACCGAGATGAACTGTCTAGCGTTCCAATCTATAATTCTTTCGTGTTATCTGGGTGAGATATTTCCAAGTTATTAATCTTTACTGTATATTTATTTTTCTATATTTGCTTGGTTGATAAGATCTTGATACAATCATTTTTGAACTTTAAAAGCATAAAAATCTTTTAAAATGATTTGTGTGGTAATCTGATTACATGCTTAATTTTGTGCTACCCGTATTATTTTTATAATCAAATTTTTGTTTCCTCACTTAATTCTATCACTAGCAATTATCGGGACATTAATTGAGTTTAAATTGATTTGAGGTAGTAGAAGCTCCGAGTAGGAAGAACTTATCAATTTCTTATAATTGGTGAGTTGTGTGTGGATTAGATACTATTGGGAGTATCTAATCAGGGGTAGCTGGGTTTCAATCTCTTCCGATAAAGATATTAAGGTGTTAATTCTTCCTTGATTGAATTTGTGAGTGATTTTGTAAAGGTTCCATCCATACCTGGAAAAATGATAGTTGGAGTATTTCTGTGAGGTTTTGATTTTTTAGCCTAAGGTATAAAAAGAATTAGGTTATTTTTTAGCCTGTAAAAAGTATAGGTTATTCTTGAGCTGGTAAAAAGTTGAGATTATTCCTGAGCCTGGGAAAATAAATTTGTAAAAGTTGATTCTGAGCCTACTAAAAGAATCTTTGTGAGGGTTTGGTTCCTACCTTTAAAGGGATCTTAAGTTTAGTGGGTGTGAATCTCCGTGGGGCTCGGAGGACTAGATTAGCCAAGAGTTGCTTGATGAACCAGGATAAATCGTGGTGTGCTACTTTATTTATTTTACTTATATTGTTGTTTGGTGTGCACCTAGTTGATAACACATATTCGTTGCTATAAAGATAATAATTAATTTTAGGATAAAATTAATTATTTGATTTTTGAAGTGTTATTATTCTGATAATTTTTTAATACTACCCAATTCATCCCCCCTCTTGGGTAGCTCACTGGGCCAACACAAGTATTAAATAATAATATCATACAACAAATAATAGAAAAAACTTGGAACGATATCACCAGGAATCCATCAAATAAAGTATGAATAGCAATAACCCTTCTAAATCGGTAGTAGCAGTAATCCACAGCAAAGTTTCTTAAGAACAGACCTCACAATACTCTCAGCATAAAATTAGAATGATCACTCTTCAAAAGCTTAGGAATTGAATAGCTCTTGAAATATGATTAAGATTTTTAAGTCTTAAAAACACAGGTCTATTTATAAAGAATTAGAACATGCCCTCCAACAGCTAGTTCCCATATATCATGACAAATAATTGTACTAATAGACCTCTTATATCATTATGACTTAATACGGGTATAATTTACTTAATTATAACTTTTAAAATGTTCAATTAAGTCCCTCAAACATTTTCTCAAACTCAATTAGATAGGATAGAAAGAATTGCATAACCCAAATTAAGAAATAATCAATACAAGAACCATATTTATAGGTATAACAAAATATCAACCATATATCTTAAATTCCACAGATCCCTAATATATCTCTCATACCCTAACCTTAAAACGGATAGTAATGGTTATGTTTTGGATAAAACCATAAAATTCTCGAATCCTGAAACCAACCATCAGTTGACCGACCACAATCAACCTCCGATTCTTTGTCTGTGGACCGGACGATCGAGAGAGTTTCTCAAGTCGACCTCTCCATCTTTATCTATCAACCTAACGATTCAGAGAGTTCATCTAATTGCCATAGGTTGACCTCTCTATCGATTGAATAATTCAGGGAGTTCATCTTTTTTCCATAGGTTGACTGATCATACACCACAAGTTAACCTATCGATTCAAAGACTGCACAATTCCAGCACCTTCTCATCGGTTGACCGATCCTTTTTGGCAGGTCAATCGATCTTGTTGTACTTAATCCTTAATTCATTTTTAATTTAATTTCTTCGACGTTTTTTCCCCTTTAACCGATTTATTTTCTTGGTTAACTCCTTAAATCAATTTTTTAATTTCAAATCTTTCTTAAATTAATATTTCTTCTTCAATTTCACATAAGAGAAAATATGTTTAACTAATTAGGATCCTATAAAAAAACACAAATAATAATAAAAATATTTTTTTGTCGTGTGTGATCCTAATCAAGATACATTAAGAGTAAAAATTAACCTGAGTTATTTTCTCCTAGATTCTTCAAAGTCTTCTATCTCTTAATATCCATTATCTTTGTCAGTCTCTTTAGCATCCATCTCAACTTCTTCATGATAATATCTTCAACGGAATTTATAAACTAAACACTCAATAAATCCGTTAGTTCCACCAAAATCATTAACAATTAATTGTCCATCAAAATCTCGGGATCAACAACAACCTAACCTGTTGGCCCAGTGAACTACCTAAGAAGGGGTGAATTGGGTAGATAAAAAAATTATAAGAGAAAAAACACTTTAATAATCCAAATAATTAAGTTTAATCCTAAATTAATTATTATCTTTATATTACAACAGAAATATAAAATCAACTAAGTCCATACCAATCAACAAAAATAAATAATGTAAAGATAGTAGTGCAACAAAAATTTATACTGGTTCACCAAGCTACTCTTGGCTAATCCAGTCCTCCGAGTCCCATTGAGAGTCGCACCCACTAAACTCAAGATCCCTTTAAAGGTAGGAACCAAATCCTTACAAAGATTCTTTTACAGACTCAGAATCAACCTTTATAAATTCTTTTTCATAGGCTTAGGAATAACATCTACTTTTTACCGGCTCAAGAATAACCTAATTCTTTTTTAACCTTAAGGCTAAAGAATCAAAACCTCACAAACACTCCAAATATCCTTTTACCCGGTAAGGATAGAACCGTTACAAAATTGCTTATAAAATAATTCAATCCAAGAAGAATTACTACCTC
This sequence comes from Eucommia ulmoides, assembly GCA_016647705.1. Classification (NCBI taxonomy): domain Eukaryota; kingdom Viridiplantae; phylum Streptophyta; class Magnoliopsida; order Garryales; family Eucommiaceae; genus Eucommia; species Eucommia ulmoides. The sequence goes on along the minus strand of CM028325.1, from coordinate 31,818 downwards.
AATCTCTTTACAGGAAAAGACTGAAACCAACTACCCTTAGATTAAATACTCCCAACAGTATTTAATCCGTCACTCAACTCACCAATTAAAAATTGACAAGTGATTTTTCTCACTCGGAACTTCTACCACCCTAGATAAATTAGAACTCAATTAATATCCCAAAACTAGTGATAGAAAAGTGAGATATTCAAAATCTGATTTTAAACAAAAATGGGTAGCACGCAATTGAGCACGTAATTAAATTGATTCAAGAAATTTTTTCCAAAAAAAATTAATAAAAAATCAGGAAACAATTTCTGAAGATCAAATTCCAAATATAATCAAGTAATACTAAATAGAAAGTAATTTGGAAAGATCTCACTCGGAATCCACCAAAAGAAAAATTAATGCAATGTCACTTCAGATTCGGTAGCAGCAATGATCCATATTAAATAATTCTCAAGAATAACTCTTAGAAAAACTTTCACAATTCACAATATGATTTCTCTTAGAAAAGCTCAGTGTATTTCTCTTTATCTCTATATCTAATATGAAAAACGTAGGCCTATATAAATGGGAATAAAATAAGTTCTCTAATGGCTAGTTTCCACTTGTTATGATATTTAATTGCTATTATAGACCCATTATATCATTAAGACTTCATCCTGATTCAAATCACTTAATTATAGCTTTTAAACTTCTCAATTGAGTCCCCCAAATATTTCACAATCACAATTAAATCGGATTGAAAGTATTAGATGTACCAAATTAAAAAATATTCAAACTTAATGAACTATATCTATAGGGATATCATAATTTATGTTACATATCTCAAATAACATTAAATCCCTAATATATCTCGTGAATCCTAACCAAAAAACGACTAGTAACGGATGCTTTTAGAATAAAATCTAGAATTCCATAATATCCTGAAACAATCCCATAAGTCGACTGACCAAGATCACTTGTCGACCGATCGATTCAGGATGTATCCAAGCCAAAAATTATATGCCCATTGTTCGACCTATCTGTCGACCTAGAGATTCAGAGAGTTACATTTCTTGTCATAGGTCGACCGCCCAGTCAACTTATCGATTCAGAGAGTTCACATTTAAGCTCCGGTTGACCTACCTTTCGACGTAGAGATTCAGAAACTTTTTCCTTCTATGCTCCGGTCGACTTACCTGTCGACTTGTCAATGCTGGAATCTCAACTAAATTCATTTTTAATCTATTTCTATTAACGTTTTTTTCCCTTTAACCGATTTCTTTTCTAGGTTAGCTCTACTAAATACTTAAATTCAATTTTAATCAATTATTAATATTTATTTTTCAATTACACATAGGAGCAAATAATATAACTAATTAGGATCCTATAAAAAACACACATATTTATAAAAATTATTTAAATTTTTTTTTGTGTCATGTGTGATCCTAATTAGGATATTAAGAGTTGAAATTTAACCTGAGTTGTTTTCCCTAGGTTCTTCAAATTCTTCAACCTCTTAATCCTTCATCATCTTTGTCATCATATCTTCATCATTTGGAACTTAATAAACTGAAACACTTAATCAAACCGTTAGTTCCACTAAAAATATCAACCTTTAATTGTTCATCAAAATATTAGGATCAACATAACCTTTTTATAAGACAAAGATAAAAATCTAATCTTTTTCATAGGAAAAAGATTGAAACCTGGCTACCCTAACTAGACACCAGCCCAACCTTGTCTAATTCATTCAAACTCACAAATACAGAAAAAATATGAATTTCTTCCCACAAGGAGTTTCTACCACCTCAATACAGATATACTCAATTAATGTCCTAAAATTTCCTACATGATAAATACAATGTGAGGAAAATTAATATATGATTAAAAAATAATGTGGGTGGCACAAATTAAAGCACGTAGTCAAATAAACACACAAAATCGTTTTAAAAAGATTTTTAGGCTCTTAAGTTTGAAAACGATTTTCTAATGATCTTAGCACCAAGCAAATAATAACATGAAACCAAAATTAAGAACAATAACTTGAAAAGATCTCACAAGGATAACACTGAAAAATGAAAACAGAATCGCAAGATAGCACAAATCGGTAACGCCAATTCAACAACGCTTTAGATCAAGAACGTAGCAAGAATATCTCTAAAAAATCTTAATGTAAAAGTATCTCTTAGAAAAGCTTAGAACTGATGTTCTTGATGTCTTTAACCTTAATCCCGTAGGTCTAAATATATAGAACAATATCAAGCCCTCCAACGGCTACTTTTCAAAAGATATGCCTCTAAAATGCACTCTTAGACCCCATACAACATAATCATTCAATTTTTGGGTAATCCACATTAAAATAACTTTCTAAATCTCTCAAATAAGCCCATAAAATATTTCTTAATTAACAGAGATAGAGATAGGAAGTATTTAACTACTTCAATTAAGAGAATCATGAATTAAGTGGACTAACTCAATTGGGATATTAAAATACATGTACCATATCTTTAATAAGATCATATCCCCTAAATCTCTCCCTTGGAATCATAAAAAAATGGATACTTTTTGACCGAAACACCAAGATCCTTGAAATCTCAACCGAAACAGTCAATTGACTGATCCCTGGTGGTCGGTTGACTGATTAATTCAGCACCGAACCAAGCTAAGGCCTCACAACTAGTCGGTTGACCGAACCTCTTCTATTTGGTTGACTGATTGATGCAAAGAGTTTCCCCAGCCAAAATTCATCCCAATCGATTGACCGATTACTCCCCAATTGGTTGACCAATTGTTTTAGAGACTTCCCCTACAAAATCCTTAATCTCATTTAGTTAACCGATCGCCTTCATTCGGTTGACCGATCAATGCAGGGAATACTCATTTTGCTCTAAAACCTTTACATATTCAAACGGTTGACCGATTCTTTTTTATCGGTTGACCGATTAATGCTGGGTAGTCATTTCCTACTCCAATGTTTCTCTAAAACACATCATTCGACTTAGTTAACGGATTGCATTTCTCGATTGACTGAATTGACCCTAAAATTCAACTTTTTATACTTTAATCCATATTTCAATTAGGTCAATTTTCATTTTCAATTACACATAAGGAAAGCATATCAAATATTTAATTAGGATCCTAAATTTTATCATATCAATATCAAAACAGACATAAGATAACTCGTTTAATAGTGTCGTGTGTCATCGTAATTCGGGTTGCATTAAGAGTATTGAGTTGTTTTCACCTAATTTATTTAGGATCTTCACAACTCTTTATGTCTTCCATGCGTCCATTTTTTCACCCTTAACTTGTTCTTCATGATGTCTTCAACATGATCAAATAAATTGAACTCTTTTTTTGAAATACTCAACAAACACATTAGTTCCACCAAAAATATCAACACTTCATTGTCCATCAAAACCTAGAGATCAAAAAAAGCCATAGAAGTCCCACCGATAAATAGAAGCAATAGGATGCAATAGCGCTGATCCCTCAACTCTGGTTCCCTGGAGCTAGAAAGGTGAAGATTAGCATGAGCACTAAGCTACTATGTCAAATACGCGCTCCGCTCCTCGCTTCTGTTAGTATAACACCCGAAGAATCGGCCATCATTGAGTCATCGACTCTAGACACTCTAAAGGTCTCCTCAGTAGTAGAAGTGAAAAAGGTAGGCATGTCATCAGAAATCCTGAATGTCGATATCCTGGGTCGACCTCGGGAGCGCTTTGAAGCACTCCCTCTAATCGAGGTCTTAGGGGCTTTGCCCTTCCCACAAGAACGGTAAGGACGACATCCACCATCACTTGAAGAACCTGTGGATGACATAATGTTATCTAGAAAGAAAGTCAAGGTTTTTTCATTAGGATTTCGACTCGAGAGAAAAGTTGGAATCGCTAACATTCACACGTGACTTTTAGAAGACATATCGGACTCACCACTGTTTTTATTCTACAGAAACAATCATGAGCGACCATGACTAATATCTAATGATCTAGAATTATCCTATCATTAGGTGGTAAGGGATTAAGTTCATCCCTCTGAGAGCAACGACTACAATTCTACTCTCTTTAGTGTAAGTGCAAGTTATTTATTACTTAAGCTAGGGTATAATCAGGGAAATCGAGTCGAGAACTCCTGCCCCTACAAGTGTGATATATCAAATATTTGGAAACTTATCTTACTCAAGAGAAACATCAAAATGTAACGACCCGATTTTCCAAGGCCACCACTCGATTTCTCCCTTTTATTTTTATGGAGAGATGAAGGAAAAAGACAAATTACTCCACCACCATGCTTCCGTTGCACTACTATGATAAAAATAATAGTTGAAATGACCTTTTCTTGATATTAACCAACCCGAATAATACGTATGTAACTGATTAAAATTTTAATATTGTAGATTTCAAATTCCAAAATTACACATCGATACCAACACATGCCTTGACTGCCTCAAAAGAATAAGACACCACCCTCTAACTCTACCTAACGCCAGTAGTGGACCTGTCTCTAACTAAAGTACCTGAGACTAAATATTTTATCGGTGTATTGTCTTCGTAATATAAAAATAATTTATGGATAAAGTACATTTATCTAAATTCTCTTTTTAAAATAAAATTTAAAGCCAACAATCGAGTCGTATAAAAATCCCACAAATATCATCATAATAAATCAACCAATTAGACCACTTCTATATAATAAATTACCACAAACATATACTTTTCTACTACCATAAGACTGTTTTCACCTCATGATCTAGAGTTATAATGGTACCGAACCTATACAACTATGCAATATAAGGTTGCCAATAATGTTAGGGCTATTCAATATCACCAATGGTAGGAGCCAACACGTAGTATAAACTACCATATCAGAATGATAAGCATCATTATCAATAACAACAACCACAGGCATGATTTTTCCTTCTATCAGGTCACAACATAACATGCTACAGGATATGCCCTCCTGTTAGGACCGACAACATCCGACAGGACATGCCCTCATGTCGGGACCACACTATGGCATATAGGTATAATAATGAAATCAGTTCCCATATTCAACATTTTACTTGATCCATCTAACGTTATAGAACAATCAATTTTAATAAATATTTTATTTTTTACAATTTAATAAGAAAATATAATTAGTAATTTACATAGAAGACAATACATTCACCTCGATATTTGTGCTTCTTAATACACTACCATCGTAATACTAATGTTATCGGCGTCTCTTGTGAACCTAACAATGACAGGGCTTAAACTAAGAATTTATCTAAATAATCTAATATGCAATAAAATATGTGTAATACGTGACACTAAAATGTAATTTTTCCTATTGCCAAACTCTCTATGTATGTATGTATGTATGTATACAAAAGGAGAAAAAGAAAAAAAAATATGCTCACTTAAGAGAGGAGTGGACAGATAAACCAAGAGAAAATGGAGAAAAATGATAAAAGATCTAGAGAAATTATATATATAGTGAGAGAACTTTTTTTTTCCTTGTTTGTTCGAGAACTTTCAACCGCCTCACATTTGGTTTTCCTTTTCATGTTTTTTTTTATCCTCACTTTTTAAGCTTATCAATTCTATCACCTTGACAAGGATGAAAATATCTATAATTACAACTTAACCCCCTATGATAATTAATTACATATATAATCCTAAAAAGAATTTACAAATATTTACTAAAATCCTAACACTCTTGAAAGTAAATTTTTAAATTACATATTAACCCCTAAATTTTTAATACTGAAATTTTAAAATAACATACTAAACTCAAATACTTTTTGAAAATTTGCAAAACTAAAATTGTGTCTTACACAAAATGCCAAACCCATACACTCCAAAGGACAACAAAATACACCATCAATCCAATGCAATGAAAGATGACATCCAAGACTCTCTAAATAGCAAACAATCTATAAATCTTAGTGATACAGGTAATCACTCTTACTAACTCTTGACTAGATACAATTCACAAAAAAAAATGCACGCCCAAGAGGTTGCGCTAGCCGGCAAATTCCAAAGACTAAATTCACAAACAATACAATAATGAACCCATCGGCCAAGTATATTCCGGGATCTAATCAGTAAAATCCCCAATTCGTCACCCTGACAAATAGCGAGACAGACCCATTTAGCTTCACAATCCTGAAGCTCATTACTCTTCTCCCTAGCCCGCAAGATGGGGCATACTCAAAACTATCAATAATCACAAATCGCACAATCGAAAGTGTCAAATTAGTTTCCCCAACAAAGCTTATCCAGTCGCCGCCCCAGTCTATGACTGGGCACATTTCATCTTGTCTAGTTTTCTTTATGGAAATGTACGTCACGAATTTAATCGCTAACGTATGACTACTCGCAAGTGTATGAGGTCAAGTTTTAGTAAATGTAGGGAAAGTAAGGGTATCGTGTCCACAGGGATTGGTTTTCGTTATTATCGAGTACCGTATTTATCATAACCTAATTTTATCTAGGGGCTAAAAAAATGTATTTAATTAATTAATACTAATACTAATATAACCTAATTTAATAAATACTAATACGAGATTGTTTAGGGAAAAGAATTGTCTAGGGATTAACTTTGTTTACAAATACGTGCTCGATCTCGTTTGACTTACGTTTACGGTGTTCAACTTATTTGATAATCTCAGTTCGTAAACTCCCTCGCCACCTCTCCCGAGTGTAAGACAGGGAATACATGATTTCGTGTCAACGAAGAAGTCCTCATCGACGTCTTAACAACCCTAGGTCACGTGAGTCTCGCCCCAACGTCATTGATTGCACACTCTCCAACTCTCTCCCAGGTTATTAGATCGTCGCGTTGTGTTTAACTTAGTCTGAATTTGGGGTTATCTCTCCCGAGTGTTAAACCCCGTATTCTCTATATATCTAAACAAGCATACATACATAGAATAATGGTAAACACAATCAAATTTCGAAGAACAATCATAAACGAAACACCTAAATCATATGAATCACATATTTATAAATATATTCTTAATCCCTAAACAATCCATGTTTAGCTAACGGCCATAATCGTATTTACAATAAAGCATGAGCTAAACATGATCACAAATTAAAAAGTTAAAGAAATAAAGGAAGAAACCAAAGAACTTAGCCTATATCCAAGGATTTAGCACTTGAACTGTTCAACGATCGCTTCTCCTTCTTCTTCTCCTTCAGGTTGTGAACTCTCCCTCTAAAACTCCTCAACCTACCCCTAAGTATATCCCAAGGGCGGTAGCATGAAAGAGAGCTCAAAAATGGGGGAGGAGAATGGCTTAAATAGGGAAAATATCCAAAAAAGTATCTAATCTGGCACAGAGCTGACTGCCGTGGCGGTGGTAATGTCGGTTAAGTGATCGCCTAGGCGTTGAAATTAGCGGTGGAATTAGGGACCATCCTACAGTTTCACCACCGCGGCAGTGGATCTTACCGTTGCGGTGGTGGATGTCCAGCAAGATTAAGCCCTTCTCTGCATTTTCACCATCGCGGCGGTGGGCTGCAGTTCTGAATATTGTCTCTGTGCTTATTTTTCCACCGTTCTTGGTCTGAATTGATCGTTTATGCGCTGTTTTCATACCTTTTCACCCCCACACACCTAATTTATACAAAAAGAATAAAAACTAATTAAAACATAATAAAAAATATATTAAAAAAAATGCTCGAAAACTAACTTAGTTCGATTTAGAAATAGATAGGTAGATCACACCTATCAAATACCCCCAAACTTGGAATTTTGCTAGTCCTCGAGCAAAACACTCACACTAAAATGAAAAACACAACAAAATTAAATAACATGAACAACCTAAACACAAATAATCTAAACATAACGATATACGAGTTTTGACTTCTTCTATCGATCAAGTGATTTTTCCCTCAATAACCGCCAATCATTTCGAGTTCAGGCAGTAAAACACACCATGTGGTGTTCTAGAATTTCGACATTCAGTGATGGTGAATGTAATTCTAAATCCTGTAAAAGTGCTTGTGCGAGACTCAATAATATAGCTATATAACGACGGGATTAGATTATCCACCAACGAAACTCATGACTTGGACCATATAGGACTAGGATTTCCATATGCCTAATTGGGGTCCACTCTCTACTAATGTAGGCTTGGAAGTTCATAAAGATCAGAAGGACTTGGTTCGGTTATGGAATATTTGGCCAAGGGTATTTTGGAATAGAAAACGAGTTAACGTTTTTAACTTAACGTTACCCAAGGCTCAAAGCTTGGCATATTCACTCTCGAACCGCCATAGATAAATTGAAAAAAATAATCTGAACAAACATTTAAGACCGACGTACTCACTTGTCAAAAATAAATGGAAAATAAACTATATTTACATTTTTTTTTCATGAACCACACCTCTAAACTTATTCGATTAGTTTGATTTTACGGGTGTGGTTTAAACGAAAGAAAAATGACAAGTGAGTACTCGAATACTGAACCAATCCGAAGTTCGCCCTAAACCCAACCACTCACATTAAGAAGCATTTGCAACTGCTAACTTGATTCACTCAAATGTGCCCTTAATTCAGTGATATAGGTTTGGAAAAATATCAACTGGCCAGGGTATTTGTTCATGTGTTCAGAATTGAAAAAGTTTTTAGGCTTCGATAGGGGAACGAGGGATAAACATATAACAAGGTAGGCTTAAAAAGGCTCAAGCGACAAAAAGAATGCCTAAATCATGTCTCCTGAACTACCTCGCCTAGGATTTCACCTCAAGCTTCCCCTTAATCAGGTTCTAGAATCCTTAATTTGTCATGAGTTTAGCTAATCGATAATTGTCCTCAAATCAATTGAATAACTATACATTGAGTCTATATGCTCATGCAAATTAGGATCTACAATAATTTTCACCAAAACGCATTGTCAAGCACATAGAACACACATGCATAGGTATTACCCTTGACCTTTAAAACAACCAGGAGGTAATATCATCATCGGGTAACGGCCCAAATGAACACAAAACTCAACATGAAACAACAAATACAAACAAACACAAACTAACCTAAACAACATGCACACAAGAAACCAATAAAACGTTTGACATACTATACTACACATCACTTCCGAACTTAAAATGGACAGTGTCCTCAGCGACCCAATCATCATTCTCAACATATGAAATATAGCATGCTGATGAAGAGGGTTTAGATCACGTACCTGGGAGGCAAGAGAATCTCACCTCCGACTCAAGTCGGCTGTGACGGATTTAACTTATTTTTTTTACCTTGGGTTACCTCCCAAGAAGCGCGTAGTTTAATGTCCTCGGCCCGACACGGAGAACGGCTCGTTAAAAAGTGATTTTTGCCCATAGTAAGTGTGAAATAACATTACATATGGGTCTTGGTTCGGTACGCCCTCAAGCTTAGCGAGATTTGTCTCTAATCGGCCTAGGCTTTCAACAGGATGCTCCACCGGCTCATGTACTTGGTGGGCCTGGAAGAACGTTGCTAATGGCGGTGAAGGACAAGTGACCCACATCGGATCCTCATAAATATGATCGTCTAGGATCGATGGTGGCATCACTATTTGGATCTCCAATGGCGACGAATCACAATCATCGATCCATGATTGGGTTCCCAGCTCATTTGAATAAGCATAGTTGAACTCTCCTAAGCTCCTTCCACTAGTTTCCACCTCCTCGTGGTGGCTTTCGATGAATGTGGCTTGTGTATATCCCAGTGCCACCACCTTTGACTCGGCCTCAATCAACCAGATTAGTTGACCAATTTGCGTCTGAAGAGATGTTACGGTCATATCAATGTCAGCGCAGACCGTCTCAATATAATCAAGACGATCCTCGTGCTCGTTGAGTCGATCATGCGTCTCCCTCAATAATCTTTGAGTTTCTCCTATAACGGTAGCGAATACATCTTCTAAGGCAGGGGAAGGCTCCTCATTTTGATTCAAAATGTCAATCTATGGAACCATAGAATTGAAACTCTAATAATCAAAGGCTGCCATGTCTTCTAACAACCAATGGGCTTCATCCACGATTACTGGTCGAAAGAGGTGATACCATTTCCTCTTTCAACCCAACTTCTGGTTGCGGCTTGTAACCCGTCGAGGACGTTCAGTAGTTGACACTCCCTCAGGAAACGATGGTTCAGAAACCGGAGTAACAAATCCTTGTGTCGATCCCAAGCACAGTAAAATGGCTCGAAATCCCGTTGAAAGAAACACAAAAGTACCTATCAATCTAACATCTTTAAGCACCCTGCAGGAAAACAAAAACAAAAACTACAAGGAAAAAATTATAAACAAAAGAAATACCTAAAGTAAAATCGGGTCATTTACTCACAATATCGATAATAATCAAAAAACACAATCCCTGGCAACGGCGCCAAAAACTTGTACACTGTGAATTTAATTGCTAACGTATGACTACTCATAAGTATGCAAGGTCAAGTTTTAGTAAAGGTGGAGACAGTAAGGGTATCATGCCCACAGGGATTGGTTGTCGTTATTATCGAGTACCATGTTTATTATAACCTAATTTTATCTAGGCACTAAAAAAATGTATTTAATTAATTAATACTAATACTAATATATAGTAATTTAATATATAATAATATGAGATGTTTTAGGGAAAACAATTGTCTAGGGATTAACTTTGTTTACAAATATGTGTTCGATCTCGTTTGACTTACGTTTACGGTGTTCAACCTATTTGATAATCTTAGTTCGTAAACTTCCTTGCCACCTCTCGAAAGTGTAATACGGGGGAATACATGACTTTATGCCAATGAAGAAGTCCCCCTCAATGTATTAACAACCCTAGGTCACATGAGTCTCGCCCCAACGTCATTGATTGCACACTCTCCAACTCCCTCCCAGGTTATTGGATCGTCGTGTTGTGTTTAACTTAGTTCGAATCTGGGGTTACCTCTCTCGGGTATCAAACCCCATATTCTCTATATATCTAAACAATCATACATTCATAGAATAATGATACACACAATCAAACTTCGAAGAACAATCATAAACGAAACACTGAAATCATATGAATCACATATTTATAAATATATTGTTAATCCCTAAACAATCTACGTTTAACAAACGGCCATAATCGTATTTACAATAAAGCACGAGCTAAACATGCTCACAAATTAAAAAGCTAAAGAAATAAAGGAAGAAACTGAAGAACTTAGCCTATATCCGAGGATTTGGCGCTTGAACCATTCAATGATCACTTCTCTTCCTTCTTTTCCTTCTGGTTGTGAGCTCTCCCTCTAAAACTCCTCAAACTACCCCTAAGTATATCCCAAGGGTGGTAGCATTCAATAGAGATCGAAAATTAGAGAGGAGAATGGCCTAAATAGGGAAAATATCCAAAAATATATATAATCTGGCGCAGAGTTGACCGTCGCGGTGGTGGGTATGTGGTAGGGGCGTAAAATGTACACCGCTACTTACACTCGCAAGTATACAAGGTCTAAGTTTTAGTATAGTATGATCATTAATATCAGGTTATCGTATCCACAGGGATTGTTGTCATTACTATCGAATACCGCGTTTGTCGTGACCTAATTTTATCTAGGCGAAAAGCAAATGTATTTAATTAATTAAACTAATACAAATATAACCTAAATTAACTACACTATTATGTTAATATGTTTTAGGGTGAAGAATTGTATAGGGATTAACGTGTTTACAAATACGTGTTCGATTCCGATTTACTCGCATTTACGTTGTTCGACCTATTTGACAACCTCGGTACGTAAACTCCGCCGCCACCTCTCCCGAGTGTAAGACGGGGGAATACATGACTTTGAGCCAACGGAGAAGTCCCCCTCAACATCTTAACGACCCTAGGTCACCTGAGTCTCGCCCAACGTCATTGATTGCACATAATCTAACTCCCTCCCGGGTTATTGGATCGTCGCGTTGTATTTACCCTATCGACAATCTCCGTTCTAAAACTCCCTCGCCACCTCTCCCAAGTGTAAGACAAGGGATACAACGCGACTTTGGGTCAACGAAGAGGTCCCCCTAAATGTCTTAAAGACCCTAGGTAGCGTGTGTCTTGCCCTACGTCATCGATTGTCCACGATTCAAACCCCGACCGGGTTATAGAATCGTGGCGTTTGTTTACCCTAATCCGAATCTGGGATTTGTCAAAATCCTGTATTTTCCATTTATCAATCTAAGCATAATAAACAAACAATATGATAAATACAATCAAACTATGAAGAACAAACACAAACGCAACACCGAAATCATCCAAACAACGTATTTATAAATATAGTGTTAATCCCTACTACAATCCATATTTAACTCGGGGCCATAGCTGCATATACAATGAAATAACGAGCTAAATATGCTCAAATGCTCCTAAGATAAATAAATAAGAAAAAACGATCGAAGAACTTAGCCTCGTCCGAAGATAAACCGCTAAGAACGCTCAACGATCGATTCGCCGTCTTCTCCACTTCGGGATGCGAGCTCCACCACTAAAAATCCTAACCCTAGGCTTAAGTATAGCCTAAAGGGCTCAAAAATGCAATATAGGGAAGAGAAGTACCGGCCAAGGAGGAGGATAGGGGATATTTATATCAAAAATATCCTAAAAATATCTCAAGACTATGCAGGGCAAATCCGCTTAGGCGGTGGAAATTGCGCCTAGGCGGAGTTAGGTCTGTTAAGTCTGATCGCCTGGGTGGTAAAGTAGGCGGTGGACTGGAGAACATTCTGTTGGATTTTTACCTAGGCAGTATAATTTCTGCCTAGGCGAGCGGCTGTCAGTAGCCTTTCTTCGTCTTCTGCTGGATTTTCGCCTAAGCGATAGAAATTTCGCCTAGGCGGTCGTCCATCAGTAATATTTTGCTCTTCTCTGCATCTTCATCGCTTAGGCGGTGGTTTGGACGCCTAAGCGGTGGGCCTGTTTCATCTTTTAGCCTCTGAGCTTGTTTATCCACCGTAACTTCGAACCGCTTTGGTTCGATCTCATGGTTTTAGCTCCAGTTTCCTATCTTTTTTACCCACACACCTAAGTTATACAAAAAGTATGAAAACTAATTAAAACATAATAAAAATAACTATAAACATATTCAAAAACTAACAAATTCGAATTAGAAATAGATAGGTTTTTCACACCTATCAATACCCCCAAACTCAAAATTTGGCTAGTCCTCGAGCCAAACACACACACTAAAATGAATAATACAACAAACTAAAATAAATAACAAACAATCTAAACATAACAACATGCGAGTTTTAAATTCTTCTAACGGCCTATTTATTTTTCCCTCAACAACAGCCAGTTATATCGAGTTCAGGCGGTAACACACATCATGAGGTTCTAGATTTTTGACATGCAATAATGGTGAACGCTATTCTAGATTCTTTAAACGTGTTAGTGCGAGACTCAATAATATAACTATACAACGATCGGATTGGATTATCCACCAACGAAATTCATGAATTAAGGATTACCATAAGCTGGATTGGGGTCCACTCTCCACTAATGTAGGTTTACTAGTTCATGAAGATCATTAGGGCTTGGTTCGGTTAAGGTTAAGTTGGGCAAGGGTATTTCGGAATAGAAAATGGGTTAACGTTGTTAACTTAACGTTACCCAAGGCTGAATGCTTGGCACATTCACTCTCGAATCCCCATAGAAAAATTGGAAAATAATCCCGATCATGCATTTAAGAACGACGTACACACTTGTCACAAAGAAACAGAAATAAAAATCGTATTTACATTATTATTTTTTTTTTCTTTTCTATTTTTTTTTTTCTTTTCTTTTATTTTCAATGAACACACCCCAAATTTATTTGATTGTTACAATTGAAGGGGTGTGTGAAATACAAATAAAAAAAATGACAAGTGAGTACTCGAATACCGAACCAATTAAAAGTTCGCCCTAAACCCAACCGCTCACATCAAGAAGCCTTTGCAACGACTAACTTAATTCACTCAAATTATGCCTTTGATTTAGCGATAAAGGACTGGAAGGAATTCAATTGGCCAGGGTATTAGTTTATGTGTTCTGAATTGAATTTGCATTTAGGTTTTGACAGGGTAATGAGGGATAAACATGTAACAAGGTAGGCTTAAAAAGGCTCAAGCGATAAAGAGAATGCCTAAATCACGTCTCCTGAACTACCTCGCCTAGGATTTTGCCTCAAGCTTTCCCTCAATCAAGTTTTAGAATTCTTAATGTGTCATGAATTTGGTTAATCGATAATCGTCCTCAAATAAATTGAATAACTATACATTGAGTCTATGTGCCCGTGCAAATTAGGATCTATAATAATTTTTACCAAAAAACATAGTCGAGCACACAGAATCACACATGCATGGGTATTATCCTTGACTTCGAAAACAACCAGGGGTAATTTTCATCATCGGGTGACGGCCCAGATGAATACAAAACTCAACATGAAAACAACAACATAAAAACATAAACACATTCTAACCTAAACACACATGCAATACGGAAAAATAATAACACATAAACTAACGTACTATATACTACACATCACCCCCAAACTCAAAGTAGACAGTTTCCTCAGTGAACCCAATCATCATTCTCAGTATATATGAAATTAAAGCATGCTGACGAAGGGTGTTTAGAACACTTACCTGGGAGGCGAGAGGATCTCGCCTCCGAATCAAGTTGGATGTGATGTATTTAATTTATTTGACCTCAGGTTGCCTCCCAAGAAGCGCGTGGTTTAATGTCCTCGGCCCGACATTTTCAGAACGCCCTCAAGATTGGCGAGATTTTGCTTTGGATGACTCAATCTCTCAACGAAACGCCTCACCGGCTTATGTGCTTCGCCAAGCACAATAAACGACTTGGAATCCCGTCAAAAGGGATGCATCAATACCTGTCGATCTAACATCGCCAAGTACCCTGCATAAGAAACAAAAACAAAACTACAAACAAAAATTATATACAAAGAAATGCCTAAAGTAAAATTGGGTCATTTACACACAATATCAATAATAACGAAATCGCCAATCCCTGGCAACGGCTCCAAAAACTTGGTAGGGGCGAAAAATATACGCCGCTACTTACACTCGCAAGTATACGAGGTCTAAGTTTTAGTATAGTGTGATCGTTAAGATTGGGTTATCGTATCCACGGGGATTATTGTCGTTACTATCGAATACCGCGTTTGTCGTGACCTAATTTTATATAGGCGAAAAGCAAATGTATTTAATTAATTAAACTAATACTAATATAATCTAAATTAACTACACTATTATGTTAATATGTTTTAGGGTGAAGAATTTTATAGGGATTAACGTGTTTACAAATACGTGTTCGATTCTGATTTACTCGCGTTTACGTTGTTCGACCTATTTGACAACCTCGGTACGTAAACTCTGCCGCCACCTCTCCCGAGTGTAAGACGGGGGAATACATGACTTTGAGCCAATGGAGAAGTCCCCCTCAACATCTTAACGACCCTAGGTCACGTGAGTCTCACCCAGCGTCATTGATTGCACACAATCCAACTCCCTCCAGGTTATTGGATCGTCGCGTTATATTTACCCTATCGACAATCTCCGTTCTAAAACTCCCTTGCTACCTCTCCCGAGTGTAAGAAGAGGGATATAATGTGACTTCGGGTCAATGAAGAGGTCCCCCTCAATGTCTTAACGACCTTAGGTAGCGTGTGTCTTGCCCTACGTCATCGATTGTCCACGATTCAAACCCCGACCGGGTTATAGAATCGTGGCATTTGTTTACCCTAATCTGAATCCGGGATTTGTCAAAATCCCATATTCTCCATTTATAAATCTAAGCATAATAAACAAACAATACGATAAATACAATCAAACTACGAAGAACAAACACAAATGCAACACCGAAATCATCCAAACAACGTATTTATAAATATAGTGTTAATCCCTACTACAATCCATATTTAACTCGAGGCCATAGCCGCATATACAATGAAATAACGAGCTAAATATGCTCACATGCTCCTAAGATAAAGAAATAAGAAAAAACGATCGAAGAACTTAGCCTCGCCGAAGATAAACCGCTAAGAACGTTCAACGATCGATTCGCCGTCTTCTCCACTTCGGGATACGAGCTCCACCACTAAAAATCCTAACCCTAGGCTTAATTATAGCCTAAAGGGCTCAAAAATGCAAGAGAGGGAAGATATGTACTGGCCAAGGAGGAGGATAGGGGATATTTATAGCAAAAATATCCTAAAAATATCTCAAGACTGTGCAAGGCAAATCCGCTTAGGCGGTGGCAATTGCGCCTAGGCGGAGTTAGGTTGGTTAAGTCTGATCGCCTGGGCAGTGAAGTAGGCGGTGGACTGGAGAACATTCTGTTGGATTTTCTCCAGGCGGTATAATTTCCGCCTAGGCGAGTGGCTGTCAGTAGCCCTTCTTCGTCTTCTGCTGGATTTTCCCCTAAGCGATAGAAATTTCGCCTAGGCGGTCGTCCGTCAGTAACATTTTGCTCTTCTCTGCATCTTCACCACTTAGGCGGTGGTTTGGACGCCTAAGCGGTGGGCCTGTTTCATCTTTTAGCCTCTAAGCTTGTTTATCCACCGTAACTTCGAACCGCTTTGGTTCGATCTCATGGTTTTAGCTCCAGTTTCCTATCTTTTTGACCCACACACCTGAGTTATACAAAAAGTATGAAAACTAATTAAAACATAATAAAAATAACTATAAACATATTTAAAAACTAACAAATTCGGATTGGAAATAGATAGATTTTTCACACCTATCAGTATGTCGGTTAAGTGATCGCCTAGGCGGTGAAGTCAGCGGTGGAATCAGGGACCATCCTATAGTTTTACCGCCGTAGTGGTGAATCTCACCACTACAGCGGTGGATGTCCAGCAAGATTAAGCCCTTCTCTGCATTGGCAGTTGTTTGGACGCAATGGCGTTCAGCTGTTGTTCTAAATATTGCCTCCGTGCTTATTTTTCCACTATTCTTCCATCGTTCTTGGTCTGAATTAATTGTTTACACTTTGTTTTCATATATTTTCACCCTACGCACCTAATTTATACAAAAAGAATAAAAACTAATTAAAACGTAATAAAATACTATAAAAAATGCTTGAAAACTAACTTAGTTCGGTTTGGAAATAGATAGGTAGATCATACCTATCAGCAAACAACATCCATTTCGTCTCACAATGATAGGTGTAATTTATCTATTTATTCCCAAATTGGTTTTGTTAGTTTTAGAGTATTTTTATAGTTCTTTTTATAGGTTTTAATATGTTTTTATTCTTTTTGTATTAAAACAGGTGTGTGGGGTGAAAACGTATGAAAACGGAGCATAAACAATCAAATTAGATCGAGAACGGTGGAAGAACAGTGGGAAAACAAGCACGAGAGAAATATTGAGAAAAGCAGCCCACAGTCGCGGCGTCCAGACCACCGCCGCAGCAGTGAGAATATAGAAAGGGCCTTAAGTTGCCGTAAACTCACCGCCATGGCGATGAAACTTCAGTGAAGTCCCTGAATCCACCGCTGCGGCAAACATCAAACCGACATACTCACCGCCGCGGCGGTCACCTCTGCACAGATTTAAATATTTTTTAGGATATTTTTGCTATTTAATCCTCTCTCCTCTCTCCATTTTAGAGACCTTGGATATCCAACACCCCTAAAACACTTAAAACGTATTTAGGGTGGAGATTAGAGTGTTTTTGAGGGAGAGCTCACAATCCAAAGAAGGAGAAGTTGAAGGAAGCAATCGTTCTATGGCATAATCTTCGAACTAGGCTAAGTTCTTTCATTTTATTTTTTATTTCTTTAACTTAGGTATTTTTTTAGCATGTTTACCTCGTTATTTATTATAAATACGGTTATAGCCATTAGCTAAACGTTGATTGTTTAGGGATTAACAATACATTTATAAATATGTTGTTATTTTGATTTCGGTGTTTCCTTAATGTGTGTTCTTTATAATTTTGATTGTGTTTACTGTTATTCTTTGATATTATGCTCATTTATATAATTAGAGAATACGGGATTTGACACTCGGGAGAGGTAACCCCAAATTCAGACAAGGGTTTAAACACAACACGACAATCTAACGACCCGGGAGGGCGTTAGAAAGTGTGCAATCAAGACTCACATGACCTAGTGTCGTTAAGACATTGAGGGGGACTTCTTCATTGATGTGAAGGCATATATTCACTCGTATCACACTCGGGAGAGGTGGCAAGTGATTTTACGAACCGAGATTATCAGATACACGAACACCATTAACGTAAGTCAAACGAGATCGAACACGTATTTGTAAACAACGTTAATCCCTAGACAATTCTTTCCCCAAAAACATCTCATTATATTAGTATATATAATTTAGTTAATTAGTTTAGTTTAATATAAATTTTACACATTCTTTTTTCGTGTAGATAAAGTTAGGTCATGATAAACACGGTACTCGATAATAACAACAACCAATCTCTGTGGATACAATACCCCAACTCTCCCCATCTTTACTAAAACTTGACCTCATATACTTGCGAGTAGTCATACGTAAGCGATTAAATTCGTGCTACTCACACAACATGGAACGAAATGCCTCAATTATAATGAACTTAACTAATCTCACTAAATCAAAGACTCAATAACTATACGTCTTCTTAAATCTTGGTAGCCTCTAACATACGTAGGAAACCCTCATCGGTTCAGTTGACAAAATTAGACTCACCAATAGCCTCAAGAACTATGTGTCAGCCTGATTCCCGGTAGCGTCCGGGATATGTAGAAAACCTTTACGGGTTCAGTTGATAAAATTCAAGCTCATCAAAGCTAAGGAACTACGTGTTAGCCAGACTCCCGACAACGCCTAGCATATGTAAAAAACCCTTGCGGGTTCAGTTGACAAATCTAAACTCATCAAAAAAATACCAGGAACTACATGTCAGCCTAATTCCCAACCATGTGCGATGAACTATATGCAGACTTGATTCTTAGTTATTTAAGATATGTAGGCAACATTTACAAGGTTTGGTCATGTCCTCTAAGCTACAAGCTATTCATGCACATTGAACTAAGTGTCAAACAGATTCCCTATGCAAAACAAGAATACCCAGTTGCATTTCGACCACATCCTTGGTAAATCAAATAATAGACAATGCTCAAATCCATAAACTACATCCAATCTGACTCATGACATGTCTTGGCTGCCCATACATGAGAGGTGTAAATTACCTATGTATTTCCAATCCGAATTTGTTAGTTTTCGAGTACGTTTATAGTTATTTTTATATGTTTTAATATGTTTTTATTCTTTTTGTATTAAAATAGGTACGTGGGGTGAAAAGGTATGAAATCGGAGTGAAAACAATGTGATCGAACCAAAGCGGACGAAGTTATAATAGATAAATGAGCAAGGAAGCAACATTGTGAAAGAAGCCCACCGCCTAGGCGTCCAAACCTCTGCCTAGGCTGTGAAGATGCTGAGAACATTTCTAAGTCCACCGCCTACTTCTTCGCCTAGGCGGTCACCAAACCTGCAAAGTCGGTACAGGTGCTGTAACTTTAAGGCTATTTTGGACTATAATGAAATCCTATTTTGGAAACACTCAAAACATAGAAGTTGTAGATCGTTTTCTTATATTTCCATAGGTTTTTTAATCACCTCAATCGGAGTTTGGATGAAGAAGTTACAGTCAAAACAAAATTGAAAACCTGCAATAACTTCGCCTAGGCAAAAATCTGGCAGAAAGTTAACCGACTTAACTTTGCCTAGGCGAAGGCGAAATCCTCTGGCAGAATAGATATTTTGGAGATATTTTTTGGCCTATTTAAGCCCTTCTCTCCTCCTCTCTTCCCTCTTCTTCAGCTCCTAAGGCCTTAGGCCATATTTTAGGGTTAGGATAAGGGATTTTTGAGGGATAGCTCTCAACCTGAGGTGGAGGATCAACAAGGAAGCGATCGATCGACATTTCAAGCGGCAAATCTTCGGATATCGGCTAAGTCGCTCGTTTTTGCTCTTTGCTTTCTTTATTTTGGTAATTGTTGAGCATGTTTAGCTTGTTTTACATTGTATAAATGGTTAGGGCCATGAGTTAAACATGGATTGTAATAGGGATTAATGTATTATTTATGAAAATGTAGTTTTGGTTGAATTTGTGTTTCGTTCTTGGTTGTTCTTCGTATGTTGATTGTGTTGCCATGTTTTCTATGATTATATGCTAGTTTAGATATATTGAGAATACGGGGTTTGACACTCGGGAGAAGTAACCCCGGATTCGGACTAGGGTTAACACGACACGACAATCTAACGACCCGGGAGGGCATTAGAAAGTGTGCAATTGATGACGTTGGGGCAAGACTCACGTGACCTAGAGTCGTTAAGATGTCGAGGGGGACTTTGGCATTGACACGAAGTCACGTATTCCCCCGTCTTACACTCGGAAGAGGTGGCAAGGGAGTTTACGAACCTAGATTGTCGAATACGCCAAACGCCGTTAATGTTAACTAAAACGAAATCAAATACATTTAAGTAAATAAAGTTAATCTCTAGGCAATCTACTCCCTTAAATAATCTCAAATTAGTATTTATAGTATAGTTAACTTAATTAGTATTTTAGTTTAGTATTCGTATTAAATTAAATTCCATTTTTGTCGCCTAGATAAAGTCAGGTTATGACAATCGCGATACACGATAGTAACAACACCAATCCCTGTGGAAACAATACCCGACCGAAATGTCCATTATACATAAAATATTAATTTAGGCCCTGTCACTATTAAGTTCGCAAGCACCAAAGTATCGATAGAGGGTAGTCAGTAAAAGTTGTTCGGAGCGTATAACCAAGTGAGTGTACTGTCTTCTACTAAATTACAAATTTTATTTTCATATATATATATATATATATATATATATATATATATATATATATATATATATATTATGAGAAAATATGTTTATATTAAAACTGGACGAATTTGTAACTTATATGGATCAAGAGGTTTTGGGTGTTTTTGAAATTGTGGATTACGTTGGTGTTAAAAGGGTGGAAAATGATTTGTTGAATCTAGTTGATTTTAAAAAGTGGGAAAAGAATTGTGGACCGAGTCGGTTGTTTTGAGGTAGAAGTTGATAGTTGGTCCGACTATGCTATAGTATTTTTCCTCCCGTAAGGGATGTGGATTTATCTGCTACAGCAGAGCGTTGATTATCTGCTACGGCAGAGCGTTGATTATCTGCTACGGTAGAGCGTTGATTTATCTGCAATGGCAGAACGTTGATTATCTGCTATGGCAGAGTGTTGTTTATCTGCTAGGCATAGTCCTGCAGAGCGTTGATTATCTGCTACGGTAGAACGTTGTTTTGACCCGCTAGGAAGGCAAATCCTATAGGTGGTACGGTACCGATGCAACTCCCGATCGTGAGGTTAAAATGATCCTATGGCTAGTCGGAGGGTAGTGTGGTATTTTGTAGTATAAGGTGAACTGGTTGGATAAATTTATATATATTGCTTTACACTGGATTGGTGTATCCATATATATATTGGTGTATCTATTATTTTAGTTGTTTTACACTATTTAGATAGATATAATATTCTGGTGGAATTTTACTGTTTGGTTGGGATGTTATAAATATATGAGTTTATTTCTGTGGTGACAGGAAAACGGAGTTTTTCGTGTGGTATGTGTTTATTATATTCTATTGGAATTGGGTGGTTTAAATACAGTATTTATTTACAGTAGTGACAGTTGAAAATTGGTTCCAACTATGATATACGATTATATTGTTATATTGTTATATTATTTCATTTCATTGGTAGCAGTAGAACCGGGTACGTGATTATATTATAATATATTTCGAAACATGGTGTTTATTATTTATTATTTTGAAATGTGGTATTTAAATTCTTATACTTGATCCATACAAAAACGTTTTTATTATGAAGACAGTACACCAATAAAAAAATTTGGTTTCAGGTACGGCAGCTAGGAGTGGGTGCACTACTGGCACTAGGGAGAGTCCGAAGGTAGTGTCGTGTTGGAGGTGAGTCGGTCAGACGTGAACCGTGGTAGGTTCAGGTTCTTTAGTGTTTTTGGTTATTAATATTCGGGACATGTGTGCTCCCAAATTCTAAGAACAAGTAGATATATTTTATAGTAGCGCGAGTGTGTATGTATATATGTCTGATTGGATACTCGTGGATTGGTCTGATGACGCCAGGTCGACGTCACGCCCGGCCTAGGGTGACGGGTGCCCGGGGTGGGCTATGACAAACGGTACCAACAAAGACCTTGAGACCAACTCAAATTACCTTGATCCTTCAAAAATGTAAAATTATGAAAATAAGTATTAAGAGAAATAAGAAAGATCGGTCTTAGAAAGTTTCTAAACACTAGGTTATCACAATAAAGCCACTAGGTGAATCACGCTCTCTACACAGTCCGAGTATTAAGTTTCTTGGTATCTCAACACCTAGTAACTTAGGCCAACTAGACTGGGATCATTACCCAAAGCTTGCAACATTTATTATATAGGACGTATGAGTCCCTACTTGCTAGAGTGAAAGAAAACATAATGAAAAATAAATTCTCTTAACACTACTAGGATAGAATAAAATTTGTTAGTTGTCACTAACTAACACTTGTTTCTCCATCACTTCTATTCTCCCTCCTCTAAGTCGTCTCGGGAAGGCCCAGTCTTCTTACCCTCAATCCAAGATAGAAAAAGTTAAACAAAGCCATCGATGAAGCCTCGGGTCACATACCCGGCCTAGGTAATCTGGATAGCAACCTTTGCAAATATCAATATCAAAACTTGATGGAATTAAAACTAGACAACCACGTTAACTAATAACTACAAATATTTAGTTAAATTATAATTGAACTTATCTTCATCATAATCTAATGCAAAAATCACGACAATCATTGAGATAATTGAATGTTTAAACATGATTACTTGAGTATACTTTAGTCAAAATAATCTTGCACAAAGTGAAAAGGGAAGTATACATGGTGTATAGGCTAATGCTTAAAACATTAGAAATTAACTTAGGAAAATATGGGAAAGAAAGAGAAGAAGCCTTTCCAAATAAGCCATTCATTTGAACTCTCTCCCAAATCACATCCAAAAAGTCATTCAAAGCCTGAGCCAAATCAACAGCGATCCTTATTCTGAGCCAGATGTTCCCATTCTAGGAAATCTAGATATCAATCGAGCGAGACCTAAAATAACCCTCCGCTATTCTGGTCCGAACCTTCCCATCTTGCTACCAAAACCCAAGGACTGTTCGAAGAAGAAAAAGTGACCAAAATTCCAATTCCAACGCAAGAATGAGCAAAGGAGTAGGAAGCCTCTATAAAGCACCAATTAGCTTTCCATATAAAAAATGATATAGAAAAACCAAGGGAGAAGGCTAATAGCAAAAGAGACCTGGTGCAATCATTCTAGGAAACATTCTTGGAAAAAAACTAGCATCTCTAGATAGATAATGCATTCCTTAGGAAATCATTTTAGAATTGGGCATCACAAAATCATGCAATACAGAAAATCAATATCAAAGTACTACACAGGCACTATGCATCATGAATCATGTAGGCATGCATAACTTTTATACACATGAGGAAACTTAGACATCATACTTCACAAAACCTATGACATCCTGCATATCATTTACCAACAATAGGCCATCATCGACATGACACTTGCACTCATACACCTTATCTAGGGAACTCTAGTAGGATAGAAGGCAATCCTTAGACATGTAATCTGGTCAAGTTACCCCACCAGTCACCGTATCAATGTCCGTCTCTAATAATGGGTCCAACTAACTCAGAAGTTAGACAAGGAGTCAACTTCACCGAAGGTTTGTCTTGATTACCCGTGCCCATTAGTGTGAAATGTTGGGGTGTATTATAGTGTCTTTAGAAGTCTGATCTTGCTAGGATCTAACACGATCTTCCCAGAATTGAGTAAACCCTAGAATCATTTAAAATAATCCAAATTCTAAGCCTCTAATAAAAGAAATCAAAACAACGAAATTCAAAGACTTGAATAAACTGCCAATCAAAGATAACAGTAAAATTATAACTAGCTAATGCTTAGGCAAGAGACTCTATCCATTAGGCTAGGACAAGATTGTTGTCAATAAATGTAGCTATCTGCGATAGGTGCGATTTTTAGAATTATCTGAGACCGGAACTACATTCGACTTGATCTTTGGTAGATCACCAAGGTACGCAAGAAACCCAAGCGGGTTTGGTCAAAATAAAAATAGAGAGAGAGAGGTAGCATCATGATATCCTCTTAGCCCTATACTAGGGTGCACCTCTCGAACAGTCCTTCGACATATTCCCTACTACCCAAGAAAATAGGGAATACCTAAACCAGAACTATGCTTTGCCTGATCCCTGATAACACTGCTAAGGTACGTAGGAAACCTATTAATGTTCTGTTATCAAAGTGTAGAAACTTCCCCGGCCATAAGCTAGAGCTCATTCTCATAGTTCCAACAATCAAACATGGATTAGAATTTGACTAATAATTCAGAGTCCATCAGGGTTAGAAAGAATTAAAGTAAAAAAACTACTAGAAATCCAGGAAACCTACATAGCAAGCTATGATTTCCAATTGTCTACGTTCTTCCTTCATCATTAGGTAAATAGTAAAGAGAACAAATAACATAGAAAAAATAGAAAGGTCCAAGAAAAACTGTCCAACCATAAGCAGTCAACGATCCAACCATAGCATACTATCTTAAGTAGTCAACAGTTCAGTAGTACCATCCTACCTAAGCAGTCAACGATCCATTCATACCATACCACCCTAGACAGTTGGAAATTCTACCATACCATCCTACCTCAAATGATCGAAGGTTCTACCATACCATCATACCTTCACGATAACTTATGATCCGAATAAGTGAAAGTCGATTTCAAAACCAGTTTGGTATACCTACAGTCATCATTGAACCAACTATACACAACACCTCAAATTCATGTGACTCTAGCCACCAAGAATACAACCTTATGAGATACTATCCTATGATCCAAATTCATCAAGAGACCATAGAACCAGAAAAACCCCACGCAACATAGGATGGTGGGATTTCAAATACGAGACATGTGTGGTACACTGTAAATTTACCTCCAAGATGGATCTTTTGACAAGAAAAGAAGATCATTCGCAGTTGAATTTTTTTTTTACTTTTAAATAAAGACGTTGTTGGCTCAATAAGCTACCCAAGAAGGGGGAGAATTGGGTAGTTACAAAAA
The DNA here is from genome assembly GCA_016647705.1 of Eucommia ulmoides. Lineage (NCBI taxonomy): Eukaryota > Viridiplantae > Streptophyta > Magnoliopsida > Garryales > Eucommiaceae > Eucommia > Eucommia ulmoides. The sequence goes on along the minus strand of CM028325.1, from coordinate 6,630 downwards.
TTTAAGCACATAAAACTTTAACACTTAATTATAAAATAATCAAATTTCCTAAATTAATTATTATCTTCATATCTATTCTTTCATAAAAAAAAAATTCTTGACCAAATTATGTCATCAGATCTATTGCATTTTTTTTTCTTTTCGTTCTAATTCAAATCTGGTCTAATCTTGAAAAAAAAAACGTGGTGCATCTTTGTTCTGATCATATTTTTCGTTTAAATATTGTGCTTCTTCAAATCTCAATTTAAAGTAGTAGTTGCTGGTTTTCAAAAAAAAAATAGAAAAGAAGAAGAAAAAAAAAAACAGAAGCAGAAACAGAAACAGGAAAAAAAAATGAGAAAATTCAGCAGCCCCCCCAACAAAAATTGAGAATAATTTCTTCTTGTTCTATTCTATAAACTTTTCTTTGTGCTCTTCTTGTTCCCTTTGTTTCGTTCCTAAAATCTCATTGCTTGTGACTTTGACCTTGATATTAATTGACCGTACTATAGGAGCAGGAGCACATAAGTCCGATGTCTAATTAGAAAAGATCAAGGATGAAGTGAAGAATTGGCAGAGAACTGACTATCGACTAGCCCTACCGCCAGAGTTATCAAGATTGCAGAAAACATATTCCAGATTGATGAGGGTATTTTTGGACACTATTGAGTCAACACCTGGGATCTAGTCACGTGTCTATCCTCGTAGTAACAGGGATGCATTCCGAAATCCACAACTCCACGCTGGAGCATACCCCGAACACAACTCCTCCCCCGAACACAACTCCTCCTTGGAATCTTACCGAGGAAAGAACGTATAACGTCATCAGGATCACATGTCTGGGCACCTATAACCTTGAAATAGAAGAAGGTGTGCCATTCTAGAACCCATGGAATGCTAATCATCTGAATCGCTACTTCAATAGGAAAGATATTCTTTTGTAAACAACTTAGTAGTTTTTCTTATCAAAATAAAGAAGGTGTTTTGTGTAATATGCCTTGTGTTGAGTCTCCAATGATGATTGTCTAGGATAACATCCCAAAAATTGGCATCATGACACTCAGTGTTGCGGGTGATTCACCAAAAACTTCATCTCGGCACTCAGCATTAAGGGTGACAACCAGACCCTCTCACGAAGTTAATATCCTATACCTGGGGAAAGACTAAGGTCATTCACCAAGGCAAGGGGCATGGCATTAATCAGGTCTGAGGGCCTGCAGCTAAGTACCTTTCTCTCATCAATCAACTATAAGTCCAACGTTCTAAATGGAAAAGTGCTCTTGCATGGACCAAATTGAGATAACCTGAAAGAGTTCAAGAATAAACCTGACTATAGAGAATTTACCCATGCTTTCCAGGAAATCACAATTCCTAACATGAAACAAAGACATGAAAAATAGATGATAAAAAAAATTGACTTACTGTTTTTGGGCTTCGATGGAAGCTAAGAAGGGGTCAGAGATGGGGCTCAGTAGAAGTGAATATTGTATAAAGTTAAACTTAGCAACTCATTCAGTTAGTTAAAGGGTATCCTCAGGATCCTCTAGAAAAGCCCTTGAAAAACCCTTTTCAAAATGAATGGATTTGGACGACTTAGAGAGGAAGGGATGAAACTTGTTTTCATCCTGTTCCTGATTCTCTACCTCTTCCG